>CAJHQQ010000129.1:0-346278 GCA_905132885.1 Moricandia moricandioides | reverse complement strand
ATATCTTCTCCTCTAAAAAAACAGACGAAAAAAAAAAAAAAAAAAAAAAAAAAAAAAAAAAAAAAAAAAAAAAAAAAAAAAAAAAAAAAAAAAAAAAAAAAAAAAAAAAAAAAAAAAAAAAAAAAAAAAAAAAAAAAAAAAAAAAAAAAAAAAAAAAAAAAAAAAAAAAAAAAAAAAAAAAAAAAAAAAAAAAAAAAAAAAAAAAAAAAAAAAAAAAAAAAAAAAAAAAAAAAAAAAAAAAAAAAAAAAAAAAAAAAAAAAAAAAAAAAAAAAAAAAAAAAAAAAAAAAAAAAAAAAAAAAAAAAAAAAAAAAAAAAAAAAAAAAAAAAAAAAAAAAAAAAAAAAAAAAAAAAAAAAAAAAAAAAAAAAAAAAAAAAAAAAAAAAAAAAAAAAAAAAAAAAAAAAAAAAAAAAAAAAAAAAAAAAAAAAAAAAAAAAAAAAAAAAAAAAAAAAAAAAAAAAAAAAAAAAAAAAAAAAAAAAAAAAAAAAAAAAAAAAAAAAAAAAAAAAAAAAAAAAAAAAAAAAAAAAAAAAAAAAAAAAAAAAAAAAAAAAAAAAAAAAAAAAAAAAAAAAAAAAAAAAAAAAAAAAAAAAAAAAAAAAAAAAAAAAAAAAAAAAAAAAAAAAAAAAAAAAAAAAAAAAAAAAAAAAAAAAAAAAAAAAAAAAAAAAAAAAAAAAAAAAAAAAAAAAAAAAAAAAAAAAAAAAAAAAAAAAAAAAAAAAAAAAAAAAAAAAAAAAAAAAAAAAAAAAAAAAAAAAAAAAAAAAAAAAAAAAAAAAAAAAAAAAAAAAAAAAAAAAAAAAAAAAAAAAAAAAAAAAAAAAAAAAAAAAAAAAAAAAAAAAAAAAAAAAAAAAAAAAAAAAAAAAAAAAAAAAAAAAAAAAAAAAAAAAAAAAAAAAAAAAAAAAAAAAAAAAAAAAAAAAAAAAAAAAAAAAAAAAAAAAAAAAAAAAAAAAAAAAAAAAAAAAAAAAAAAAAAAAAAAAAAAAAAAAAAAAAAAAAAAAAAAAAAAAAAAAAAAAAAAAAAAAAAAAAAAAAAAAAAAAAAAAAAAAAAAAAAAAAAAAAAAAAAAAAAAAAAAAAAAAAAAAAAAAAAAAAAAAAAAAAAAAAAAAAAAAAAAAAAAAAAAAAAAAAAAAAAAAAAAAAAAAAAAAAAAAAAAAAAAAAAAAAAAAAAAAAAAAAAAAAAAAAAAAAAAAAAAAAAAAAAAAAAAAAAAAAAAAAAAAAAAAAAAAAAAAAAAAAAAAAAAAAAAAAAAAAAAAAAAAAAAAAAAAAAAAAAAAAAAAAAAAAAAAAAAAAAAAAAAAAAAAAAAAAAAAAAAAAAAAAAAAAAAAAAAAAAAAAAAAAAAAAAAAAAAAAAAAAAAAAAAAAAAAAAAAAAAAAAAAAAAAAAAAAAACAAAAAAAATAACAAAAAAAAAAAAAAGTAGGTAAATTAGTAAAAAAAAAAAAAAATACAAAATAAAAAAAAGAAAACACATAAATATATAAAATAAAAAAAGATACATAAATAGTACATGAACAGATAGAATACACATCTAAAAAAGAAACCACAGATGACGACAAAAAGACAGAAAGAGCCCGCTATAAAAAACACACGACCACAGACCTACAACTTTATAAAATAAAAAGATAACATCACAAAAAACTCGACAAGAAATATAACACACACACACAACGCAGAAAAACTAAGAAGACAGATAAACTGCAGAATATACTACAGCACAAAATCACACAACAGAAAAGATAAAAATAAACAAGAAAAATAAAAAATGAAAAATAGAGATATACAGACTAGAAAGAAAAGCAAAGAAATGGTACAGAACAAAAGACACAAATCATCAAAGATACACGAATAAGAAAAATCGACTAAAAACAAACATACGCAGAAATATACAAACGCCATATATACAAATAAACAGAAAAATCAGACATATATATAAAAAAGCAAAAAGATTGGCGATATAAAAAGATTAAACAAAACACAATATAAAATAGATAGAAGATTACTAAAAACATAGAAAACATAAACTACTGAGAAACCAAAAATATAAAAATAAAATAAAAAATAAATCAAAAAATAAGATCAAAATAAAATAAATACAACAAAAAAAAAAAGAAAAAATAAAAAAAAAAAAAAACTTGAGAACAAGTACCAAGACTCGGGATAAACCTCATTAAGGCATTGTTCCTCCTCTGGTTTGTGGTGACTCTGTCCGACCATATTAAGGCATTGTTGGTCAGTTGAGCCACAGCGAGGGCTACTCTCTTGGGACCCGGATGGTTGTAGTACTCAAAGATATCCATCCTCTTCTCCCAATCAAGGTAAGCCTTTGGGTCCACCTTTCCATAAAAGGCGGGTGCCTCTAACTTGATGTCATTCTGGTAGAGGGCCTGTGTAACACCCCCTGACCGTCCTAGACATATGGTTGACCAACTGGCCAACAATCAAACAAGAACATGACCGATAGACCGACCAACACCCAGGGTAAAAGATGAAATGAGCCAACCAACCAGCCAACAATCAAACAAGAACATGACTGACCGTCCAACCCAACACCATGGCCCAGAAGCGCTACGTGACGGGCTAGGGACAATCCATTCATAGTCATTGAACTTAGTCCGCGACCTAGACCAGTTCATCCACTAACTCATCCCGCTAAATCAAGGCTTAAGGCTTTGCAACCCGTACCAAGAGTTAACGGTTCCATTAGATCAAGGCCTAAGGCTTTCCAACCCGTACCAAGACCTAACGTTGTGGTAGACCAGACTAGTCAAATATCAGAGTACCCATGATGCGCATATAAAACAAGTACTTTATTGATTCAAAGAATCATTCAAACATTAAATAATTGAAGATTGGGCCCGGTCTAATGCCAAATCAAGTCAACACAACGAAAATTAAAATACCGTTTACAAAAGGAAAGAAAATCTACACCGGCGGTCCTGACGTCCAGCACCAATCTATCCAATCATCCTTACTAAAGCGACCTGAAAAAAGGACAACGTTGGGTGAGTTACCTAATGTTACTCAGTGAGATGGCGGCCTCTACTTGAAACCTATAAACTAACCCAGACAACTCAAAGTAACAATCAATCTAGCCCTAGCATGCAAACAAAGCTAAGGCTACACAATCAATCACAATTTACTATTTAATCAAACTGTTACTAAGTTAGACTTGGCTTCCTTCCCTGATCTAACTTCAAGTAATGGGAACCTGCATGAAAACAAGTCAAGTACCAATTCTTAGTTAACCATATATATATGCTTGCGTTCAGTACTCATGTAGTGTTAGACACTTAGACTATACAAGTATCATTAACCGGTCGACCAACAATCAGACAAGAACATGATCAGCCAATCAATGATACCGCATAGCTTTCAATATCCACCACCCTTCATAAGCACCCTCAAACAATATAACAGCCAACTTCGAGTATATACTAACCAAAGAGAAACCAAGCCTAATCCGGTACCTACCCGGAATTAGAACTCAATGTTAGAAACCTGCAAGACAATTAATCACCAACAAAACACAAACACAATAATAATACACTAACTAACTACGACTTGATCTAACCAGTAACATTTCATATCGGTGCTGCACTTACTCTAGGGTTCCATCACCCTTTACTAAACACGACCCTTAAACACAACACTCTACCTCGGTAAATGGTGACTTCGTGCTCCTCTACATCGGCAATATCCTATCTCCCTACCACAAAGGCCAGAAGAAGGAAATTTCAACTGACCGCAGACCACAGTCCATCGGGTCACTGCCACGTTACACCGTCATGTAACACTCAGCCCTAGGCCATGACCCCGTCTCTCTGATTCTTCCCTATCCAGCGAATAAGGGGTTTCCTTAAATCCGCTGAATACGAAGGCGAGGAAACACTAGTCAACCCCTAAACAAGCCTAGAATGGTCGGGTTACGCACATGCTGTTGGCAACACACAATCTACACAACCTTAATCCAGAAACTAACCTAAGGCTAATGTTCGAGATCCTAACTAGACTCGACTCTACAACACTAACCAATATTACCAGTAGTCCGGCCTATATGGCCTAAGCCCATTAGTACTAACATATAATAAACAAAACAACAATATCATAACTAAATAAATCAACCAGTTAGTCCCTCCCTTACCAAGAGCTGGCTAACCTCAATCTACAAGATTAATTAAACAAGCAAGCATTTAACTAATCAATCACCTCAATCAAACTATTACCCAAATAGTTCGGCCTCCTGCTACGAAACTATCTTTAAAGATAACGGGAACCTGTACTTAACCATATCAACAAGCAAGAATATAAAACATTATGCACCATAGTCTTAGTCAGGTTATTAACTCAGTTTTAATTCCATTTCATCTCAGCTTAGCTCGTGCTAAACTGAGTTTGGTTCAATAAATAACCCTAAGGACTCTATCATGCAATATTGTGAGCATTCTACCAAATATGCGACTCGTTCTATCCTATGTTCCAAGTGGATAACCAATAACTATCCAAAATTCCAAGTGGAATTCAAACATAACCAACTCACACTGTTCTATGCCGATAAGCAGCTGGTTGATCGGAGAGGACTTGGCCAAACCCAAACTTGACATCTTTAATGGACTGGAATGGACTGATCTTGACTTGGAAAGAACCTCCCCTTGTACTGGTCTTGACTTAACTCAACTCGAGCAGAACCTTCTCTAGGCGCTGACTCAAATTCGGTAGAGAAACTGACCTCGAAAACTCTCTAAAACTCTCGAAAAAGCTCGGAAACTCTTACTTTCTTTTTCTACTTTTCTTTCACGTTTTTAACTGGCTTTGGACAGGTCTGGATGTTTTTAAATGAACTAGGTTCATGGGGTATTTATAGGAAGCAGAAACCAATCAGACTCAGGTTGGTGGCAGCCCGTGTGTCGGTTCGCATGGCTCTAGACGCATGCACGGCGGCACCTCGTGCTCCACATGGCTGGATGCATGACCAGGATGGCATGTAAGGTGACAACACTTCCTCCAGATGTCTTATGCACGTCCTTGCTGCATGCAAGGCAGCACCACAGCACCCACATGTCGATCATCATGCTTCATGCATGCGTGACGATACCTCGTGCTCCGACATGTCAAGCCGCATATCCTGCTTCCATGCACGGTGACACCTGGTGCTGATGTAGACAGAGAGCTTGCCATGCACTTGACACCACGTCCTGATCACATGCATTGATACACCTCGATCTTCTTTTGAGATTTTCAGAGTGTAGAGGTTGTGTGTGATGGATAATCCCCTTTAGGGCAGAGAGAGTTCGAAATGATGAAGGAGAAGGATCTGATTTATGCTTGTGTTAACTTGAACCAGAAACAGAAATTTTAGAGAGTCTTAGATAGATCTGAGTGTTTCAGAAAGGGAGAGTCTAAAGGGAATCTGGAACAAGAACACTAAGCTTTATTATAAAGTGGAGAGCGGAAATCCCCCTTACTCCCTTAAACAATTACAACCGATATGGATAAGTATATATAGACAAGTAGGAGTGTTTCTGGTCTAGACCTAAAGAATACCCAAGCATGTGGAGTCAAGGGAAGGAGGCTCCTCGATTTGAATCTTGTGGACCAAAAGCTCCACACGTTTTAGGCCAGGCTGTCCAAGCTGCTCTTCCTTTGCTTTTGGGCGAGTGGATAAGGTTATTCACAAAGCTCTTCCTTTCTTCCTTTGGTAAGTGGATAACCTTATCCATAAATGGTCACTAAGCCTTGGCTCCTTCCTGGAAGTTTCCTTGCCTTCCCTTCCTTATCTTGGTCGAGTAATTTACCAAAGGATCTTCTCCTTTCTTCACATGCAAGGTCTTTTATACTTGGGTGACAAGTCTTGGCATTTGGGGCTGTACGGCCAGATATCAATGGCCTGGTACGTACAAAACATGCCCTAACTTGCCCAAGATTCAAAACCATCCTTCAAGTTCAAATGGTCGAGTATTAATGTTTTTGGGTCAAGGTTGGTCCGTACGATCCATTCGGTCCGTACAGTCTGTACGGCCGTACGGCCATCAGTACACCTCACCCAAACATCGACCATTTGATCCCACCTGTTCCCTAAAGCTTCCCAAGGTCTTCCTTAGACTTCTCCTTGATGTTTCACAGCCTCTTGTACACTTATCAGCTTCCCACAGCCTTCTCAACACTCTTTGTACAAGATCTCTTCACCCCAATCTATCTTCTTTCACTCCATCTCATCTCTACAAGTTCATACATTTTTATTTTCAACTCTTCAAGTTAAAACTTCTCGGTCCATTCACCCGATTTTTACCCTTCCGGTACATTTCCGACCCGCAATCAATCCCAAATATTTTTCTGCTCCCGTTCTGATGATATGTATATTTTTAATAAAACCCCAACTGAAAGCTGACTTGACGTAAAATATTTCCCAAGCCTCCAGCTTCCCCGAGAAATTCCATAATACAGAAACTAGGGTTTTTGCCCAACTTTGGGATTTCTCGTCATGCTTCGGTATCGTCGTGCTTAAATTCCGTCGTGCTTACTTCACGTCCTGCTTAAATCCCGTCCTGCTTCTGACTTATTTTGTCTTCGAAATAACATTTTACTGATACAAGGTTTTGCTAAAAACTTTGTGCTTAAGAAATGTTGTGCTTTTAAAACATCGAGCTTCTAAAACGTCGTGCTTCCAAAAATGCGATGCTTCCAAAATGTCCCTCTGATCAATATAAGACATTGTAAAACCATGGTCGAGAATATTATTTGGCTCATGCTTCACACACGATCACTTCTTCGATCACCGAGAACTCAACATACCTCATCATATTTTGATCCTCAAAAGCTTGGCTCCAAATTCCAACATTTTGATCTCGACCATTTTACCCCTTCGGGAGGGTTACTACATTCTCCCCCCCCCCCCCTTAATAGAATTCGTCCTTGAATTCTTAGATGTCCAATTGCTCAGCTTCACGACTTGCTCCTCCCTGATGAAATTCCTCCTTAGATTACTTTCTCTTGCTATCTTGGTCATTTGATGTGTTTCTTCGTCGGCTTGCCTTTAATGTCTTCTTTCGATTTCTTTGGTCTCCATTTGGATTCCTAATTTTGAGCTCACTCTATCTTGATACATTCCATAGCAATTCCCTTAGTCTTGAATCCTTTCCTTTCTTTACTTCATGATTTCCCGTGCTTCACACTTTCTCATCTTATATTCATAACCCTTTACTTTGCCTGCCACTGCCCCTTGAGTTTTATTCCCCAGGTTGCCACAATCATCTTTATATCTCTTTACTTGAATGATCACTGAGTCGTCTTCTTGCTTTGACTCTGCCATAACCCTCACATTTCCAATGATAATATCATGTCCTTTAGATAGATATCATCCTTGTTCCTAACTACTCGAATCCTTTCTCAAACAGTCTTTTCCCAAATGTTGATGAAGTCTTTTTCCAACGAAGTCTTGTTCTCATTCGTCCAGTCCATACCACTTTTCAGTCCTTCTGAACATGTCTTCATACTTTCTCTTTGTCTTTGGGGTTTTTGGCCTTGAGCTCTCTTGACTTTAAGATTTCCATCCTTAAAGTTCCGATCAACAAACAAACTTACTAGCTGCAACCTAATAGAACAGTTCAGACGCAAGTTAGTCAGCAACTACCCAAATAAATACTAATCAACAACCTAAACACAATGCTAACCAATCAACCTAATAATGCTAACCAGCAACCTAATAGCAAAACTAACCAGCAACTTAATAATTTTATTCCAGAACCTAGCAATTCTAAATTCCACTATCTCAATCCTAGTTCTTACACAATTAAATCCTATGGCTGGACGTGACCGGTTTCCCTAATGCCTTTTGTGACTCTTCTTGACTCGATATAATAATTGAAAATAGATTAAATCATGAGTTCCGGAAGCATGGACGAAATCATGCTCTGATACCACCTCTGTAACACCTCCAGACTTTCCTAGACATATGGTCGACCAACCGGCCAACAATCAAACAAGAACATGACCGAAAGACCGACTAACACCCAAGGTAAGAGATGAAATGAGCCAACAAACCAGCCAACAATCAAACAAGAACATCACTGACCGTCCAACTCAACACCATGTCCCAGAAGCGCTACGTGACGGGCAAAGGACAATCCGGTCAGAGTCATAGATCTTACTCCGCGACCTAGACCAATTCATCCACTAACTCGTCCCACTAAATCAAGGCTTAAGGCTTTGCAACCCGTACCAAGAGTTAACAGTTCCATTAGATCAAGGCCTAAGGCTTTCCAACCCGTACCAAAACCTAACGTTGTGTTAGACCGGACTAGTCAAATATCAGAGTACCCATGATCCGCATATAAAACAAATACTTTATTGATTCAAAGAAACATTCATACATTGAATAATTCAAGACTGGGCCCGACTTAATGCCAAATTGAGTCAACTCAACGAAAATTAAAATACCGTTTACAAAAGGCATAAAAATCTACACCGGCGGTGCTAACGTCCAGAACCAAGCTATCCGATCATCCTTACTAAATCGACCTGCAAAAATGACAGCGGAGCTGGGTGAGTAACCTAATGTTACTATCAGAGTTGGGTGAGTAACCTAATGTTACTCAGTGAGCTGGAGGCCTCTACCCGCAACTTATAACCCAGACTACCCAAAATAACAATCAATCTAGCCATAGCATGCAAACAAAGCTAAGGCTACAAAATCAATAACAATTTACTATGTAATCAAACCATTACTAAGTTAGACTTGGCCTCCTTCCCTAAAGTAACTTCAAGTAACGGGAACCTGCATGAAAACAAATCAAAAACCAATTCCTAGTTAACCATATATATGTCTGAGTTCAGTACTCATGTAGTGTTAGACACTTAAACTATACAAGTATCATTAACCGGTCGACCAACAATCAGACAAGAACATGATCAGCCAACCAATGATACCGAATAGCTTTGAATATCACCACCCTTCATAAGCAATCGCCTAAACAATATAACAGCCAACTTCGGTTCTATACTAACCAAAGAGAAACCAAGCCTAATCTGGTACTTAACCCGGAATTAGAACTCAATGTTAGAAACCTGCAAGACAATTAATCACCAACGAAACACAATAATAATACTCTAACTAACTACGACTCTATCTAACCAGTAACATCGTATATCGGTGCTACACTTACGCTAGGGTTCCATAACCCTTTACTAAACACGACCTCAAACACAACACTCTACCCCCGTAAATGGTGACTGTGTGTTCCTCTACATCAGTAATATCCTATCTCCCTCCCACAAAGGCCAGAAGAAGGAACTTTCAACCAACCGCGGCCCATAAACCATCGGGTCACCGCGCGAAAGCCCACAGTCCATCGGATCACTGCCACGTTACACCTTCGTGTAACACTCAGCCCTAGGCCATGACCTCGTCTCTCTAAGTCTTCCTGATCCAGCGAATATGGGGTGTCCTTAAACCCGCTGAATACGAGGGCGAGGAAACACTAATCAACCCCTAAACAAGCCTAGCATGGGCGGGTTACACACATGATGTCGGGAACACACACTCTACACAACCTTAATCCAGAAACTAACCTAAGGCTAATGTTCCAGATCCTAACTAGACTCGACTCTACAACACTAACCAATAGTACCAGTAGTCATGCCTATATGGCCGAAGACCCTTAGTACTAACATATAATAAACAAAACAACAATATCATAACTAAATAAATCAACCAGTTAGTCACTCCCTTACCAAGAGCCGGCTAACCTCAATCAACAAGATTAATTAAACAAGCAAGCATTTAACTAATAAATCATTCAATCAACTCAATCAAACCGTTACCCAGATAGTTCAGCCTCCTGGTACAAAACTATCTTAAAAGATAACGGGAACCTGTACTCAACCATATCAACATGCAAGAAAATAAAGAATGATACACCCTAGTCCTAGTCAGGTTATTAACTCAGTCTTAATTCCATTTCATCTCAGCTTAGCTAGTGCTAAACTGAGTCCGGTTCAATATATAACCCTAAGGACTCTATCATGAAATAACGTGAGAATTCTACCCAATATACGACTCAATCTATCCTATGTTCCAAATGGAACTGAAGCATAACCAAAAACTATCGTAATTTCCAAGTGGAATTCAAACATAACCAACTCACAGTGTTCTATGCCGATAAGCAGCTGGTTGATTGAAGAGGACTTAGCCAAACCCAACCATGACGTCTTGAATGGACTGATCTTGAATTGGACAAAAAATCCTCTTGTACTGGTCTTTACTGAACTCAACTCGAGCAGAACCTTCTCTAGGCGCTGACTTAAATTCGGTAGAGAAACTGACCTCAAAAACTCTCTAAAACTCTCGAAAAAACTCAGAAACTCTAACTTTTCTTTCACGTTTTTAACTAGCTTTGGACAGATCTGGATCTGTTGGAATAATCTAGGTTCGTGGGGTATCTATAGGAAGCAGAAACCAATCAGATTCAGGTTGGTGGCAGCCCGTGTGTCGGCTCGCATGGGTCCGGACAATTGCACGGCGGCCCCTCGTGCTCCACATGGCTGGATGCAGGACCAGGATGGCATGCAAGGTGAAACCACTTCCTCCAGATGTCTTATGCACGTCCTTTCTGCATGCAAGGCAACACCACAGCGCCCACATGTCGATCAGCATGCTTCGGTTGCATGCGCGACGACACCTCGTGCTCTGACATGTAAAGCCGCATGTCCTGATTCAAGGCACGGCGACACCTCGTGCTTGTGTATGCAGAGAGCTTTCCAGGAAGTTGACACTACATCCTGATCATATGCATTGAGACACCTGGAGCTTCTTGGTCCATTCGTCCGATTTCGACCCTTCTGGTATATTTTCGACCCGCGATCAATCCGAAATACTTTTCTGCTCCTGTTCTGATGCTATGAATATTTTTAATAAATCCCCAACTGAAAGATGACTTAACTTAAAATATTTCCCAAGCCTCCGGCTTCCCTGAGATATTCCATAATACCAAAATTAGGGTTTTCGCCCAACTTCGGGTTTTCCCGTCATGCTTCGGTCCCGTCGTGCTTACTTCCCGTCCTGCTTAAATCCCGTCCTGCTTAAATCCCGTCCTGCTTAAATCTCGTCCTGCTTCCGACTTATTTTGTCTTTGAAATAATATTTTACATATAAGAATTTTGCTAAAAACTTTGTGCTTAAGAAACGTCGGGCTTTTAAAACGTCGAGCTTCTAAAACGTTGTGCTTCCAAAATTGCAATGCTTCCAAAATTTCCTTCTGATCAATCTAATACATTGTATAACCATGGTCGAGCAGCTTATTTGGCTCATGCTTCACTCACAAACAGTTCTTCGATCACCGGGTATTTCAAAATTTCCCGATCGATCCTTATTGCCCGCGACTCGACCACAAGGTTGATGCACGACCACTTTCCATTTTCTTTGAACCATGTTAAGTTTTATATGATCAAAACTCAACATTCCTCATCATACTTTGATCCTCACAAGCTTGGCTCCAAATTCCAACATTTTAATCTCGACCATTTTACCCCTTCAGGAGGGTTACTACATCATGAGTAAGCCGTGTTCGTGGAGGTGGGTTGTAATCATCCTCCTCTTCTTTTTCACCATAGTCTTCTGGAGCTTCATGTCTCCTTTGGTTTGGTTGAGGATCTGGTCCGGGGTCATCTTCTTGACGTTGGTCCCTGGTATTAGGGCCGGGGTTGTCATGGATATGAACTCCAGTTCTCCGTGGGGGTGCTCCGGCTGAGGAAGGGTTGTTTGAGCCGTCCCCAAGTCAACTCGCTGGGTGGGTCTAGGAGCTGTCGTTGCTCGATTCGGGTAAGCCTATCGCCCAAGTCTTGTCGGACCGTGCCTATGTATTGCCTAACATTTCTCATCTCGTCTCGTAGGTCGTGGATGGCTTGCATCAAGGCGTATTGTACATCACCTCCCATAGCGGCCATACAGACAACACCTAGCAAGAAGCAAAAGTGTACTTATAACTTTTAGGTAAAAATAAATGGTAAAGATGAATGAATGCTATTTGATTGCAATGTTTCCTTTTTTTTTAAATAACTTAATAGTAAACAAACAATCTAAATGATTCAGCAATAAAATTAAAGGAAAGAAAATATGGTCGAACCAGCAAGAAATGGAAACCCGAGCAATACTCTCGACAAGAAAAGGAAACTTATGCTAAATGCAGCTTGATGAAAACTTTTAATGATTTGAACGAACAAACTAAGATCTAGGACACTAAAATTTCGACAGTGAAGATGAACTAGGATAACATGTTTTTTTTTATCTTACTAAAGAACAATGCAAACAAGGAATCAACTACTAGACTGTGGTTGCCAAAGAGATGCGGTTAGTAGCTTATCAAACGAATGCAACTTCTAACGAGACAAGGATGGATGATGATTTTTTTTGTTTTTCAATGTTTTAAGGATGCAAACAGAAACTAAGGAATGACAAGAAAATATTCTTATGTTTTTCTTTTATATAGGAATGCAAAACAAGAATGAAAAAACAATTGTAAAGGAACAAGATAAGATATATGCAACCTGATGCTGAGGAACTTCAGCTCTGATACCAGAAATGATATAAGCCTTAGCTATCAAAGGCTGTATGACCCGAGGTGTTGTAAGATCCTTTTATGGGATTACAAACTGGAAGGAATAGTGGTTCAAATGATGAAGGCGGATTGATGATGATGGTGGTTGGACTGGATGTATCCAGTGAACCGGTAACTATGGGCGATCAAGTGTGGATTGCTGATGGAACTGGGACAAATGAACGTGGATGATGGGATCTGAAAGACTGGTTGTTAAACACTCTTCTTTGAAATCAGTGGATGGAATTATGGAAGGAAATGGTCGGATGGATTCTAATCAATTGGTTGTTCAACACTCTTCGACTAAAATAATGGATGGGAGATGATTGTGAATGTATGGATCGGTGGATGCCACAAGACTCTTGGACAGAAACTTGATAAGTCAGATGCTCCTGGGCTGCTTCTCACACGCACAAGAGAATTAGGGATAAGTTTGCTAAGGCAAAAATTCGGTTTTCTTTATTGATATGCGGTAAAGAATACAAGGCTGCTAATAGGGGATTTATAGAAAATCCGATGCAGCTATGCCCTTCTAGGGGACTTGAAAAAATGACTTGAATACAAAGACTCAATCCTATGACATAAAAACGTGGCTAAGAAGGTGCCTTATTAAATGTTTATTTGAAATCAAAGAAACAAAGGAAAGAACAAAACAAAAACAAGGAAACAACTTGGTTAGTCAATCAATCATAAAAATAGCATTAACCACTTACCTTATCTGTTTGGGGCGTACATGATTGCTTGACTAATCATGCACCTAGACTCTTTGATGGCTTGGTTATTGATCTAAGTGCATGAACTGGTTTTGGGATAAATTTGGGCTGGCTCAATGATGAGCAAGTTGAGGCCATGGGTTCTTGGTAGAATGGGCCACACCTCCTTGTTGATCTTATCTTGACCAGAATAATCTTTATGGGTCTTGAGGGCTGGATTTAGGTTGAATTGGATCAGTCTTGGGCTTATTCCTTCAATGGCTTCATTTGGGCAGTTTTCCTCATGTGGCTTTGTTTCTGGCCCAAATACCTCCTGGTCAAGTGTGAGCTGATTGAAACGTTTGGTTTAAGTCTTCTAGATCAGGTGGTTTACCCAGGATAACCTAAATTGACTGGTTGAAGCTATCTATTAGGTCTTTTGTACCAGAACGTGTCCTTGGTGCACTCTTAATGATCGGTATGCGGATGGAATTGGCGAGGCTGGTTTCTGATCTTGCAAAATTCTCTCCCTCTAGAGAAGGTTCTGACCTCGGAACATGTTCACCTGAATCAAATGAGACAAGTCAGAAACATTGAAGGTTGATGAAACCTTGTACTCACCTGGAAGATCGAGTTGGTAGGCATTGTCGCCCATCTTCTTAACGACTCTGAATGGGCTGTCCTCTCTTGGTGCTAACTTTGATTTCCTTTGCTCTGGGAACCTTTCAGACCTTAGGTGTATCCAGACCCAATCACCGGGTTCAAATGTGACCTCCTTTCGTTTCTTGTCTACATACGCCTTGGCCGTTTCATTCTTCTTCTCCAAATTCTCCTTGGTGGTTTGTGTAGCCTCTGAACCATCTCAGCTTTGGAAACTCCATATTGACTTACTATTACGTCCTTTGGTAAGATGGATAGGTCCAGTGGTATTTCTGGATTAAAACCATAAACAATCTCAAATGGTGAGAGCTTAGTGGCCGAGTGAGGCACACGATTGTAAGAAAACTCGATAAAGGGAATACAATCAATACAGTTCCTCAAATTTTTACCAACCGTGGCCCTTAAAAGGGTGGAGAGGGTACGGTTGACAACTTCTGTTTGGCCATTAGTTTGGGGATGGCAAGAGGTAGAAAAAAGATGATTGGTTCCAACCTTCCTCCAAAGGGTTCTCCAAAAGTGACTTAGGAATTTTGGATCTCGATCTGATATGATGATCTTGGGGACGCCATGAATCCTTACTATCTCCTTAAATAACAGGTTAGCTGTTTGGGAAGCATCATTGGTTTTGTTGCAAGGAATAAAATGGGCCATCTTGGAGAACCAATCAACCACCATAAAGATGGAGTCCTTGTTCCTAATTTTGGGAAATCCTATAACAAAATCCATGACAAATATACCCAAGGCATGTTAGGAATGGGTAAAGTAACATGTAAACCATGAGGATGTGACATGGATTATTCCTTAAGGCAAGTGATACACTTTGCACAGAAACGTTCGACATCCCTCTTTAGGTACGGCCAGAAGAAATGTTCAGCCACAATTCTCAGGGCCTTGTCCACGCCAAAGTGTCCCATAAGGCCTCCTCCATGTGCCTCTCTAAGTATCAGCTCACGCAGAGAGCTTTGGGGTAATGCACAGCCTCTTGTCTCGAAAAAGAAACTCTTCATGCTTGTATTATGGACCAAGTGCTCCCCTTGTGCATCCCTTGTAGGTTTCTCCAAAGTCCGGATCAGTCTCATACAACCCCTTGATGTGCTCAAATCCCATGACCTTAGCTTCCACTGTGGTAATGAGTGCATGTCTCCTAGAAACGGCATCGGCCACAATGTTCTCTTTCCCTTCTTGTACTTGATTACATAGGGAAATGACTACAAACTCCAACCACCTAGCATGTCTCTCCTTCAACGTGGTCTGGCCTCTTAGGTACTTAAGTGTCTCGTGGTCAGTGTGGATAACAAACTCCTTGGATAGGAGGTAGTGCTGCCATGTCTCCAATGATCTCACCAAAGCATATAGTTCTTTGTCGTAAGTTGGATAGTTTATGGATGCAACTTTTCACTGAAAAATGCTACTGGCTTGCCTTCTTGAGTTAGAACAGCCCCAATACCTGTTCCTGATGCATCACAATCAACCTAAAAAGTTTTGTCAAACTTAGGTAAAGCTAAAACTAGTGCATTGGTAATGCTGTCTTTAAGAGCTTGGAATGCTTTGTCCTGTTCTGGTCCCCACTTGAAACTCACATCCTTCTTGATCACTAATGTCAGTGGGGCAGCAATGGTACTGAAGTCCCTGACAAAACACCTGTAAAATCTGGCTAGACCATGGAAACTCCTTACATGGCCAATCGTGGTGGGTGTCGGCCAGTCTTGTACTGCTTTCACTTTCTCTTCGTCAACCTTGAGTCCCTGTGAGCTAACAACAAAGCCTAGGAAAACAACTTGATTAGTGCATAAGGTACAATTTTTTAAGATTGACATATAATTGTTCCAAGCGCAAAGTTTCCAAAACCTTTCTAAGATGATAAATGTGATCTTCTAGACAAGCGCTATAGATCAATATGTCATCAAAGTATACCACCACAAACTTACAGATGTAGTCCCTTAGGACGTGGTTCATGAGCCTCATGAAGGTACTTGGGGTGTTGGTAAGACCAAATGGCATAACTAGCCACTCATATAGACCTCTCTTGGTCTTGAATGCAGTCTTCCACTAGTCACCCTCCTTCATTCTTACTTGATGTACCAGCTCTTCAAGTCTATTTTTGAGAAATTTGTAGCACCACTGAGCTCTTCGAACATGTCATCCAATCTGAGAATGGGGTGTCTGTATTTGACAGTAATGTTGTTGATGGCTCGGCAGTCCCATCCTTCTTTGGCACCAACAAGACCGGAACTGCACAAGGGGTGAGACTCTCCCTTATGTATCCTTTACTCATGAGGTGTTGGACTTGCTTTTCTAATTCCTTAGCTTCCTCTGGGTACACACGGTAAGCCGGTCTGTTTGGTAGGGGTGCACCCGGAATTAGATAAATTTTGTGTTCGATCCCTCTTGTGGGTGGTAATCCATCCGAAATGTCTTTCGGAAATGTATCTTTACTCTTCTACTAGCTGGAGGATGGCTTATGGTAGTTCCTGCTCTTATTGACCTGCCAACAAGCCTTCCTTAAAGATCATTAGTAGCACCTGCATCTTACATTCCAAGGATCTTAAAAATTTACTAGAAGTAAGATAGAGACTGGTTTTACTTACCTTGGAACCTTTGTCCATCGGCTTTTGCATCACATGGACATCCTGAGGTGTGATTGGGGCAAGGTTGTGCTTCTTATTGTTATGGATGAAGCTGTAAAATTTTTTTCAGCCATTTTGCAAGGCGTCCTTGTCAAACTGCCATGGTCGACCCAAGAGAAGATGGCCGGCATGCATAGGAAAAACATCACATACAGCTTGATCAACATACTTTCCCACACTGAATGGCACGACTACTTGCTCTCCAATCTTCAGTTCTTTCTCATCATTCAACCATTTAATTTTGTATAGTCGTGGATGCTTAGTTGTCTTGAGGCCTAACTTATCAACAAAATACTTGCTGGCCACATTAGTACATGAACCACCATCTACTATAAGACTGCATACCTTGGAATCAATGGTGCACCGGGTATGGAATATGTTCTCTTTCTTGATGGTCTCTGGTTCAAACATAGCACTGAGTAATCTTCTGGACACGAGTATCTCTCCCACATCAGGGTAATCGGTGATTTCTTCTTTAGTGTCATTTGGTTCAAAATCGGCTTCATCATGTGACTCATATTCACCATTGTCCATAAGCATCATGACTCTCTGGTTTGGGCAGACCCTGGCATAGTGACCCTTCCCCTGGCATTTAAAACATGAAATATCACGATTTGGATTTGGGTTTTTACCTTGGTCGGTTTTTGCTGCCTTGGGGACGATTCTGGTTGGTTCCTCTTGAACCGGTTTTCCACTTCTATGGACTTTCCCTTTTCATAACCTTTCTGAGTTTATGGAGTCCATGGGATATTGACTCTGTTGTTATACTGGTTCTTCCTCTTGATGTGTTGTTAAGCCTGAATAGCATAGTTCAACAAATCGTTAAAGACTTCATAAGGCTGTCTCTCTACCTTGCAAGCAATACGATCTTCTAAACCATCTAAGAACTGGGCCGTAAGTGTCTCCTCTGGTTCTTATGTGTCCATCCTGTTCCTAAGAGACTCAAACTCCTCGAAATATTCCTCCACAGACTTGGTTCCCTGCGATAATTTTCGAAAACGTTTTAGCAAGTGTCTTTGGTAATAAGATGGAATATACCTGCTGCGAAGTTTAGTTCGCATCTCTACCCATGTGCGTGCTCTCCAGACTGGTCCATACTTATCCTGTACCACCAGCATGGAGCATTTTCAGTCAGTTGAGCAGCAGATAAAGCCACCTTCTTGGCCTCTAGGTATTTGTAGTACTCGAAAATGTACTCCATGCGCTTCTCTCACACGATGTCAGCATCCGGATCAACCTTCCCAGCAAAGGTAGTGGGTGTCAACTTGAGGTCCTTTCTTCATTGCCATGGCTCTTCCTCCTCCTCACCTCGGTCTCTCCTCTGATCTCGGCCTAGATTACCTCGACCATGCCTATTGCGCCTAGACCGAAGCCAACTTGATTCAGATTACCTCTCTGGCCATGGTTTTCTGGTTCGGTTTCTTCAGTGTCAGAAAACTGTTCCTCCATGTATGGATGGTTTCTCCCTGGAGGTCGTCAGCCATTGGGGTTATGGTTGTGTTCCAACCGAGTCATTCTTTCGGTTAGGTCCCTCCAGCTAGCCAAAATCTGAGTATTGACTTCGGCTTGAACTGGAGCTGGTTTCTGGCCTATGTCTCCCATGTGTCTTCCTGTGAAAATCTACACAAAGATCAAGTGAACAATCAAAGAAATGGTTGGACAAACTAGAAACACTTAAAACTTTTTTTTTTGTTTTTCTTCATCGATTTTAAGAGGAATGAGAATGATGAAAATCCACTAGCGTATTAAAGAGCTTATGCTCTACGAAATTTATGGTTAATAAACAGATAAAGAGGGTTTAATTTCGTGCCTAACAAGTATGGTAAGTACTAATGCAAGATGTATATTTTTTATTTTCTCTTTTATATGGGAATTCAATAAACCGATAACCTAAATATGGTAAGAGGAGCCTCCTATTGAGTGCAAACTGATTCGAATTTTCTTCAGGTTTTCTGGACCGATTAAATGACTAAAATGATGATCCTTTTCGTGAAGAACACAAGGAAGAAAAGTAAGAACAAATATGCAAACAACATAACTCTTTTTTATGATTATTTTTTTTATAAACGACTAAAACAAATGCAATGGAAAAGAAACGACATGTGTTAGGAGATTTTAGATATGATACCACGTTGTTTTGAGATCCTTGTCTGGGCTTACAAACTGTAAGGAATAATGGTTCAAATATGAAGGTGGATTGATGATGATGGTAGTTGGACTGGATGTATCGAGTGAACCGGTAACTATGGGCGATCAAGTGTAGATTGCTGATTGAACTGGGACAAATGATCATGGATGATGGGATCTCAAAGACTGGTTGCTCATCACTCGTATTTCCAATCAGTGGATGGAATGATGGAAGGAAATGGTCAGATGGATTATAATCGATTGGTTATTTAACACTCTTCGACTAGAACAATGGATGGGAAATGATTGCGAATGGATGGATCGATGGACGCCACAAGACTCTTGGACAGAACCTTGATAAGTCAGATGATCCTGGGCTGCTTCTCTCACGCACAAGATACTTAGGGATAAGTTTGCTAAGGCAAAAACTCGGTGTTCTTTATTGATATGCGGTAAAAAATACAAGGCTGCTTATAGGGGATTTGTAGAACATCTGATGCAGCTATGCCCTTCTAGGGGACTTGAAATAAATGACTTGAATACAAAGACTCAATCCTTGGACTTAAAAACATGGCTAACAAGGTGACTTATTAAATGTTTATTCAAAATCAAAGAAACAAAGGAAAGAACAAAACAAAAACAAGGAAACAACTTGGTTAATCAATCAATCATGAAAAATAGAATTAACCACTTACCTTCTCTGTTTGGGGCGTCCATGATTGCTTGACTAATCATGCAACTATACTCTTTGATGGATTATTTCTTGATCTAAGTGCATGGACTGGTTCTGGGCTAAGTTTGGGATGGCTCAATGAAGAGCAAGTTGAGGCCATGGGTTCTTGGGAGAATGGGCCACGCCTCCTTGTTGATATTATCTGGACCAGAATGATCTTCATGGGTCTTGAGGGCCGAATTGAGGTTGGAGTGGATCAGTCTTGGGCTTATTCCTTCAATGGTTTCATTCGGGAAGTTTTCCTCATGTGTCCTTGTTTCTGGCTCAAATGCCTCCTGGTCAAGTGTGAGCTGATTGAACCGGTTGGTTAAGTTTTCTATATCAGGTTGCTGAACCGGGAGAATCTCAATTGACTGGTTTAAGCTTTCTCTTAGGTCGTTTGTACCAGAACGTGTCCTTGTTTCACTCTTCATGATCGGTATGGGGATGGACTTGGCGAGGGTGGTTTTTGATCTTGCAACACGAGGCAAGAGAGATGGAGCCGATCTACACAAGGGGGTGATCCGTTTGGGAAGATCTAATCGTCCAAAAGGATCCGAGTAACAAGTAACTTGATGGAAACAAACTGCACCACACGAGGGAGGGAAGTCTCGTGATAAAACAAAATCCTCTTAACCGTGGAGGTTCTGGTCTCACAAGGTAAGACAATGGACATGAGTTCTTGCTAGAACTCTTAAGTTTTTCACTAGGAAAAGTTTTAGTTTTATATCATGCGTGCCAAGAGTACAAACGATTTATAGGGGACTTATATAGACGTCCATTACTGTGGTGCCTTCGAGGGTCTTTGAAGCAAATTACACAAAGTTTTGGACTAAAAGAAAACCCTAAAAGGCGTGCAAGCCAAATAAGGAAGTTTGGGAATAAAATTCAAATAAAAGAAAACAAAAGGACCAAATATGCAAAACAATCAAACCGTTATAAATGTGAACTTAAATGATTACCTTCTTACCTTTGGGTCGGTTTGATTTGATTGGTCTATACTGCATGCTAGACGTGCTGATCTGCAATGCTGATGATCAGCAAGTTGTTGTGGGTTTGATTTGGATTGAATTGCCAAAAATATTCACTTGGGTAATAGTCTTCTCGGTTGGTCCTTCATTCTTGATACTTGGTTCTTGATCAGCTTGCTCACTAGTTGGCTTAACCTCAGTTGTATTATCCTGAAATTGATCAAAGGCAATCATCATCTTCTCATTAAAATTATGTTTAAGTATCTTCGCTCTTTGTCTATTCATAGGTCTCTTGAACACAATAGGCATGGACACTTCTTGGGCAGCTTCTTGTTGGGACATCTTGGTGATCATTTATTGGATGTCAAGTTCGGTTAGGTCTGGTTCCAGGTCAGCTTGAATCTCCTCATCAGGATATTGATGTGTTTAGCGTTACTCGAGCCCAATACCTCACCCTTTAACAACTCTTCCATAGGACAAAATGTCAACAATTGACCTATAGATCAATTGATGACATCTTGTCGCGTGGCAGAGTTGTTAAAGGGTGAGGTCTTGGGCTCGTGTAATGTCAAGCGCACAAATAACCTACCGGTGGATGTGAAGGCGTTTCCTCCAATGATGAGGAGTTAGAAAATGTGCTTTCTAGGACTGTAAGACTGGGTGCACAGGACGGATTGTCACAATACCATTACAATATAAAGTTATCTATTGAATTGTATTTTTATTATTTTAATCAAAGTTCATAATATCAAACATTCAAATGTTTTGTTAATAAATATAATAAATTCAATTTTGTGAGAAACAATCCTACTTCCTATCGTGATTAACTTTGATTCCGGTTTTTGATTAAGGTGCAAATTATAGTTTTACGGTTTTGGCGGGAAAACGTATTTTACGGTTTTGGCAGGAAAAAAATGTTATTACGGTTTTAGCGAGAAAACATGTTTTTCTCGTTCTGTAGGAAAATGAATTTTACGATTTTGGCGGGAAAACATGTTTAATGGTTTTGGCGGGAAAACACGTTTTGGCAAGAAAATATGTTTTTGCGGTTTTGGCGTGAAAACGCATTTTTGTAGTTTTGGGAGGAAAACATGTTTTTGCGATTTTGTCAAAAAACACGTTTTTGCGGTTTTGGCGAGAAAACACGTTTTTGCGGTTTTGGCGAGAAAACGCATTTTTGCGGTTTTGGCGAGAAAACGCGTTTTTGCGGTTTTGGCGAGAAAGCGTTTTGGCGAGAAAGCATTTTTTTATGGTTTTGGCGGGAAAACACATTTTTACGATGTTGACGGGAAAACGCGTTTTTGCAGTTTTGATGGAAAAATGTGTTTTTGCGGTTTTGGCAAGAAAACACGTTTTTGCGGTTTTGGCAAGAAAACACGTTTTTGCGGTTTTGGCAGGAAAACTCGTTTTCGGTTCTGGCGAGAAAACACATTTTTACAATTTTAGCGGGAAAACATGTTTTTGCGGTTTTGGCGGGAAAACACGTTTTTGCGGTTTTGGCAAGAAAACATGTTTTTGCGGTTTTGGCAGGAAAACTCGTTTTTGCGGTTTTGTCAAGAAAACACGTTTTTGCGGTTTTGGCGGGAAAACATGTTTTTTGCGGTGTTTGACGGGAAAATGCGTTTTTGCTATTTTTTGCGGAAAAATGTTTTTATTTTCGTTTTTGGCGGGAAAATATCTTTTGTGGTTTTAGCGGAAAATGTATATTTTTATTTCTTTGGGAAAATATGGCTTTGTACTTTTTCGTGAGTGAAAATATTATTAGCATTAAGCTTATAATTTGTTAAATGTATAAGGGGTATAATAGACATTATACCATTTTGACAGAACCATCTTCATCCAGATGATCCAAATTGGTTGAGTCGGATGGACTTTAAAATTAAGCATAAAATTTTAAATTCATTCAGATGAGCCATCTAGATCGATTGTACTTTTAGTGCCTAAGCAAACAAAACTCTTATCTCCATCCAGATGACTCACGTGGATGGTGAAACGAACATGCGGTAAGTGAAAACTGCATGCGCCTCTTTCTAAACAGAAACTATTTTTTGGTAGAGTAGCAAACCTTCTTTTTTGGTATAGTAACAAACATATAGATATTAATACATTTAAACCGACCTAGTTAGAAATTACAATTGCTGCCTCGATAATTTGTGTAGCATACTTAGTTGTTTAACGTCTTGTACGATCACATAGTCGTCTTATGATATTCACTTCGGTGATGTAGAAATATTTGTGCCAGATGATTTAAATTTGAAATAATCAGTTGTTTATTTATATATATTATATTACTTTTGATTTATGTAAAAAGAATTTTGTTTCTATTAAATTAAATGCTTTAAATATAAGAAATATAAGAAATATATATATATATATATATATACATTTACATTTAAGATATTTAATTTTAAAATATTGTTTTTGATTTATATAAAGGAAATTCTTTTTTATTAAATTACAAATTTTAAATATACAAAAGGGTATATTAGATGTATTTCCTTTTTAATAAGAAGATGTTTTCTATTAAACAAGACATAGATCAAAACGGCGTAACTTCGGTTCTGGATCTAAAAGGAAAAGCTAAAGAAGGCGAACAAGATAACAAGCCCAAACGAAAAGAGAAGAACCCAGCTATGTGTGCCTTACCCGCGCAACGGTCAAATTTGAAAGAAAAGGACAAAAACAAAAGAGGAAGAAAGATGACGTCGAGTTGCAGAAGCTTTAATGGGGCGAAATTATACGATAAATTTCCATCCCTTGATTTTCTTATGGATTAGGATCGTGCCATTTGTGGTGTACACTAGGGTTTACAATTCTCTTTATAAATAAGTTCCTCTTTGTAATCGTTAATGAATCAAGAAAGAGATAATGCATTTTCAATAAACAAAAGCTTCATATTCCTCATTTACATTTTCCTCCAAATTTCTTTATGGTATCATAGTCATGGCGATGGAACCCTACACGCCTCCCTCTTTGAATATCGTAAAATCAGTTACCGTGAAACTTACAGACAAAAATTATATCTTATGGAAGCGTCAGTTTGAAGCGTTTCTTAATGGACAAGGGCTTTTAGGGTTTGTCACCGTCTCAACTGCTCCCCCTGCTCACACTCTCTCCGTTTCGGGCATCAACGAATCTACTACTCCAGTGCCAAATCCGGACTATGCTATCTGGTTTCAGACAGATCAAGTCATACAGTCTTGATTACTCGGCTCGTTTACGGAAGACATCTAGAGTGTTGTTCTTCACTGCTGCTCAATACGTGAGATCTGGTTCACTCTAGCAAGTCACTTCAACAGAGCCTCTTCATCTCGTCTCTTTGAACTTCAGAGAAAGCTTCAGACAATATCTAAACAACAAAAGACTATGGCTGACTACTTGAGAGAGATTAAATCCATCTGCGATCAAGTTTCTTCGATAGGAAGCCCCGTTCCTGAGCGTATGAAAATATTTGCAGCTTTACTTGGTCTTGGAAAAGACTACATGGAAGGTTCCATGCATGCAACCACTTCGCCAACTTTTGATGATATCATCTCGAGGCTCACAGAGTTTGATGACTGTTTACAGAGCTACACAGTTGACACTGGCATAACACCGCATCTTGCGTTCAACACGACTAGAGGCAGGCCTTTCTTCCCCAGAAACAGAGGAAGAGGTCGTGAAGGTCGAGACGTTTTCTCTACCAAAGGACGAGGCTTTCCACAACACATCTCCTTCTCCTCGTCTTCAAGGTCCTTTGTCTCCTCCGATGGTGACTACATACTAGTCTGTCAAATCTGTGGCAAAACAGGTCATCTAGCCATTTGATATTGTCACCGATTTGATAACTCATACCAGCTAGATGAGATGCATAATGCACTCACTGCTCTTCTTGTCTCCGACATCTCGGATGGAGCTGGTCATTAGTGGTTCCCAGATACTGGAGCCTCTGCATACATCACAAACTCCCCAATGTATCTTCAACATACACACCCTTATCACGGTTCTGAGTCAATAATGGTGGGCAATGGAGAGTTTCTACCTATCACGCACACTGGATCCACAAGCATCACTCTTCTTCAGGTAATCTACCTCTGAAAGATGTTGTTGTATGTCCTAATATTGCTAAACCATTGCTTTCAGTGTCAAAGTTCACCAGCGACTACCCTTGTGGGTTTGATTTTGATTCTGAACAAGTACGTGTGTATGATAAGGCAACCAAGAGGGTTCTGCTGCAGGGAAGAAACACTAAAGGATTGTACAGGATCCATAATCCAGCATTTCATGTCGTCTTCACACTCAGACATGTAGCTGCTAGTGATGAGGTGTAGCATCAAAGGCTGGGGCATCCCAATCCTCTTATCCTTCAACATCAATCTTCAAATAAGAGTATCTCAATCAATAAAAACTCCAAGTCTCAGTGTGTTTCGTGCAAGCTTGGCAAGAGCACAAGACTTCCCTTTGCTGCTTCATCATATGTTGCATTGACGCCGCTTGAAAGGATAAACTGTGATCTATGGGGACCTGCACCAATAGCTTCCATTCAAGGGTTTCACTACTATGTAATCCTTGTAGACAACTTCTCTAGACATAGTTGGTTGTTTCCTTTAAAGAAGAAATCAGATTTTTTTTGTTTGTCTTCTTTGCGTTTCAAGCCTTAGTTCAAAACCAATACTCTACTAAAATTGGTTCTCTCCAATGTGATGGAGGGTGAGAGTTCATTAGTACACAATTTCTTCTTCATCTGCAACAAAATGGCATCCAACAGCTTATCTTTTGCCCATATACCCCACAAAATAATGGGTTGGCAGAGAGAAAGCATCGACAGATTACTGAAGTTGGTCTCTCCTTGCTATTTCAGAGTCATGTACCTCAAAAATATTGGGTCGAAGCATATTTTACAGCCAATTATCTGAGTAACCTGTTGCCTCAGACTGCTTTGACAGGAACTCAAAGTCCTTACGAAGTTCTTCACAAGCGAGTCCCTCAATATTCATCTATCAAATTCTTCGGTTGCGCTTGTTATCCTACACTATGTCACTATGCCAAAACCAAATTTGACCCAAGATTGCTCAAGAGTGTGTTTCTTGGTTACAGTGATAAATTTAAAGGCTACAGGTGTCTGCTACCTACACATGAAGGGTGTATATCAGCAGTCATGCTACATTTAATGAATCAGACTTCCCATTCTCAAATATTTATCGATACCTATTACCTACGTCTACTAGTAGACTCATGTCAACGTGGTACAAAACTCTGGCTCCAGTAGTCTCAGAAGTTTCAAGCCCTACAAGTTCAAGCAGTTCTTTGAGATCAAAAAATGCTTCAAATGGTAGTGTCTTCAGGTATAGGGATACAGACGTCAGGCCTCTACAGCAAACCTTGCAACTGCATGCATCAAGTCAACCGATATCAGCTTCAACAAACTCATTCATTAATGTCTCTGAGTCAGGTGAAAGCTCGTCCTCAGCGACGCAAAGAGAAGCCTCTGGTAGTTCTGACAGTGTTAGGAGCAGAAGTTCAAAGTCAATTCAAGATCCAGTGCAACACAAAATGGTCACAAGATCAAAATCTGACATACTTAAACCAAATCCACGTTATGGTCTCCTAACTGAGAATGTGGTGCTCACTAAGTCAAAGTCAGTATCCGAAGCCCTTCATCATCCTGGCTGCAGGAACAACTCAATGCAGGAAGAATATGACAACTGCATAGCTACAAACACATGGCCTCTTGTCCCTCAAACTCATGATATGCATGTGTTGGGAAACAAATGGATTCACCGGATTAAGCTAGGATCAGATGGAACAGTCAAGAAGCTACGGTCCACATTGGTTGCTCAAGGCTGTGGTCAAGAAGAAGGTGTAGATTACTGGGTAACATATAGTCATGTAAGTAAGTACAGCCATTGTCAGAATAATTCTGCACACTGCTACTGTGATGAAGTGGGACATCAAACAAATGGATGTTGCCAATGGTATTCTACATGGAAACCTCACTGAAATAGTGTACATGAAACAACCAGCAGGATTTATTGATGAGACCAGACCGGACCACGTGTTCTTCCTCCACAAGTCCATATATGGACTGAAACAATCTCCAAGAGCGTGGTTCGACAAATTCAGCTTCTATCTCTTGGAATTTGGTTTTCGCTGTAGTGTTAAAGACCCATCACTGTTCATTTACTCAAATAGGAAGGAGGTTATCTTTCTACTTCTATACGTTGACGACATGTTGATCACTGGAAATTCATCTGAGATTCAATAGAAGTTCCTTAGAGACATCAACTCTCAATTCTGTATGAAAGATTTCAGAAGAATGGAATATTTCTTAGGCATACCAGCAAAGTTTCATGACTCTTGACTGTTTCTGTCTCAGGAAAGATATGCACTAGACCTTCTCGCCAGTGAAGGAATGACGGATTGCTCTGACATAACAACGCATCTGCCAGTACAGTTGAATAGAGTTCTTTAATAAGACATTCGCTTTCTGAATCAAAGCTATTTTAGAAGACTTGTCGGGAAACTTCAGTACCTCACACTTACAAGACCGGATTTACAGTATTTAGTGAATTATATTTGCCAAAAAAATGCATGAGCCGTCGGTTTCGAGTGCAAACTTCTTAAGCGTGTTCTACAGTATGTTACGGGGACAATTCAGTATGGAATCAATCTGAGTCAAGACATTGATTTCACTCTCCGAGCCTACAGCGATAGTGATTGGGCCGGATTTCCTCACACACGTAGATCAACTGGAGGTTTTTGTACTTTTTCTGGCAGAAACATCATCAACTGGTCTTCTAAAAAGCAACCAACAGTGTCTCGCAGCTCCACAGAAGCAAAATACAGATCCTCGTAAGAGACGGCATCGGAGATCAGTTGGATATGCTCTGTCTTGCGTGAAATGGGTCCCTCTTTTTGTCACACCTTAGTTGTTCTGTGACAACCTCTCGTCAGTTCACCTTGCTGCAAATCCAACATACCATAAGAGATCAAAACACTTTGAACTTGACACCATCATGTCCGTGAAAGAGTGGCACTTAAGGCTCTTGTTGTCAAACACGTTCCAGCTTACCTTCAGCTTGTTGACATCTTCAAGAAATCTCTCCCATATATTGCATTTGATGATCTTCGGTTCATACTTGTTGTTCCTTCCTCATGAACACCAAGTTTTAGGGGGACTATTAAACAAGACAAAGATCAAAACGACGTAACTTCGGTTTTGGATCTAAAAGGAAAAGCTAAAGAAGGCCAACAAGATAACAAACCCAAACAAGAACAGTCCACCTATATGTGCCTTACCCGCGCAGCAATCAAATTTGAAAGAAGAGGACAAAAACAAAAGAGAAGGACAAATGACGTCGAGTTGCAGAAGCTTTAATGGGGTGAAATTGTACAATCAATTTTCAGCCCTCGATTCTCTTAAGGATTAGGATCGTGCCATTTGTGGTGTACACTAGGATTTACAATTCTCTTTATAAATAAGTTCCTCTTTGTAATCGTTAATGAATCAAGAACGAGATGATGCATTTTCAGTAAACAAAAGGTTCATATTCCTAATTTACATTTTCCTACAAATCTCTTTACTTTCAAAAACTAATATAAACAAAAACAAATGGTTAAAATAAAGATATTTAAAATGATAATTTAATAAAACATTTAATTCATTAAAGATACCATTGTAATTTAGCACTAGAACAATTAAGTTGAAAAAGACACATAGAAAGTGACTTTTCAAATATTATAGAGATGGACAACAACAAAACTGTCTATAAACATTAAATGTAACTGTTTGTTACACAAATATTTCGTAGGTACATTATTAGTTCACTGAATATGTACGCCAAAAGAAAAAAGAAAAAAGAAAAAAGAAAAAAGGAAAAAACTGTATTCTTGTTGTGGGACTGCGGGCTTCACTGTAGTTACCGGAACCAGCTTTAAAGAAGTCCAGAGTTGAATTATGGAGTGGTTACTTAACGAAAGCTACATTCATATAATTAAACAAACTGTAGAGCAAAAGAAAAGTATTTGATTTTTTTTTAATCTGATACTACATTTTATCTGTTTTAATTCCACTATATTCATTTTCGATACGGTATATAAAAACTAGTTGGCGGAAGAAAAGCTCTTCAATAATCCGTTGTCTTGATTTGTATATATATTGGCACTTATTAAGGTAGTCTCATTGACACCTTAACTCATGTTACTATCTTGTGATTGCGCAAAATTGAAGAATTATCAGTCAACGTAAGAAGGCTTCATGCATGTTGGAAACTGCTAACACTTGTTGAAAAATACGTGACGTGACAATTACAGTTACAATTAAAATGCTGATTCTTTTTTCTCTTCCCTCTAGACGCCACCTAGAGAAGAAAAAAGAGATGAAAGTATGTCAATCCAATGGTAGAATTGTATATAATAAAATTCCAAAGAAAAAGAGTGATGAATATGCATTTTTCGATCCAAAGGGAAAGAATACGGGCGTTCAATCTAGATTTCCGTTTGTTTTTTTTCTAGTAAATTTGATTAAGTTAATTCACTTAAGCAATAGAAAGTTATAGTTAAACTTTCTGGAATAAGTATTTCAGTTTTGTTTAGAATAATCGATTGTTTTATCCTGATTAAGAATGAGAAATCTAGGTACCGTAATCTCTTGTTGTCTTGCATTTGAAGCATTCAACCCTGCTAGCGTAGTTATGAACCCCACAGCCGACCCTTGGACAAACCCAATCGCCAGTCTTCCAGCCGGGAGGACAAGCTCCGGCATCATTCCCGTAAGCAACCATTTGAGCTCCGTAGTACTGATCTGTATACTCGACTTTGATCATTCCACATCGATAGCAACTTGTGCGGCTTGCGTAATTGTGGCTCCCACAATTCAATGCACCACAATACCAATCACCAGCCAAAACCTCAGTCCTGTTGTACAAGTACGTTGACACATCTACCCCTCCAAACTTGGGGTATCCACATTTTTGGCATGCTTCTCTTTTTTTGAAGTTTGCGTGCTGACACGCCCCACATAGCCAGTCTCCGCCAGTCCAGCTCATCTTTCTCTATATAAGTCTATACACCTGGAACGTTTACTTATAGTATTTAACCAATATACTCAAAAGTAAAAACTTTAATGAAGGAGACTGGGTTTAAAAAGAAGGCCGAACCTGAGAAGACAACAGACTAGTAAGCTCAAGGAAGTGGTGGAATTGGTTGTTTGAGGAACATGGCTTTATATAAGCATTATCATGAGAATGTATATTTAGGTAGATGCTGATTCCATCAACTTTCTCTGCAACATGAGGACATTGTAAAAGAAGTTAAACTAAGAAATTAACCCGGATGGATTAGCCTTGTGGTGTGGTGAGGTGGTCAACCAAATTCTTGGTAATCTTTCAACGACTCCGATTCGAGTTGTCCCACTCCGGTTTTGATTTGGGCTTCGGCGCAAGATCCCGTTATGTATTCATATATATTAATTTTGAAGTTTAAGAAAAATATCATAATTTTGAATTGTTTGTAATTTAATTTTATAATGTACGAACTAAAGTTTCTGGACGATCTAGTCATATTGGGTTTAGGAAAATATTTTTTTACGTCTCTACGTTCAAACATTACGGTCAAGAAGACATCCGATGCCAATTAAATAAAAAGTTGAAACTCTATTTCACGTGAAGGAAAAGAACATCGATGGACAAATTAGGAGGGAAATAACGGAAGCACCATTGAGGACTTAAAGTGATTCTCAGTTGCATTATTGTGGGTAAAAGAGAAGATGATGAAGGGGTATTATTCTTTCCTGTTGCCCCCCAATAACCATTTCTTCCAATTCTGCCCTTCATTCGTGTCCCTTCGTACCTAGCTCCATATTGGATCTCGACATCTATATATTATCCGTCTCGTTTTATTATCTTATCAGTTCCATTATATATAAATTATATATGCCTTATTTAAGTTATATTTTTTGACAAAAATACACAAAAATTAAGTTATGCCATGAACATTTTACCATTGTACATGAAAAACACAAACGAAGATAAAAGTGGCAAGCTCATTCATTTCTCAAAATCATTTACCTATCACATATAACATACATTAAAAGTAACTAAGTACTATAATAATAAAAATTTATTTTTATAAGAATGAAATCGACATACCGAATAATAAAAACATATTTTTTATAAGAATGAGATCGACATACCAAATTTGATTAGGGATTAAACTATAAATACAAAAACTACATTAAGAATTGTAACACAAAATACAGCATAAATATCTCTACAAATATATAAATTACTAATTTTTTTAAAAGAACTTACAAGTATTTCTTTAAAGTGAATAATTACTAAGCTAAAGAACACATTGACTTCTTGAACAATCCTTTGATGTTCTTAATCGAAGACATGATTTTAAAATCTCTCTCGTTATCCTTTTGTGTTTTAACTAATTCTATACTATATAAAAACCCACTTATGCCAAAAATACATTTGCACGTGATAAGCTTAATACGCAACTCATGGTCTCATGATAGGAACTCGACTAACCTTAGTTCCCAAAGAGATACTTCCACATATCCCAAACTATAATATTTCTTAAACTCTGCTAAGTCTTTTGGAAATCTTCCTCATTTAGTTTTCCTTTTTCCAAGGTAAACTTTTGACATCTTTGATGCGTTCCTAGATGACACAAAAACTTCAGACATAGAAATGAGCTTGAACCAGATGAACAACATGAACCAAAGAAATGGCTTATAGTTGAGGATGCTCTTATCACATCAATTGGTCCAGTGACTCGAGCAAGAGCTCAGAAGTTTAACCAAGCAATAGGAAGAATGTTCAATGGCATAGTTAGTCAAACTAATCAAACCTTCCCCAAACTTGGAGAATACAAAGAGGAATATCAGTAAACATTTCCCAAACTTAAATAACACTATTTCCAGTGTTATTTTGCCTCGGTTAGGTGGGATTAAAACATAAGTAAAAATAATAAGGAAAGTTGAGAATACCAGACTCTGTTACGAGTGTCAATCGATGGTATTCAATATCGGCCGATGGTTTTGCTCCGTCGTCAACCGATGGCGGTTCTCGGTCTTCCTTTTTTTACTGCAAATAAAGAAAAATACAGAATTAGTAAAATCATGAAAATGAGATAAATTTAAAACATACCTAATAGTGGGTTGCCTCCCACAAAAAGCTTGGTTATAGTCTTTAGCGTGACGTTTAGGACTGCTTTGGACTAAGATGGGGGTAGATCATCAATTGTTGGAAAACAAGTGTCCACATCCTCTTTGCTTATCTAGAACCAGGCACTAACGAAGCTTCTCATGGCTTCTTCACCTCTGGTTTACTGTCTTTCTTTTATGAGCTCAACTTGACTCATCCTTTCCTCAAGGCGATCAACACATTTGTGTAACCAACCGATCCTGCTGTCTTTGGGTATGGATATATCATCCAATCTCTTAGAGATATCTTACATCATCATGTCTTTAGATGCATAAAATCCATCAAGTTTATCTTCTAGCAGCTTCTCGGTTAACAGTATTGGTCGAAACGGTCTGCGGATAGTGTCGATCGATGGTCAGAATCGTCGGTGGATCGATGGTCCTTCATCAGCTTCTTGCTATTGTTGTTTCTGACCCATCTGAAGAGTAGAGTCCATCTTTTGCTTCATATCCTCCATGCACGTAGTTAACCAACTAATAATGTTATGGGTAATAGATATCAACAATCCTCTTGTAGTAATCCTCCATTAACATCTCATGGGCTTTGTAGATGCTATGTACCATGTCATCTACTTATGTTCTACTGTAGTAGTCAGTTGATGGCTTAGTCTCCTCAAAATTATCTGCTGGTAAAAGTAGATGAGTGTAACCAACCACTGCTGCTCTTTGGAGAATCTTTCTCAAGTCCTTCTTTGACACGTTAATGATTCTGCCATTTATGTCTCGTGCATTGCCATCTTCATATCTATAAATTCCATACTCATCTCTTGTTTCCCAACGAAATCTTCTCCTAGCTGGATCCTTATAGGATCTGTACCCTTCCTCCAGATTAGCATCGATCGATGGTATAGGGCCATCGTCGATCGATGTCGCAATCCAACTTCCTCTAGTGATAGGGCACGTTACTCTGATTTTTCTTATTCTAGATAATATTCGTTTTAATATGGGTTAGCCGTATCATGCCCTAGGTCAGGGTTGTCTTCTATCGATGTCAAATGGTGGGTATCGATCAACTTTTGGTTGGCATCATCGATGTCTTGGGCTGGGTATCGATCGTTGGGAACTTATGCGGGAGTTCAATGGTGGTTATGGAGGCCAATGCTGATTCAGGGGACATCTATTCCATGGTGATTCCTGGTGAAACATCGATTACTGGTGATGGCTTGTTCAGTTGATCATTATTTCTGATTTGTCACCATACCTTTTCTTGATTTTGTTGGTCCTTGATGACCCATTTTTGTTTTGAAACATTTATTTTCTTTTTCCTTTATGCGATGAAGTTATTCTTCATGGTCTCCTAGTCCTGTAACACTATTTTGTGCTTCTTTTATTTTTCTACCTCCAATGAGTTTCTTCCCTATCTGCTTTGTTCTCTTTTCGAGATCCTTTCAAAGCAAGAGGCAGTCTATTTTTAGTTAAGATTTGAGTGGAGGCTAGGCGTCTCCTCTTTTCTTTTTAGAAAAATCTTGATATTGGAGAAATCTTCCTTCGATTGTTTAAGCTTGGAAGATGTATCTTTGTAGTATTACCTAAAGTCTAAATATACTGCTTAAGAACTAGGAGTTCCCATGAATTCTTCTTTGGAATTCGGAGGTTCGAAGGGGTTCGTTAATGTTCTGACTTTGGAGGACTTGTAGATTTTATCCTTGGGATCCCGAAGGTTCTAAGTACTTATTGTGCTGATCCTATAGGATCTGAAGATTTTATCCTTGGGAACCCAGAGGTTCTAAGGAATTTATTTTCATAACCCGGAGGTGATTCTTTGTACCTATCTTAAACCCAGAGGTTGTATAGGCTTTTGTCAGATATGAACCCAAATGTTATATTTTTTTGTGGTCTCAACCCCGAAGGTTGTATTGACTTGTTATGACATCGTGCTCCGACCCTCGGAGGTGGACCACTGTCGATGTTGATTAGATTTCACACTCTATCACTCGAAAGTAGGCCACTATCAACATCTTATGGTGCTACGCTCTTCTTCTTGCAGGTAAGCCAGTATCAGATTTTTATCATGTGCTGCTGTGACTCGACCCCTAAAGGGTGAGGCCATCACCAGTCTTACTGATCGGTGCTGGTGTGAATCTACTTGGTGTGGTGACTCAAGCATCCCTCTTATTAATTTTTACGCATCGAAAAGCAGGGAATTTGGATGCTTCCATGGTTAGGACTTTGCAATTTTTTCTTCATGTTCAAATTTTTGAATTTGTTAAAAGTACTTTACATGTGTACTTTATTCTTCATGAATTTTGATTAGGTCGTAGCACTCAACAAGAATATGATAATTTTATACAGTAATTTCCTTCCAGCATCGATCGATAAAACACGTCTGGGAGACAACTTACTGTGTAGTAAGTTTTAATGTAACCAACACTCTAGAGTAAGCAACACTCAAGTCTAGTAAAAGGCTAGGAACCACCTCTACTGCAAACTTTATACTCGATTCTTCCTTATGGACAAGTCAGAGGAACGATCTCTACTGCAAACTTTATACTCGATTCTTCCTTATGGACAAGTCAGAGGAACCAGTGTCTTCTTCTTCTTCTTCTTCTTCTTCTTCTTCTTCTTCTTCTTCTTCTTCTTCTTCTTCTTCTTCTTCTTCTTCTTCTTCTTCTTCTTCTTCTTCTTCTTCTTCTTCTTCTTCTTCTTCTTCTTCTTCTTCTTCTTCTTCTTCTTCTTCTTCTTCTTCTCCTCAACCCCATAAACAGCAACAGGTGCTGGATCCTCACACATCTCAACGTATGAGGTAAATTCCTCACCTCTGTTCTCCCAAACAGGATCGTACAAGACCTTTTCAAATGTTTGCCAAACACATCTTGTTCTGCCGCAGATAATATATTGCTCCTATTGTAACCATTAAGGCTCTTCCAAAAAGTAGAGAAGTAGTCCACCCTTTCTTAATCTCCATGACATGAAAGTCAACAAGGACAATCCAGTTCCCAATATCTACTTTCACCTTTTATTCCAACAAATCATCACTGTCTTTAGGCGTGATGCTGACTAAGGCACCAGTGTCACACAAAGCATTAGGGAAGTCAAAATCTTCGATAGAACAAGGAACTACAAACTTTCCAAGGTCCTCCCTTTCTTCAGATTTTTTTCCTTCTTGGATTCACACCTGATTATATGAAATAGAGCCTCAGATATCCTCATTTGTCTGTCTACTTTGCTTAAAGATCATACCTATCATGTACTTGTAATAAGCATCCTGAAAAGATTCATCTTTTGGAATCCTCTTCACTCTCTTGTTAAAACTAGCAAGCTCAGCTTCGTTGACTTCTCTTCTATGGTGTCTGGACACATATGTTTTCCTGGATTTCACCTTTTATCTAATTGGAATTTGACCTTTAGTCGCTTTCTGATAAATAATTGGAAAATCCTTCGGTTTCTAAGAGGGGTGTCGAACGAGAATCATGGTGTGTGATCCACACTGGTTGCTTGTGTCGAGTTCTCAAGAACTCTAGAAGGTGTCGATCAACACCAATGGTGTGGGAACCAAAATTCACACCGTCGATTTCCGTAATCGGAGTAAAGCCAAGAAACCTTAACTTTCCCTTAGCTCCCGGATTTCTTCTAAGCCTACGACAAGTAATCAGATAATAAGTAACAAAACGCAAGATAATCAAGTACCATTTTCTGAGTAAAAGAAAGATCTTATTGAATCGTTTTTGCGTAAGAACGTTGAGAAGATACAACATGTTTAAAGAGCTTCGGCTGTAAGAGATGTCGATGAGTTTCCCAGTTCTAACAAACTATGCTCTAAACCTAGTTTAAGTCGCACCTCGATAACAAAAACATAATTGCTAAAATCTTTCTAAGTGCTAAGCTTTTCTGAGACTTTCTTGTGTCTGCGTCCCATCTCCTTGGCCTCTCTTATATATCCCTCCTAGGTCGGTTATCTTTCCCTTTCTGCCCCTAATTTGAATCTATATCTTCGTGAAAATCTTCCTTAGTTTCTAAATTTTCCATAGTTATCTAGAAACTTAACATTTATCTTCTTTTCCATTTATCTTTTGCGGGAATTAGGTAATCCGTCGTTGTTAACAGGCTCATTCTTGTTTGAAAGCGTAAATGGGCCCTTTGTTGCGTGTTAGACCTTCTTGGGACATTTTGTGACTTAAGTGTTTTTACGATTTCCTTCAGAGAAATCGCTTTTCATAAGATGTTGGTTTTTGTATCGTTGGTTCCGTGAAATAATAAAACATTTCGTATAGTCAAGATAATTATGGTGTTAAGTTAACTGTTATCGTTTTATACGATTGATTCAAAGTTTTTACGAGAAGACCAGTCCTTGCTATTTTTATTGCAAAACTTCAACATAAACTCTAATCAAGAAAAAATGAGAATCAGTACGGTAAAGTCCCAATTGAGAGAGTGAGGAAGCGGAGATGGTCTCATTTACTATAGATGATGAGACATGGCTCTCTTTGACAATGCTTGTATCCCGTCGCGCACAGGCGATGAGACTCGGTGTTGGTGTTGTCACCCGTGGGCGACAAGAATCATTTTTGGTCTCGTCACCCGTGTGAGATGAGACTCGGTGTTGGTCTCATCTCTCGTAGGCGACGAGACATAGCTTGTGTCTTGTTGCCCACGAGCAACGAGACTTTGAGCCGATCTTGTTTCCCGTTTGTGGCGAGACGTTGAGATGAACAAGACCATGAGGTGCTCATACATGATTCTTTCTTGTTTTCTTTTAATTGGAAGAGAGAACACATTGCCGCGGTAATTTTAGAATATAGATTTCGTTGTATGCAATTTTTACCCCAACAATTAGCCCTCCAGATTACGAGAATCATTGTGATGTTCTTGTGAGGTGTTATGTATGTTAGGTAAGTTACGCATAATTGATGGTCAAAAGTTCTGAGGGTGAATAATAGATTATTTTCATATAATTATGTGGAGTAAGTTTACAAATGGGTCCTGCCACACGACATAGAACTTTCGACTTGAAAGTCGCCTTCTTCTAGCTTCTCAGGCTTAACAACCTGACAAAAACCATCATCCACTATTACATTGACATAGTTCTTCTTGCTGGCTTCACCTTCCCCTTTAATCAATGCTTTTTGTCTTTTCATAGCTTTAAAAGTATGCATGACCTAGGTGCCCTACTTCTTCACATGGGTGTTCAGAGCTTCAAATTTTGTATGAAGCTCACTATATATATGATCCAACTTCCCATTAAAGTCAACTGTAGTTTTCTGCTGGCCTTCCAACATCTGTCCCAGCATATATTCCATCTTGCTTTCTTGAGTTTATGCATGAGGAGTCTGGTAGGAAGAAGAACCATAGTTCCTTGCTAAGTGTCGTTGTTCTAGAAAGGCTTCTGGTACTAGGAGTCATGGGTGTGGTTGGAGGTATTATGATTGCTTGTGAAACTATTTCTTTGACCAGTGCCATTGAAGTTCATGTTCCCTTGTTGATTACCAAACCTCTAGACCTGAAACCCAGTCCCACCAATATAGTTCACATATTCTTCTTCAACCTCTTCAGTAGGCTCAACAGTCTCTATCTCTGCTGTGAAATGAACATGCTTTCTATGAGAACCGAGATTCGCACTGCCAAATTTGTTAGCAGGGAAAAATATAGATTCACAATTTTTCTTGAGGATCCTGATTCTTTGCGAGGGTCAACGAAAAATGATCAAATAAAAGCATAAAATATATAAAAAACAATAAAACAAGTTTTAAAAAAGATATATACTATTTTAAATTTGCGTAAGAGCGTAGAGAGGTACATGTTATAAGAGCTACGGCTCACGAGGTCTCTAGTTCTACCCACCTAACCTAAACCTATTTTGAGTAGCAGCTTATGGGAACCGAAATTCGCACTGTCAATTTCCGTTGAATTAGAAAAGCAGGGTAAACCCTAATTTCCCAGAGGTCCCGGATATCTGCTAAACCATACGCCGATCAGTCAGAATACGAAGTAAATATGAAAAACAAAGTAAGAATCGAAAAGAGAGCAAATAGATGTCTTATTCCGAATTTGCGTATGAGCGTTTACAACAGGATAAGAGCCTAGGCTATGAGAGCTGTCGGTGAGATCCCTAGTTCTAAAAACCTATGACTGCAGAACCCTAGTTGAGTCGTAGCTCGAACAACAAAAACGAAAAGTTGCCTAAATGCTCTAAGTGCTAAGCTGTGTTTCCTCTGAGTGAAGATTTTCGTGTGTCTCTGAATCATCACCCTCGAAGTCCTTATATACTCCTCTAGAGGCGGTATTCTCTTTCCCCTTCTGCCCTTGGTCGAATTTATCGCTTCGTGGAAATATTCCTTTTTTTCCTCGATCTTCATGATTATTTTCGGAAACTTAACATTTATCCTCCGATCTTAAAATTTATCCCTTCGAACTTAATATGTTTCCTTTCCTTCAAAATAAAAGATAAACTGTCACAAATTTTGGGCTTGATTTCCGATAAAATTGCGAGTGGGCCTTTAGCCAAGCTTTAGACCTCGCCAGGCCGTTTTCCGACTTAGGTGTTTCTAAAATATTATTAAAATAACATTTCTAAGACGACGTCGTCCGTGAGTTAGGATCTTTCGTATAAAGCGCGTGACTCTAGGTTGCTCGTGTTGTCTACCTATCCCGTTTGACGAGTTGGCCTTGTCCAACTGGCCATACGGGCGTGTTGGTCGTGTCGTGCCTACCAACTCACCTGTACGGCGAGTTGGTTACGAGCGAGTTGTTTGTTCATGTCCAACTCGCCGTACGATCGAGTTGGTCGATCCGTGCTGACCAACTCGCCATATGGGTGAGACAGTCGGTTTGGGTTTCTTTCTTTTAAGTTTTGGCCCGGAGACTTGCGCTAAGTCGATTTGGAGGCTGCATTCGTTTAGAAACACGATTTTAAGATGCTGATTTCGAGAATACCGTTTTTGACCCCAACAAACGCATTCTCCCGATAGGTTTCTGATGTCGATTCCGTCGTAACCTATTTTGACCCCAACAGTTAGCCCCCCAGCTCTTTTGAACTGTGAAGTTCTTGCGAGTGTTTTTAAGCATATTGGAGGAATTAGGCAGAATCCAACGCCTGAAGCCTGGAGGTGAAAAAGTAAATCCTTTATTTCTATAAGTATGTGGAGTGGTTTTACAAACTCTTCACTTGTATATTTGCACAAACTTTTTTTTTTTATGAATCAAAAGATTTTTTCCTCTCTTCCATTCTTTTGGTAAAAAGGAAGCTATGTCTTCAGGAAGAGATGTTTCCTCAAAGTCTCGTGACGACCGTCTCGTTCCCGATGGTTCCAGCTCGCAATACAACGATGCTGTACCGAAGGTGAAATTCTCGGCCTATTCAGTCGATCCCGAGTAAGCCGAGGCGTACTGGGTCACCATGGGAGACGTGAAACCCCCAGACCTGGTACGTGGGCATTGCCTTGGTTTCGTTCCAAACCCGTAGAGGCTTGTCCCAACAAAAGCTGTCCGAATGGCCTGGATGCCATCCGGAGCCATTGTCGAGATCCTGACTCGGTCGAGTTTCGTCTTCCAGAGGCAGGAGAGGTTGCTGAGTTCCCACCCAAAGGTTACTTTACGTGTTACGAGGTGTTCCTGACGCAATGCCATTTATGGTTTCCTATTCCTGAGGTTATAGCGTGACTTCTCTATTGTTCTAAGATATTGATTGGTCAAATAAACCCGTGTGGCTTGCAGCACATCCTCGGGATTCTCGTGCTGAGTTATGAGTTGGGGATAACCCTTGATGCCTTTCTTAAGCCAGTCGGGAAATCGTCAATAATTCAATTGAGGCCCCGGTCGGGGATGACGATGATAAGTGAATTTGTGTTGAACTACCATGAATGGCGGAAGCACTTCTTTTTCGTCCGTGTTGATGATGCGTCCGTAGAGGAAAACGGCCTCTCCGTCTTTAGGACCATATGGGGTTTGAAAGGTATCTATGATCAAGTGTGGCCCCTTTTCTCTTTCATTTTGTTTCGGTGGAGTTTGATCTTTGATACATTTTGTTTGTATTTTATTTTCAGAGACCAATATTTTCCCTCCGAGTCCGGAAGGTCTGGATAACATTCGGGATTTGTTTCGCGGTCTCCCATTTTTTGGGCAACGTTCAACCCCAAGGGGGTTCGTCAAGCTGTTGCTCTCCACCGATCTCGATATCAGCCAGACCTACCGGTGGAAGAAGGATCAGAGGCGTCCATGGACAGATTTGTTCCGTGCGTGGTTCATACGAGAGAGAAAAGATCAAAGAATCGGAAGGACAAACACTTCGTCGTTGAGGATGAAGCAGCTAACGAGCGGTGCTCCTCTGAAAATATACTGAGAGACTACTTGAATAGTCAGGTAGATGGGAACAGTGGTAGTCGAGACGATTCTGACGAGCCGCTTGGTTTTGACTATCCTCCGGCCGCAGGTGGATCCAGTGAGACCCCAGAGTTTACCCAGGCATTAGGATGGTCAACAGGGTAAGTTCTTGTTATTTTCTTTTGTGGATGAGCCTTTCTGACTTTGAAATACTTGGCAGGGCCTCCTTATGATGAACTGAGCGCTTAGCGCGAGCTCGCAGGAAGCACATATGGCTCAGTTTAAGGCTGAGGCGGGCAACAATGAGATTGCTCGCCTGAGAGATGAGTTGGAAAGTTCTCGTCGTCGTGAGAGAGATTCGGTCGTGACTGAGGTTTGTCGCCCTTACAGGCGGGGGAAAAGGGAAATGGCCGAAGTCATGAGGACTTGTCGTGAAAAGTTCTCGCATCAATTCGAGGAACTTACGAGAGGTTATAAGGACTTCAGAGACTATCGCGAATGTCGCGGTGCCGTGGGTGGACTATACCTCACGCAGGTTCCTGGTTATTCATTTGATGCGGAGTATGCAAGGCAGACCAGGCGTATGAACGAGAGGGATATGGACTTTGCGATTCCTCAGACCGAAGAGAGGATTTGGGAACAATGGGACCCGATTCATGTTTCTCCCGACACAGTTGAGGCCGAGGTGGGGAATGTCGACGAGACAGGCGAGGTAAATCAGCCGACGGTTCCTCTGGATGTCAACGACTACTAGCTTGGGAGATATATGACCGAGTGTTTCGTTCTTGACGAGTAACCGCAAGGTTGTGATTGATTCAGGAATACCCTCTACTATATTATCGCATGTTTCTGTCTGGTTTTTTTGCCGGCCGAATGTGGCCATATGTAGCTGGTCTGGCCGAATACGGCCGTGAATCCATGTATTTTACTAACTTTTATTCGACTAGTGCTTGTTAATTATGAATGGGTGTTTTTAGATATTTGGACTTTGTCTACTGTAGAAAGAAAACTCGAGTTGTCATCTCGACCTCTTCTTTTTTTTTGTGGATCGCCCTGTTCGTTGTTCGTGCGAATTGTTGGAAGTTTCGGGAACATTTAGATACAGACGAAGAGACATGCTTTTAGGATGTCGTATCTTTTCGATATCATGTCTTGAGACGTTAGGATCAGTGTGTTGGGTTTAGGGCAAGACCTAAGTTTACTTTCAGTTTGAGGCTTTTCGATGACTAATGGGATTTGTTTTTGCATGTTTTCATTTCGACCTGACTCCGTTCCGATTTAAAGTCTGCGATAGGTTGTCGGCTCATACGACTTGTCTGGTCGGAGTCAAGCATATCTTCACGGACAATTTTTAAGTCTCCCAAAAGTGCTGACCAAAATTTTGGATTCTTTTATAGCGCGCTGTTTATCCTAGTCGGATGTGAGAGGATGTATCCTTAGGATGGACCTGGGTGCGTTTGTTTAAGACGGCTAGGGTACTCGGCGGGGCCAATTGCTAAGTGTTTCATAGTTTCGAATGGATTGGAGGTGTGTTCTCGAAAATTAAGGCGACGTCGCGCCTGTTTTTTCGAAAAATCACTTTGCGTAAATAACGTTTTGAGCGTATGGAACCAGGATCTCGTGCTTTGATTGAGAATCGATGATTTGACCGAGATAGGATGGTGTAGAGTTGGTTTGTTTTGAGGTAGAATAACTTTTTGCGAGTTTCCTTTTTTGGGATGGCGCGATAATCATTTTGCTCGTGTAAGGATGTACGACATAGCGTTTCTTTGCAGGATGATAGATAACTTACAAATTTATAAAGAAGTCTTTATTGTCGAAAAAGTTTTGAAAATTCCGAGTACAAAAAATTCAAAAATTTTATTTTTGAATGTGGGAATATACGAGTATTCGTATGTGTACCCCTCCCTCCCCCCCCCCCCCCCCCCCCCCCCCCTTATTTAGAGAGGGGGATAGCTGAACTCGTCTTTTGACAAGCTGCATACATACCTCTTTCGAGGATCAAGCAATCTCGTAGTTCTGTTTGTTTGGGTGAGTCTGTTTACTTGGCCGTTCTGTTTGCGTCGACTGCGTCAATTTCTGAGTCGACGTCTTCTGTTGGACTCGTCTTCACTGTTAGGATCGGCGTGTCGGGCACTGGAACTGGTCTTTCGCTGGCGGTTTCTAGAATCGACGATTCAGGGTCGTCTTTACCCGAAGTACTTTCGGCTGATGCCTGGGCTATCCTCGGGCGTTTGGAATTTTTCTTTGCGGTGTTCGTGATTTGTCTTAGCTTGTGTTTGGCTAGGAAACAGCGTCTCGACTGCTTCTGGCAGCCCCAAATTACGGCAATCCAGTGTGGGAGTTGGAACTTAATGCCTAAGTGGTAAATTGATGGGACTGCCTTCATGGCGTTTAGCCAAGGGGTGCCCATGATGACGTTGTAGATGGCTGGATGGTCGACGACCGGAAAATCGACGATTTTGTTGACTTCTTTTGCTGCCACAGGTAATTTGATATATCCGAGGGTCATTGATGTTATGCCAGAGAAACCAGTTAGCGGCTTGGGTGATGGTATGACTTCGCCAAACTCGATGTTCATCCGGTTAAGAGTGTCACGAAGGAGGACGTTGACTGTGCTTCCGGTGTCTATGAGGGCAACCCCGATATCTCTTATGACGAGATTGATTACGAGTGGATTGCACTGCGGCTGATCGATTCCTCCGGCTTCTTCTTCTCCAAGGTGATTACTTCTTTCAGAGTGTTATTCATTGTGGGCCAGATAGTAGAATTTTCGCTTGTCTCGGCTTTGTTCTGATAAGCTTTGATGGCCGAGATGGTGTTGCTGCAGAATTGTGATCCACCGATGATCATGTTTACCCTGTGACAGTTGCTGTCGTTGCCCTTAGCATCCTGCCTTCCTCCGCGCTTTTCTTCGATTGGTCCCCTTGGGAAGGTTTTTCCGTTTCAGGAATTTTGTCGTTTTTCGGGGGGCGATCCAAGTCGCGGATGAGATCCTTGACGCTGGAGACTCCTGAGAGTCCTCCGGAGAGCAGTTTCGCGGCCAACCTTGCGCCGAGAACTTTGCAGTTAATGGTCGAGTGTCCGCGGGTTTGGTGAAAATCACAGAAGACGTTTTTGTCGTAGCTCAGATTTCTGGTCCAGGTATTACCCACCGTCCGTCCTTGCTTCGATCTGGAGTGAATAGCGTAGCTATGCGCTCCCTTTGTTTCTTCGTCTCCATGTTGGGCGTTTCTATCGTTGCGAGGTTTTTTTTTTTTTTTAATTTCTGATCCGACCCCGGATCCTTTGACGTATTCTTTGTTGGCTTCCATTTTTGGGACAAAACCCTCGTCTCCTCTTTGATGATAATGTAATCCGTGGCTTTTTGAAGCGCGTCTTGGATCGTACGCGGTTTTTCTAAAGTTATCCACTTTCTAAATTTTGACTTGAACCATAGCATTTTTCGAAGTTCGTCTATCGCGACCTTGTCGCTTATCCCGCTGACTCTAGCCATGACAGTTTTGAACCGCTTTATGAAGTCGCGGAGACTCTCGTCCTCTCGCTGGGACAGGCTCCAAAGGTCCACGTCAGAGGTTTCTTTATCTATGAACATCGAGTATTGTTTGAGGAATTCGGAGGCGAGCTGGCGGAAGCTTTCGATAGAGTTTCACCTGAGGCGAGAGAACCATTCTAGTGCTGCTCCGCGAAGGTTCTCTACGAAGAGGCAGTATTAACCAGCGTCTCTCTCGTTTTCTCTGAACCTGGCTCTACCCATCGCGACTTGAAAATCCTGTAGGTGTGCCTTAGGATCAGTAGTTCCGTCGTATGGCATCACTTTGACTTTCCCAGGATCCGAAACCCTAGTTTCGGTGATACGAGTAGTACAGGGTGTTTTACGAGCTTCTTCGATCAGTAGATCGGTCTCCGGTGCCATGCTAGTAGCATGGTGGATATGGGACTTCACCGTCCTGACTTTGGCTACCGTTTTCATGAGATCGTTGCAGAGATCGCAGATTTCTGAACTCTTGCTAGCAGATTTCCGATTTTGTCGGCGTTTGCTGCGAGTGCCCCGAGTTTTCTCCTCGGCCAGAACCTCCTGTTCTTTCCAGAAGATAGCTTCTTCTTCTTCGTTCACAGGGTTGTCGAATTGAGGTTCGTCCCGAATTGCTCGGCTTCTTGTTCGACGCGGATGTATGTCTGCGTCTTCGTCCGTAGGTTCGGACTGACTGCTAGATTCCACGTTGAGACGTTTGATTTCTCTTCCTTCTTTATCTTCCTCGATAAGAGGAAGGTTTTCCAGATTTTTCCGTGTAGGCACGGGGGTGACTTCGTTAGGGTTTTGTCCAGACGGCTTTCCTTGCGCGTTATCAGACCGGTCCAGAGGCGTTGCGAAATCAAGTCTTCTTCCGCGGATTCGGGTTGTTCCCCGCGGAAAGATCTTCATGTTCCTCGCTGTGAGGGTTTCAACCTGTTTAGCGAGAGAACTCATGACCTTATCATGTTCTGCCGACTTCTTCTCAAAAGTCGCAAACATCTTCTTCACCTCATCGAACGTTGCGGTGTTTGTGTCGGCGTTGACCGCAGTGACGTTCGTCGCTGGAGTGTTTTCAACGTTTTCGTCGATGATGTTATCATCACTAGGCTGTTGGTTGTTGAGATCTGACATGTTTCAATTGAGCGTTGATGGCTGGGAGTTAGATTGATCCGTACCCCTCCCCCCCCCCCCCCCCTCCTTCTAGCACCAAACTGTGGGAATCAAAATTTGCACTGTTGATTTCCGTTGAATTAGGAACGCAGGGTAAACCCTAGTTTCCCAGAGGTCTCTGATATCTGCTAAACCACACACCTATCAGTCAGATTACGAAGTAAATACGAAAAATAAAGTAAGAATCAAAAAAAGAGCAAATAGATGTCTTATTCCGAATTTTCGTATGAGCGTTTACAACAGGATAGGATCCTAGGCTATGAGAGCTGTCAGAGAGATCCCTAGTTATAATAACCTAAGACTGCAAAACCCTAGTTGAGTCGCAGCTCGAACAACAAAAACAGAAAGTTGACTAAATGATCTACGTGCTAAGCTGTGTTTGCTGTGACTGGAGATTTTTGTGTGTCTCTACATCATCACCCTCGAAGTCCTTATATACTCCTCTAGAGGCGGTTTGCTCTTTCCCCTTCTGCCCTTGGTCGAATTTATCGCTTCGCGGAAATATTCCTTTTTCCTCGATCTTCATGATTATCTTCGGAAACTTAACATTTATCCTCCGATCTTGACATTTATCCCTTCGACCTTAACATTTATCCTTTCCTGAAAATTAAAATATAAACCATCACAAAGTTTGGGCTTGATTTCGGATAAAATAGCGAGTGGGCCTTTAGCCGAGCTTTAGACCTCGTTGGGCCGTTTTCCGACTTAGGCGTTTCTACGATTTTATCGAAATAACATTGCTAAGATGACGACGTCCGTGAGTTAGGATCTTTCGTATGAAGTATGTGACTCTAGGTGTTTAGTTAACCGTTACCGTCTTATACGATCGACCCGGTCCTTTCTCGAGAAAACTAGTTCTTTCAGTAAGGTTCCAATGTCAATCTCGATTGAGATGGAACAGACAATAAGTTCGATCAAGTATCGAAAGAGGGAGTTTAACGAGAACGATGTGAAACTAGATTGATTCGATCGGACTTGTAAAACGATCGGGTCAGATTGCTCGTGTTGTCTACCTCGCCTGTTTGACGAGTTGGCCTTGTCCAATTGGCCATATGGGCAAGTTGGTGGTGTCGTGCCTACCAAATCACCTGTACGGCGAGTTGGCCTTACCCAACTCGCCTTACGGGCGAGTATGTCGTTTCATGCCATCCAACTCGCCCGTATGGCGAGTTGGTTGGTCTGTTTTGTCCAACTCGCCATATGGGCGAGTTCGTCGGTCCGTGCTGACCAACTCGCCCGTATGGCGAGTTGGACTTGGTCGGTTCTGGTTTCTTTCTTTGGAGTTTTGGCCCGGAGACTTGCGCTAAGTCGATTTCGAGGCTGCATTCGTATAGAAACACGATTTTAGATGTTGATTTCGAGAATACCGTTTTTGACCCCAACAAACGCATTCTCCGGGTAGGTTTCTGACGTTAATTCTGTCGTATCCGATTTTGACCCCAACACAGCTCGATAACAAAAGACCAAAAGAATGTGGAAAAAGGTTTTGTTGATTTCGGACTGAACCTTGTGATAGGCTGCCAACGTACCCCTTTCGAGGATCAAGCTAATCGTAGTTTAATTACAGAGTTTGAACATGAGATCGAAATTCCTTTACGAGTTTTCTTGGTTTCATTTTATTAGTTCCCCATTGGGTAGGAAATTTGACGACATGATGAAGTGTGGAGGGCACGACTCCCATGTTGTGGATTCAAGGGCTTCTCATGAATATGTTTTAGGATGAAGCGCAGTTGATTACTAGAAACTTTGTACATATATTTACTCCTTCCGTGTAGACAGGGAGTATGACTTCTCCTACTTTTTTTAACCTCACCCCTGAACCCTATGAGCGGCGTGACTTCCTTGGTCATGTCGTTCCTCCAGTCCTAGATCGTTGTAGGTAGCTTGGTAAATTATATTATTGGAGCTTCTGCTGTCCACTTGTATCCTCTTCACCAAAAAATACGCCACCATAAGAGATTCGACCAGGGCATTGTGATGGGGATACATAGTTCTCTCCAGGTATTCTTTTGTGAAGCTTATGGCGTCAATTCCCAGAATTGTACGCTTCACATCACTGTTCTCCTAACTGTTCTTAGTGCCTATGGTGTGTTTCTTAGGAACGGCATGGATGACGCCGCTGACTTCAGAGCCATTGGATATTACGTTGATTAACCTATCATGTTTTGAGGAGGTTTTTGGCTTTTCCGGAGAGGAATTCCTGGAAATATCTCTTTTTAGTAGTTCGTTGACTTCCATCTTCAGTGATATGTAATCTTCAGTTTTATGACCGGGGTCATTATGGAATTTTCACCATCAGTTTGGATTCCAGAATGCTTATGTTGTTTCCATATTATGAAGCCACATGACAAGGAACCATCTACCTCAGAATGTTGAGCAATTATGGTATTGAGATGGAGAGCTTGGAGATTTCGATATTTCCATTCCTTCGGCTTTGCATATGGGTAATTTCTTGTATCTCCCATGATTCTTTCCTCCTATTTATTTATACGTCTTATGATTGTGTTTGTCGTCCTTATCGCTTTTCTCATTTCTCATGGCGAGAGATTCTTGTTTTTCAGAATGGTTCGACCGTTATGTTAATCTTCCTTCTTTTTTTACTTGTGCCCATTCTCGGGACAGTATACCATCCCCCATGGTGTTGCACTGATACAGATCACCATCAGGCATTATGCTTCTCTTGATGGTAAAGATGTTTGTTGAGGCGTTACATTCGGGGATTGATACCTTTCCTAGGTGAAGCGTGCTATGTAGCTATGCATGGGTTGAGCTTGGTGTGGAAGGATCTCGTATATATCGTCGACCATATTTTCTACGTTCCAGCTGATCGTAAATTTTTCTACAAAGTGGTCGGTTAGAGATTTGAAGGATTGTATAGATCCATTAAGCAAATTGATGTACCAATGTAGGGTGGGTCCTGCCAGAGTTTAGCCAAAACCCTTGCATATGGTAGCTTCCAATAGTTTTTTTTTTTGGATTGATGTAGTAAGCATTCATTGTTTTTATTGGGCCACATGATTTTCTAGATCACTGGTTCCATCTTACATTGTCATATTTGGTAAAGAGAACTTTCTCGATCAGGGCGACATCGTCTGCAAAAGGAATATCTACATAGGAAATCTGGTGTGCCTCTTCTGATTGGGGAAACGACACTATGAAGTCTTTCTATGAGTGACCGAACCACTTCAAACTTCTTCGAGAAGATTTCTTCTATGTAAGTTGTTTCTGCTGATTTCTTGGATGAGACTACTTCATGCATCTCCGTATTTGTATCCGTGTCTGAACTTTTGTTGTCTTCGATCTGGTTAACATGGTCTGAATTCACGATATTAGTCCTTTCATTTGGTTCTCCATTCATTGGTAGATCCCGCAGAATCATGTTTTCTCCTCCAGCTGAAGTATCCAAGGTCTGCATAGGCCGAACGCATATTTGAAACGTGTGTTGTTTTTTTTTCTCGTAGTGCTAAGGGCTCAGTTATCTTCTCGAAGAATTAAATTCTTTGTTTTAAATCTCTGGATATTTGAGATAATTTCAAGATTAGATGAAAGGGCCACTACAAAAAAAGTCTACATTGATATCAGATTGTTATAGAGCTTTTACTGAACTGCTATCATAGATGATTTTGAAATTTTCGTATTATATAATAGTGCTAGATAAAAGTTATGATAGAGTGAAACCTAAAATAGTACTTACTTAAATATATTTTAAAATTAAGTGAGCGGGAAGATAAAATCACTGATTCCGCCAATACTTAGCGGTAAATTAGATTTAAGCGCTAAAGATATTATTTAAGTAACTTCAGTAATGCTATCAAAGATATAATAGCATTTTTATAACACTAAAAAAACTATTTGAACCCATAAACCCTAAACATGGATTTTAACCCAAAACTCTAAAGACAACCCCTAAAACTCTAATCTTTTCATATTGTAACTCAAAATCTTAAAATTTAATCTTCTTAATCTTAAACTGTAATTTCCTAAACACAAATATTTAATCTTTAATCAAAATCTATATCCTAAATCATAACTTCAAACGTAAAGTATACATTCAATACTCTAAATATAAACTTCAAATATAAATTATTAAAAATTTAACTACAAATCTTATATCTAGTCTTTAAATCTATTATTTTCCAACTTTAATCTTTTTTTTGTGAAAAATACTAAACTTTAGCCCTAAACCTCATACCAACATCCAAACCTCAAATCAAAAAGCTAAACTATACTCTTAATGATGAATTTTTTATAAACCATAAAATCTTAATATAAAACTTTTTTACTTCTGAGTCAAACTTACACATATATAAACGAATTATAAATCAGATTTCTGTGTAAACATACTAATTTAAAGAAAAAGATGATCAAAATCCTTATCTTGATATTAATCTAACTTAAACATCAATTATTAAAGTAATAATAAATTTTTGAAAAAAAACTTTAAACTTAAATTATAAACTACAAAATATAAATTTTGAAATAAGATATAACTAAGAAAATTACTTACAAAACAATTTATCAAATATTGAAGGACAAAACAAAAATAAAAATAAGAAAGAAAGACAAAATTTTATGACCAATCAGATTCAGATACATGGATCACACTTTTAAGCCCTTGGATTAACTAAGATCTAAAGGTTGAGATTTATTCCTTTTATTTTTAGAAAAAATACTGAATAGCATCGAAACGTTGTTATATGAGTAGAATAACATATTCTTTTGAAAATTACTAGAATGTTTTTAGATCTTTAGTAAATTATAATAAACACCCTTGGTTAGTTTTTTTAAATGAGCTTATTTATAATAAAAAATAACTAAAATTATTAACAAATCCGTGTCGCCAGTGACTATAATCCATGTCACTAATAACAATCTACGTCACTAATAATTTTCATTAAAAGAGTGGGAAGGAAACAAAACGACATTTAGCTTAAAATTTCCTTTGTGATTAAACTACATCGTTGTTTTTGTCGGAAATCTTCTTCGAAAACGTCTTCTCTAAAATCTTCTCTCCAAAATCGTTTTCTTCGAAACCGTCTTCTACCCAATTGTCTGTAATCGTTTCTATGCAAGAGTGTCTCCAAAATCGTCTTCTTCGGTATGTTTCAATGCTTTACTTTGATTTTTCGAGTTTATGGTTGAGTTATAAATTATTTGATCGCTGAGTTGTGATATATTTGATATATGAGTTATGAATTATTTGATGGCTGAGTTACGCTATATTTGATGGCTGAGTTATGAGTTATTTAATGGCTTAGTTATGATATATTTGATGGCTGAGTTATTAGTTATTTGATGGATGACTTCTGAGAGCTGACGACATGGAAAAACGGTAAGTCACCCCCCCAAACAAACACATAACTCAACCTAAATAAATCAGCCATCAAGTACAACGTTAGTCATCCAAAACATGAATACTATTTCAGTTACTAATATTTTGCTAATAAATCAGCCGTAACTAGGATAAATCATAAGTCAGTTGTATCGTCATATAAATCAGCCGTCAAATGAATGTTATTCTAGTAATTAATCTTTCGCTAATAAGCCAGCCGTAATTAAGCTGAGTTTACTGTTAAACAAGCCAATTACGGCTGATTAAATATAACCTAACTGTAACAACCCCCATAAGTCAGTCGTAAATATAATAACTCATACATGCAATAATCATCAAATCAGCTGGCAAAACATAACTCAGTCGTGTCTTAACTATAACTCAACCAAAATTTTGAGAGATAAACCTGCTGATGTATAAGTCAGCTGTAACTTGTGTTTGTAAGTCAGCCCTTATCCCATAAGTCAGCCAGATTTCTGAGCCATCACTAACGGCTTACTTATATTCGTAAGTCAGCTTATTTCTCATAAGTCAGCCACGTTGTTAACTCAGCTGTGTTGTTTAACTCAGCCACAATGTAACCATAACTCAGCCGTAACGAAGTTTGTAGCACTTTATGGCTGAGTTCATTAATACACGTCAGCGCATTTCAACTTGACACCGAGGTTTTGCTTACGTGGCCTTAAAAAGTAATGACATTTTTGTAAATATGTTCTTTCTCACAACGTAAAAAAAGGATACGGTGGGTATTAAAAATGACAGTAATAAAAAATGTTTTGAATGGTTCTCGTAATATGTCCTAAAATGTGAGCTATTTAAGTAAACTTCCATATTTCTTGTAAATATGTTTCTCTCTCTCTCTCTCTCTCTCTCTCTCTCTCTCTCTCTCTCTCTCTCTCTCTCTCTCTCTCTCTCTCTCTCTCTCTCTCTCCGTATATGTATATCTCCTTCTCTATGTTTCTCTATTATGAATCTGATTTTTTTTTGTTTTGGGTAAAGATAGGTGGAGGAGGCAAGGTTCATGGTGGCTGGAGGAGGCAAGGCCGATGGCGGCTTGAGGAGGCAAGTCTCGTGACGGCTGGAGGATGCAAGGCTCATGGGTGTTGGAAGAGGGGTAAGGCTATGGAGGAGGAGGCTTTAGTCTTCTTCCTTTTTAGGTTTATTTTTTTTTAGATTTGGTTTAGTGTAAACCGAGTTGGGGAAATTGTAGTGGTTTGACTTTATTTTTGAATTTCTGGTTTAGTTTTGTAAGCCAAAATTTATTTGTAAGCCAATTTTAATTTATAACTATTTTTTTTAATTATAACAAAAAATATGGGTTTAATTTTGAATAATTTTATTTGTAATTATAATTTTTTTGGTTTATTGCAGAAAAACCTAGCATAACACAAATATATGAATCATAGTCAATTTGCAACAAAAATTTAGTGTTATAGTTAAGTTAATAACATCATTCAAGTATTGTTATCGTATATGCACATTACGTAGCGTTTAAAAAATTGCTATCGTAGAATAGATACCTATGATGGCTGCAAATGATATAGCATTTACGATTTTACTATGAAACCGTTATTATTGCATATTTCCCACTCTATTTCCCACTCTAAGAATGTACATATTTCTTGTAGTTGATATTGTTGTTTTCTCATGCATAATTCATCTCAGTGATTTGCCTCTGGCACGTTTTGACATGGGCTCTTAAATCAATAGCAGCCACATTGGTTAACGGTTGTTCATACTCACTTCTGGTCCTTGTCACGTCTTATCCCCCTTCTTGTAGTGCCAAACAGTTAGGGTAAAATAAAATTTGGTTCTTCGTAATATTATAGAAACAAAAAATATAAAATATAGCAAGAAGAATATAGCAAAGATAGTGTTTTATAGATCAACAGAGCATGAGTGCAAACATATTGTTTTGGAAACCCTAGTTCTAATCACATGCTTCTATAGACAAAAGGGAATGATAGTCAGGCCAAGCAGCGGTGACGACCTCGGGCCAACCAGCAGCGGTGACGGCCTCGGGACAACCAGAAGCGGTGACAACCTCGGGCCAACCAGCGGCGGTGACGACCTCGGGCCAAGCTGCCAACAACGTCATGTATGCAGCGACGACCTCGGACATCCCGGCAGACAACACGATGCGTGTGGCAGCTCTTATGAAGCCAACCAACAGACCACAACCTGCGGCAATGACAGCTCCGTCACAACCATCCAACACAGAGACAATGTACTTTAACCAGCCAGACATCTCCATGATCTTACAGAGTCTCTTTGGAAGGATCGACGAACTAGCCCATGGAACCACTTCTCGTTTGGACGACCTCGCGCATTCCCAACTCACGTGCAATAATCGCATCAATGAGCTCCAGTCTGTTGAAACCGTTGTATCTAGGTCACGACAACTTGATATCACCCCACGACTTCAACTAGTTCTCTTTGACGACATGCCAACACCTATCACAGGACCAGCACATCAGCACCAATTTAACATCAACGACCTACCAGCACCGACCACTGGACCAGAACCAGGACAGCAGCGCCAAGTATACATCAGCGACCTGCCATCACAGACCACTGGACCAGATGCAGGATAGCAGCGCCAAGTATACATCAGCGACCTGCTAGCACAAACCACTGGACCAGAACCAGTACAGCAGCGCTAAGTATACATCAGCGACCTGCCAGCACAGACCACTAGACCAGAACCAGGACAGCAGCGCCAAGTATACATCAGCGACCTGCCAGCACATGCAACCAGACAACAACGGCACCGTCAAGTTCAAATCAACAACATGCAGACACCGATCACCAACCCCAGACAGCAGCGCCCAGATCAGCATGTCGAAATCTTCAACTGTCCACAAAACACCAACAACGAGATCCAACACAGAGACAAAGCAATCGAAGAAATGAAGGCTCAACTTCAATACATGACTTCCAAGGTCCACCAGACAACCAGCACAACACCAGAGATCGATCATGTACTTTGCGAAACCCAAAATACGCCATTCTCGCATATTCTACTCAGCATCCATGTTTGGCACCCAAGAAAAATTAAGCTCCCTACTTACAACGGAACGTCCGATCCAAGGGAGTACCTCACCGCCTTTAGCATCGCAATGGGAAGAGCGAACTTTTCACCAGAGGAACACGATGCCGGTCTCTGCCAGCTATTTGTGGAAAATTTGAGTGGACTTGCTCTCGGTTGGTTCTCACGACTAGAGGCCAATTCCATCGACAATTACAATCAACTCTCAACAGCCTTCCTCAAGCATTACTCCATGTTTATACAGCAGAACGCATCTAACGCCGACCTATGGACATTAGCGCAAGGACCCACAGAGACGCTTCGTTCATTCATTGAAAAATTTCGAGCCATATTGTCTCGCATCACTGTACTCGACGAGGCAGCAATTTTGGCGCTGCGGAACGATCTCTGGCATGAATCACCATTTCGAAAGGAGCTCCTCAAAAATAAAGCACAATCCTTGGAAGACGCACTCCATCGAGCAGTGACCTTCATCGAAATCGAAGAAGACATGGCCGCGTTCACCAAAAAATATGCAACCATTAAAAAATCATCTTCAAAAGAAAAGGAGTCAGATGAACACCATGAGCTTCGGCAACACTACGACAGGGCGTACAAAGACAGCAGGAACAAAAAAAGCCGGAACCTATCAAATCAGCAATCAAACCGCTAATCGCCCCGCCAGCAACCAAGCTCGTGACAATCATGGCTCAGATGACACTCGGACGTATTGCAGCTACCACAAGTCAACAACTCACAACGCAGACGAATGCCGCCACTTGCAGGAAATACTGTTAAACCAATACCACCGTGATCGAGACTCGTCATCCAAAGAGCAAACAATCGACAAAGCTCCAAAAACGAAAGTGAACGTTTCTGAAATGTCCAAGAGGAGCGCGAACGCCAGCAAAGACAAAAACGCCCTAACGAGCGAACAAACGCAGACCCAGAAACTCCCAAGCGAGCACCCAACGACCGGAACAACGAACAAGGACGCGGACGAACACCCCCACCTCGCCGCATCATCAACGTAATCATGGGAGGTCTCCAAACCTGCAAAGATTCAGTTCGATCAATCAAAGAGTATGAGCGCAAGACACTCACCTCACAAAAATGGGGAAGCAGCAGCGTCAATGATCAAACAGACAAAAAATATGAGATCAGTTTCACAGAAGATGATACCAAGGGTCTTGACAAGCCACATAACGATCCTCTCGTTGTCGAACTCAGGATCGGTGATTGCAAAGTGACACGCGTGCTGATTGACACCGGAAGTTTGGTTGACTTAATCTTCTCAAAAACACTCCAGCGCTTGGACATTAAGGATTACGAGCTCAAACCATGCAAAAGGCCGCTCACGAGTTTCACAGGGGATACAACAATGACAATTGAAACAGTCAAACTCCTAGTCTACGTAGCAGGGATCACCAAAATCATCAAGTTCATGGTCATCGAAAGCCCCGCTATTTACAGCGCCATACTCGGAACTCCATGGATTCACTCAATGAAAGCAATCCCGTCAACATACCATCAGTGCGTCAAGTTTCCAACACCATCAGGGATCAACACCCTCAAGGGAAATCAATGGCTATCTCGAACATGCTTCGTCACCGAGCATATGTTAAGAAAATCCCCAAGGACATGCCTGATAACTAAGCAAAGAGACAAACATGTCATAGAAGACAACCATGCACGCGAGCTCGTCATACAAGTCAACATTGATATGCAAGACCCAACAAGATGTGTCAGAATTGGGGTAGACCTTAATGAAGATCTCAAGGAGCAACTTATCAGCTTCCTTCAATCCAACGCTTCAACTTTCACTTGGAAAACCGAGGACATGCTGGGGATCGACCCATCAGTCACATGCCATGAGCTACATGTCGATCCAATCTACAAGCCGATTAAGCAAAAACGACGTAAACTTGGCCCAGAACGCGCCAAAGCAGTAATCGACGAAGTGGAACGCTTGACAAACGCAAGATCCATCACCGAGGTCCGATACCCAGACTGGCTTGCCAACCCCATCGTCGTAAAAAAGAAGAACAGAAAATGGCGTGTATGCGTCGATTTCACCGATCTCAACAAGGAATGTTTGAAAGATAGTTTTCCACTTCCCCACATCGATCGCTTGGTTGAAGCAACTGCAGGAAACGAGCTTCTCTCATTCATGGACGCCTTTTCCGGATACAATCAAATTATGATGCATCCTGATCATAGAGAAAAGACTGCGTTCATCACCGACAGAGGTACCTATTATTACAAGGTCATGCCGTTTGGACTCAAGAATGCTGGAGCCACCTATCAACGTCTAGTTAACCGAATGTTCGCCGAACAGCTCGGTCACACAAAAGAAATCTACATCGATGACATTCTCGTCAAGTCCCTCGTCGCAAACAATCATATCAAGCACCTCACAACTTATTTCAACAGCCTCAACGAGTATGGAATGAAGCTTAACCCAACAAAGTGCACATTCGCCGTCACTTCGGGAGAATTTTTGGGATACATCGTCACCAAGCGAAGAATCGAAGCAAATCCGCGAAGAATCGAAGCAAACCCGCGAAAAGTGACAGCCATTGCTGAACTTCCATCCCCCCAAAACACAAGAGAAGTCCAACGGTTGACAGAACGCATCGCTGCAGTCAACAGGTTCATCTCACGATCAACGGACAAATGCCTTCCATTCTATCAACTTTTGCGAAACAACAAGCATTTTGAGTGGGACTCGAGATGCGAGGACGCGTTCCAGCAGCTGAAAGAATACCTATCAATGCCCCCAATTGTAGCAAAACCAGAAGATAGAGAAATCTTGTACCTATACATATCCGTCTCTATGTCTGCAGTAAGCAGCGTGCTAGTTCGAGAGGACCGTGGGGAGCAATGCCCAATTTTCTACACCAGCAAAATCTTCGAAGACGCCGAAACACGTTACTCTCCCCTTGAGAAACTCGCCCTAGCCGTAGTGGTCGCAGCTCGCAAACTCAGACCATACTTTCAATCACACACCATCCACGTGCTGACCAACCATCCACTCCCGTTGATACTCCACAGCCCGAGTCAATCAGGAAGAATGGCCAAATGGGCGGTAGAGCTGAGCGAATACGACATCGAGTTCAAAAGCCAAACAAGTGCGAAGTCTCAACTGTTAGCAGATTTTCTTACCGAATTGCCTCGACCTCAAGACAAAGATGAGCTCGACACCAAAAACTGGTGCCTCTACGTCGACGGCTCGTCTTCACAAAACGGATCAGGAGTTGGCATACGACTTATATCTCCCACAAGCGAAATCATTGAACAGTATTTTCGCCTTGCTTTTCCAGCTTCAAACAATGAAGCCGAGTACGAAGCTCTGATCGCCGGTCTGCGCCTCACCAAAGCTGTCGAAGCAAACAAGATAGTAACATTTTGTGACTCACAGCTCGTCGCCAACCAGTTTAGCGGGGAATATGAAACAAGAAATGACTGAATAAACGCTTACCTGCAAGTTGTCCAGAAACTCTCCCAAGAGTTTGCCAATTTCACTCTTACCAAGATACCACGCAAGCTCAACCCGCACACGCAAGCTAAACCAAATGACCACAACCCCAAACTACGCAAGCTCAGCCACAACACAATACAAGCTCAACCAAATGACCACAACCCCAAACTACGCCAGCTCAACCACAACACATTGCAAACCGAACCAATGACCAATCTCAACACCACACAAACTCAAAACCAACCTCAACTTGACGAGCTCTGCCACCGCGAGCACCACCCCTCCCGCAACAACCGCAACCGACGAGCACCACCTCTCCCGCAATGACCTAAACCAACGAGCTCACCTCTCCCGCGATGACCTCAACCAACGAGCTCACCTCTCCCGCGACGACCTCAACCAACGATCTCGAGCTCAACCAACGAAATCAGGTTGCAACCGACGAGCACCACCCCTTATCAACAAAGCTTGATGCAGACCACGACGCGCACCATCTCCTTCTATCTCGATAGTCAGATATGGATCGCAACGAGACCCTTTAACCGACGCCCACAAACCCAACGATCTCAACTCGTGAACCCGGCTATCTCAATCCACCGACAAGATCTACTTGACCCCGACAGCCTCGATCCCGCGACACAACCCGTACCCCGCGAGCTCAGCTTCCACTCAACTCCCCAAGCTCAACCACCCACGACGACCACGAGCTCGGCCACCCACGACGATCACAAGCCAAGCCGACGAGGTCACCCCCCACAACAACCACAACCAAAAAAAAAAGAGAAAGGGGGAGAAGAAAAATTGACTATCGAAGAAGAAGAAGAGAGGAGAGGAGAACCACAAAAAAAGAAACAAAGATATAAGGGAGAGAGAAGAGAGCACCAAAAAAAATATATAAAAAAATATGTATTACCTTATCACTCCAAAGGGAACAAGAATAAAATAGACCCAAGATCCTATATATATAGGGAGTAAAAAAAACGTGTGTCACCCTAATTCCCAAAAAAATATACCATACCTGATTTTTATACGAAAATTTCCAGAAGAGTTCACCAAGAATCGACACTTGGCGAACTGTGGGGGGGGGGGACTATTGTTGGAGATGGGTTTAGCACGGGTCCATTAAGAGCTAAGCCCAAAATCAGGCATGGCCCGCCAAGACAACAAATGGTGATTTCGCTAGAAAACAAAAGTATTTTACTATAAAAGGAGTGTGCCAGACCCATTGAGAGGACAGTCAGAAACGTACAGAAACGCACAGAAAAAGGAGAGCACTGCCTCTTCAATCACCACCAAATTCTTGGACGACATCGGGCACTAGACGAGCTTGTCATAAACGACCAGAGACCAAATTACGAAAGATACTTGTTTAGACTATTTGCTTAGACGAGCATCTTTAGTTCTTGTAATTGACCGATCTTGTTTATTCTTGATCATTAATACGAAAATCTCCACCCTTTACATCTTTTTATAATATTACATCATGTACCGAAATATGAATTCAACAGTTTAGAAGTCTCTTTTATATGTTTTTGGAGTAGAAATCTAAGTTATATCTTTTTATATCTTGATATTTCAATTTAATAAAAAAAATGTTTTACTTAGAGGCAGAGAGAAAACGTGATCCAAATGCTCTGAGTAGTTTAAGCAAGCGGAATTGTTTCGTAGATCAGTTACCACGAACACTTAAACTGCTAGCTTAAATTCTTGTTTTTCCGCTTTGGTTGCTTTTAATCTTGTTAATCTTTTATTTGCTTTAGAGATGTATTGGGAAATTTGTAAATAAGAATATAATTTTCTACAAATTTCCAATCATTATTTTCTTCCAATATAGCATGTTTATTTGTCCCTTTTGAAAAATATTTATTTGCTAAAAAGAATATAAAATGACACATATCTAGTTACGTTGAAATGAAAAGATGAATATTACACTAGAAGTATTAATATCTTTTTTTCGGTAAAAATATAAGAATGCATTGTACAAGGTCGAAACATAAAATATGAGGAATTAGATTATTTCATAAATAATTTGGATTGAATCTGTAACAAATCTTTGTTGACAATAGTTATTTGTTTCTTATATTCTTACGCACAATTTTTGAAAATCTCATAAATATATATAATATTTGAAATTTATTTCTCAAAAAGAAAAATGTAGAGAATTCAATTTTTCATAAAATTAGATTTGTTTAGAATTAAAAGAATTAATCATAATTAATTTCTTTAATATCAAGAGAGGTAAATTAATTTTTAAAGTTCTCAAACTAAGTTGACAACAGATTTTGTTAAAAGTTTAAGAATATACTAGAATTTGATCCGCGTCCCTGCGTGGATGTTTGTTTTAACTTATGTTGAATGTAAACTCACAAACCGCTAGTTTATAAAACACCTCATGTATAGTTATTACGTTTTGAAATTTATATATAGAGTATGATATATTATATTATACTATAGATGTTTGATAATAGTTTTTTATTTATACATCATATTATATTAAAAATTTATAACTTGATGCAATTTGATGTAATTGTACTATCCATATATTAACATGTTCTTTTTTATTAATTTTATTTTACAATGAAACAAAATGCTAAAAAAAAGTAATGGTCAATATATAAATATCGATTTAGTTAGATAAACTTTAGAATTGTAATTATTTAATTTAAATTTATTGTAAATGTAGTGCCAAAATCTGTAAATAATAAAATATATACAAAAGTGAAGTAAGTAATTTATTGTAAATGCAAAGGTTAAATTTGTAAATAAAAATATTTTTTTTGTACTGCTATCTCTGTGTCAAACAATTTTTAATTATAATGTTATCCATATTTTCAAACAGTACCAAAAGGTACTTTAATTTTAAAAATATAGATGAACCAATACAATGAAATATCAAATTTTAGATTTTGAAGAATTTATATACCAGTAACTTTTCGAACCTTATTAATATTTACTTTTCGTTATCTTTATGTTTTCATTAGTTTGTTCATCTATTTTAGGTTGAATATCATTAGTTAGTAGGAAAAATCGAAATTAATCTTGTTTAGCTTTGATTATGCGATAACATATATTTTCTTCAAATTGATTCTTATTCCACATTGGTCGATCCTTTTTTACTACGGTATTACTGTACACATGTGAATAAGTATTAGATATTTTGTAATCTCAGGTTATTTATTTGTGTTCACCGCTAGATAACACTCATCTAATCACGTTGTAAACTGTATTTTGATTTACGAAACCGAGATTTCATTGAACAAACAAATATTCAAAGGAATATGTAAAGAAGTAAGAGCATTATCTGCTATCACTCACAAACACAGTATTTGAGGTTGGTAGCAGTTGTTGAAGTTTCGTATTAATCATGGAAAACGCTGTAACCACTGTAAACCTCTACAATTCTAAAACTAATTCTAACTAGCATTTATGGTTGCATAAAGATATAAAAAATTATATAAATATAAAAGTACAAATATTTAATTAAAATTTTAAATTGAAATAATAGAAATACATATATATATATATATATATATATATATTGTAATTTATATTAGAAAACATTTACACAAAAATATTTCTATATTTTTAAGAAAATTTAGTTGTATAATTTTATAAATAAAGTTTCTATATTTATTATAATAATATAATTTTTAATATCTTTATAATTATACAAAATATAAATATTGTTAATTTATTATTTAATCATTGTTGTAGTTAGTGGTTAATCAGTCATAAATATTCCAAAAACGTAATAATTTTTAACTGTTTTACTAACCATCTAAATCGATTAATAATGCTTAAAATTACAAACCATCCGTACCCACAAATGCCCGCATTTATAACTGTTGTCTTTACACTAGTCATGCCATAATAATTCGAAGAGAGCTTAACTCTAGTAGAACTTCGTTATTATACACTCCCTCATTTTTTCTAGGACAAAACATTTTTTTTACTAAAAAAGTTACATTGGCATATTATACATTGTCTCTGGGTATATAATTCTTTTTAATACTAAAATAATATAGTTTCTCACTTTCTTTTAATTACATGGGCAATATTATACAGTGCCTTTGGGTATGCTGTATAGTTTTTTTTTACCATAAAGGATGTGTAAAGTCCTATCTTGTTGATAAAGGAACAGTTGAACCAAAAAAGGATAAAGGAACATTCAAGAAAAGAAAAACAGTTACAATATATATAAATATATATACATATATATATATATTTCTTTTTTTTTTGGTCTGTTATCTATAAAAGATAGATGAGACTCCCCCGGGTATACTCTCTTCTATTGCATAGGGCCATATGGGACAGCCATAACGCGAACAGTATTAAAGTGTTACAGAACTATATATACTAAATTCAGTTAGAATTTATTCTTTATTATAATGCCGATTTATTCTTCTCTCACTTTTATTCGTTTTCTTCAATAATTCAAAAGCGATCATACCAATCAATGTTCACTTACGCATGTCCAAGTTCATTCTTCCCTACATGAACCTTTACAAATTAAGTTTCAAATAGGTCTTACCATTTCGAGCATGAATTTTCTACGTTATCCTCGATTGTCCGATTTAAATTCTTGATGTCGGCTACATCAACATTCACATGGCCTTCTCAAATCGGAAAGACTAAGCATTAATATCCATTGTCGTACTATTGATAATTCATTTTCCTAATATGTCATGAGAGTGTATTTAATTTGTGTTTATAAACCAATAATAGGTGTCCAGGTAAGTGATAATTACGAAGACACTATACTAGCTGAATAAAATCTTAATAAAAAGTTAGTTATTATTGAAAACTCGGAAGTCTTTATTGATACAAATTGTCGTTTACAATGAATTTTTCTTTTCGTATTTTCCTTATATTTAGAAGTGTATAGAAAATCAGTTGTCAAAATATCATATATCCAACTTCTTTATTAAGATCATTCAGTTACGTAATTTTAGGCCGGAAAACATACCTCTCCTTGTCCGAAAACATTTGTCTTCCAAACATTAAAAATACACTTTTGTCATGACAACTCATTATTAACCCAAGATTCAGATGGCCATTCATCGAAATATTACATTGGTTAAACGTACTTCGTATTTGGCTGTAACAATCCGATAGCTATCGTTTGTCTCTTTGTTAGTCAAATAAATTAAAAAGAGCGTTTTGCCTCTGTGTTTCGAAAGACACAGTATTAGATCACTGTCATAGTAACGTATCCGAGCAAGGTTACTTTCAAGAGGGAATGTTACCTAAAGCAAATGGGTTGCGGCGAGATGAAGCTGCGTCTGCTTCTTCACTCAGTTGTTCTTTGTTCTTTTTGTATATGTTTCTTGGAAGAGAAGCAACCTTACATTTTTTTACAATAAATTGACAATTTTGAGATGAGAAGCAAAGTAGAATCCTTAACCTATGAGTATGACCCACATAAAAAAGGATTTGATTCTTGTGAGTAATTTATATTATATATTTTTGTAAGGAAAATTATAGTCTAGTTTTTGATACATATTATAAAAACGGGGTGGATATCAATGTTTGATTAGTAAAACGAGGTTGATGAAGTGAGACAGAAAGATGTTATATGCCTTCAACCAATATCTCATTCAGTGTATGGGACCACACTTTGATAATACTACGATGAAAGCGTAAATCATCCTTCTAAGTAAATTTAAGTTAATTCGGAAATTTCTTTTTGATGAAATCTTAGCTAGAACAAAATATAGTAGTTATGGTTTGACGTCTTAATTTGGTCTTGTAACATTTTGAGTTTCACTCATATTTAGTAAACAAAAACGAGAATAACTATAGTTTATAGAGAAAAGGTAAGATTCTAGCGTGTTGACACCGAGGAGATTCGATAAGAAAGAATCAAAATCAGTACACAAGATGTGTCACAAATTGCATATATTCCCATAGGACTAAGTATTACATCAATCTCCTTAACAAGTGTACATTGGTCGTGACTTTTTTCTTAGATTTTTTGGGGGTTTCTCATATTAGTGTAGCATAAGGTATAGTAGAACAATTTATATTATATATACAATTGATATGAATATTCCTTCTATGACTCTATGCTACATTATTTCTGTTGAATATTCTTTTTTCGACTTCAAAATTTTAGTCCATTACTCAAACTTCTAAACAAATGTAATTTCTCTCATCATTTCTTTTCTCTTTCCTCTTTCCTCTTTCTCTCTTCTCCGGATTTCTTTATATATATTTTTATAAGTTCAATGAATCAATGATGTTGATACAGTTTATCGTATTCATATTTCTTTTACTTTATTTTTGACAAAGTGTTAGCGAATAATAGGGTCACATGTAATTTATTTATCCCTCGCTTCCAAAGGTATGTGATCATTCATTTCTAAACTAGAATAATGGGGTCACAGGTAATTTACCTACCCCTCTGCATCTTTCAGGAAATCATCTGAATCTTTTATTTTTATAGATGTCAAAGACAGAGAGAAGGGAATAAGAAGAACACAAAATTTAACCTTCCAAACTTGCAAGAGGAATCCAATCCAATGTATATTAAATCTCAACGCAAGCAAATAAGTAAAATTAGGTTGGAGGTTAGCTTTAGTTCCTTCAAACTTTCTAAGCAAGTGAGATATAGTGGCAAGATGATCACTTTGGCTTCTCTAGTACTATTTGGAATCAACAAATTTAGAATGGTGCAATAGAATGGTTAGATAATAAGTAAAAATTTAAATCTGATCATAATCCCCTTCTTGACTCAATAAAACTCAATAAAACACATAAGAATAAAACTCCAAAATAGAAAGAAATATTAGTAAACCTCTCTTAGACTTAAATAACATTGTATCTAGTGTTATGATGTCCTAGTTTTGTAGGAAAACGTAAATCGTAAGTAAAAAGCTTGAGGAAGAAACTCGATACCAGACTCTGTAATGAGTGTCGACCGATGGTAGGAGATTGGTGTCGACCGATGGTAGATCTTTGTCGGAAACCGATGGTGGTGTGATGGTGTCGACCGATAGTGGTCTTTGAACTTCCTTTTGTCTAATAAATATATATTTTTAATAAAATCTCAGCGCTTAGTTATATTCTTTAGCTTGACGTTTGGAACTATGATTCAGTGTGGATGAGATTGAGTACTTGCTCCAAAAAAGTCTCAATGTCTTCTTTCTTCAGCTTCATCAAACTTTTTGTGAAAGCCTCCATTGACTCTTCTTCTTTTTCTATCATCTCAGCGATAAAGAGTGTGCGAATCTGTGCAAATGGCTGTGAGAAGCATCTGCTGCGCACTCTGTATCTTCTGACACCATCTGAGAAGTGAGGAATCAATGATAACAGATGACCACCCTTGGTCCTTTTCCTCTTCTTCCAATTCTTTTTCTCTCTGCTCTTCTCCTTCTTCTTTTTCTTCTTTTTTCTCTTCCCGTAGACTTGGCTATTTCTATCTCTTTGTGTTGAGATACCTAAGGGGGGTCGATCGTTACGCTAATGTTGTTGCCGATCGGTACTCCTATAGTGGCGTTGATCAATTCTCTTATGGTGGTGTCATTCGATACTGCTGTTGATGGTCCTTGGTCAATGTTACCTTCATACCTTAATCCTTTCTGAGAAACTACTGCATGCAGAGGATCATCAAATACCCCAATGTAGGGATCCAGATGTATACTTCTATCTGGTGAGATAAGAAATTCAACCTAAAAAAACAGCTCTGGGAACCACAAACCTCACATGATCATGTATCCTTTCATTCTTTTGTGAAACCCAACAACTTCTTCTACACATATAGGTGATTGTAGATGTTCAGAGACAGCAAGGTTTGAGGTGTCGGACTTGAACATTCCCTCCTCAATCGTTCTGGCAGTTTGTCCGCCATGGGTGTCGATTGATATCAGGTAGGTGTTGTCGATCAATATCAGGTGGCTGCTCAATGTCAGGTGGAGGTGTCGATCGATGTTAGGTTTAGATGAACTCCCACGATCAAATTTTTTAAGCCATTCTTATAACTCCAACAAGTCTTCCATAGTGATTTATTTACTCGGGTCCAAATCTGAAATTTGAGGCACTGTTCATCCTCTAGCTCCAAGAAATCATCCATGGAGATCTCTCTATCTGAATCAAAGGCGAGATAGCTTGAGACATCAGTTCTCTTCAGTGTTGAGTCTGCGATATCCTAAGTACAACTCGATTTTCGAAGGGTTTCAAATGGTGTTGATCGACAACATGAGTCTGTGTCGATTGATGTTGAGGTGTTTGTGTCGTTCGATGCTGAGGTCGGATTACTAATATCAGCTTTGTCCTCTCTGCTCAGTTTTCCAGATCCATGTTGCTCATCATCCTCTACCATATCTCTCAGCATAGATTCCATATCAATCTCTAGATTTGCTGCAGCATCATTAAGAAATTTGTTGAGGAAGGCGTTTGTGATGTCATTCCAGGTAGTGAGAGATCCAGGTGGCAACTTATTGAGAAACTTGCTGCTTCCCTAGCAGATAGTATGGGAATAACTTACAGAAGTTGTGTTTCTTCAGAAACTCCATTGCACTTAATGGTCGATGCTAGCTCTTTGAATGTTTCGAGGTGGTCATTGGGACATTCATTAGGAACACCATGAAAAGGACACTGACCAACAAGAAAAACGAATTGCAAACGTATTAGCATAAAAATCCTCAGGACTGTTGTAATCTCTAAATTCTCAATGTCGTTCATTCCCAACATTCACAGCAACAGAAGTAGCATCAGGGATCGCAGTCCCATGTGCATAAATCAACTGCCTTGTGCTGTTGCGAGCGCGACCTTCTTTGTCTCGTAAAAACCTATTATGAAAAATCAATATTAGTACCTCGACCTTCTCTGTCTTTCTGAAAGTAGTGTCGATCAATACCGAGGAGTTGGTGTAGATCTATGCTTGGTTTGCGCTATCGAACGCTGCTGCTTGGTGGGTGTCGATCAATACTTCACTCGTAGACTTTCAGATCATTCGCGAATCAGCAGAATCCTTCTTTGAAGAACCAAAAAAACCTCTTCTAATTGCTTCCTGGTACTAAGATGTATGTACCTGAAACACAAGAAATTTTTTATGTAAGTAAACTAAAATGGAAAAGAAAACCTAGACAAAACTTGAAAAACAAACCTAATGACGATCCTTGCTCCCAGCAACAACACAGAATTTGATATGTTCTCAAATTACACTAGAGCTCCTGATTACTCTTTCGAATAAAAGGTTAAGCTGTAGTACTTAGGGATCAAATCCATAGAGAGCAAGAGCACACAGTAGATTTGATAATCAACTTAGTTATGCTTGGCAATTAATAAGATTTTAGAATAAGTAACAGAGAGATTGTTGGTTAATAAACAATTAAGGACAATAGCTAGATCTAGGGTTTCCAGGTATTGAATTATAATCGATAGAAGCCAATGGGTTTTCAATCTGAGAACAAAAGTTCAATTAGTTAAGATATTATAACTAATATCTATCCTATGGCTAAGCTAAAAGTCTACAACTTTCGTGTGCAAATTCATAATGACCTCGATCGGTGGTATGCAAAAGGCATCGATCGATGATTTTATTAGCCAAGCATTAAACTATCAGATTTGATTGGTTCACTTCGAATCACTAGACCATTCCCTTGATTGTACCTAGTAATTTAAGCTCAACATGATTTATTCAGGTAATGATCCTACTCTCGCAGTGTCAATTATCCTAAGATCAAGGTTCTAGGTAGCTAATTAAGAACACAAGCAATAAGTACAATCATCATGATAGATCTAATAATCACCTTAACAATTCTATTGTTTGGCTAATTCATCAAAATTTGTAATAAAACTAAACCTACAAGATGGATCTACTCAGACATGATAGTTGTGACAAAAATCATAGATGAATAGATGAAATATAATAAATAATAAAACCAATGGAGTTCCAAGAGGACTATGAAAGATTTCCTCTCTTCTCCCCAACCCTAAAACTAAAAACAATGAATAAAATAAAGGGCAACCGTCAACAATGGCTTAGAAAACATATAAATAGGGTTTTAGATTCTCCAGGGGCAATCTAGAAATTTATGGTAACTTCTGGGCTTAAATCGGTCTTGAAATATACTCGGCTCGCATTCTGGGATCACCTTCGATCGACACCAAGGGTGAACCATCGATCGACATTCCTTAATCTCCTCGACAGCTTCCTCTCGCGAGGCAAACTTACCACTCTTCAATAAAACGGGAAAGACCTCTGATATTGGATTCTGATTGACCTCAAATCAGTGGAATTGGTAAGCTAACTCAAAGATCTATCTTTTTTCAAAAGGTAAGCTCAATCTCACCATTGCAAGATCTCCATCCATAGCTAAACATCTGACTCATTTGCATCTCAAAAAGCTCTAGAATCACCACAGTTCTCCAAAACGTACCTGAACCAAAAAAGACTCTACAAGAACTCCATACACACATAATATAATCTAAATAGGGCCTATAACATGGTCTAAAAGTGGTAAATATTGGGACCTATTACATATTGATCGCTTGGTTGAAGCAACAACGGGAGACAAGCTCATGTCTTTCATGGACGCTTTCTCCGGATATAGCCAAATTATGATGAACCCCGATGATCGCGAAAAGACTGCATTCATCAAAGATCGTGACACCTATTCTTACAAAGTGATGCTTTCGGTCTCAAAAACGCAGGCGCAACTTACCGACAACTCGTAAACCGCATGTTTTCCGAGCAGCTCGGAAAAACCATGGAGGTTTACAGCGATGATATACTCGTAAAATCTCTCCAAGAGCGAGATCACATCGCCCATCTGCAATAATGTTTCGAGAGGCTAATATTTGCATAACATGAAACTGAACCCAGTTAAATGCAGGTTCACAGTGGCGTTTCGGGAATTTCTTGGATACCTCGTCACATATCAAGGCATCAAAGCTAATCCAAAAAAAATCAACACGCTAATTGAGATGGCTTCCCCAAGAACCAAATGAGAAGTGCAAAGGTGAACCGGGACAGTCGCTGCACTTAATCGTTTCATCTCGCAATCAATAAATACATGCCTATCCTTCTACGAGAACTTGAAAGGAAAAAAAAAATCCGAGTGGTCCAAAGAATACATGATGACGACATTCAAGCTGACCCAGAACCAGATCTAACCAAACCTGACATCCAAGACATGATCACTAATATTTCCCAACCAAGAGATGCCTAAGAAGTGTTCATGCCTATTGTGTTCAAGGGACCTATACCTAGACATAGAGCTAAGATACTTCAACATAAGCTTAATGAGAGCATGATGCTTGGCTTTGATCATTTTCAGGGTTATCAAACTGAGGTTAAGTCAAATGGTGAACAAGCTGATCAAGAACCAAGTATCAAGAATGATGGAATAACCGAGAAGATAAGACCCCAAGTGAAGACCTTTGGCTATTCATTCCAGATCAAACCCACAACAACTTGCTGATCATCAGCACGTCCAGCATGCTTTATGGACCAATCAAACCGACCCAAAAGTAAGAAGGTAAGCATTTAAATTCACATTTCTAACGGTTTGATTGTATTGCATCTTTGGTCATGTTGTTTTCTTTTATTTGAATTTTTTTCCCAAACTTTCTTAGTTGGCTTGCACTCCTATTAGGGTTTTGTTTTAGTCCAAAAATTTGTATTATTTGCTTCAAAGACCCTCGAAGGCACCATGGTAATGGACGTCTATATAAGTCCCCTATAAAACGTTTGTACTTTTTACGCATGATATAAAACTAATCTTTTCCAAGTGAAACCCTAAGAGCTCTAGCAATAACTCGCCTCCCTTCTCTTACCTTGTGAGACCAGAACCTCCACGGTTAAGAGGATTGTGTTGTATCATGAATATTACATCCCTCGTGTGGTGCACTTCGTTTCCATCAAATTACTTGTTACTCGAATCCATTTGGTCGACTAGATCTTCTCAAACCGACCACCCTTATGTAGATCGACTCCATCTCTCTTGCCTCAGGTCATACAGCCTTTGATAGCTTAGGCTTGTATCAATCCCCCAGTGCTCATTGAGGGACTTAATCACCCGAGAATCTCATGGAGGAGGACTCATGGGACATTTTGGAGTGGATAAGACTTTGGCTGTGGTACGAGAACACTTATGACGTGTGTATGTGTGTGTGTGTGTGTGTTTTTTTATGTTCTAATATGGTAGAAATATCCTAAACAAACAATTGTAAAATTAACCCTTACACAAAATAAGAATACTCTTGTCATGAGAGATCAGGTGTAGTACTTAGGGATCAAATCCACAGAGAATAATGACACACAATAAATTTCTTATTTCTAAAGACTAAGCTGGTAAATATATATATATTGGTAGCAAGTTATCAGGTCAAGGAAATATTTCTTATTAGAAGGTAAAAATACAATATGGAAATATGCTAGTAATGTAAATATGGAAATATGCTAGATCTAGGGTTTCAGGCAAGTGGATTATAGTAGATAGAAGTTAAAAGTATTTAATCATGGAACTCAATATCTAATGTAAAAGACACCAGCTCTCGCATGAGCGCCTAATCAATTGACTATGTTCAATGTATCAGCTCTTGCTTGTTGACACAGAATGACCGTCCATCAATGGCAATGATCCTGCAACGATCGATTGTTTCTTGAGTCAAGCGTTATGACCTAATTCGATGAGTTCACTAGATTGACTAAATCAACTCTCGTTTGTTTCTTTCAACCTAGCTCAACAAAATAAATTCCGGATGTAGACCATGCTCTCGCTTGCACCTAACTATACTATTATCAGGGTTCTAGTTAGCTACTCTAGAACACATGCAATAACCACAATTCTATTAATAGATCTAATAATGACCATAACTATTCTATTATTTGGCTAATCCATCGGTACCATTAATAAACCCTAAACCTAGTTGATAACTACGCAGACGTAATTAAAGCATGAATAATAATATGAATAAAATGCATAGCTAAAATACTAGGGTTTTGAAGCACACTAATAACACTTAGCACCCCAATCACACTTTTGCATGGTCCAATACATAGAGTATAAATATAAAACCCTAAACTCTAGGTCAAAACTCGTCCAAGGGTAATCTTGTAATCTTGTGTCATGTCTCTAACTTGGGCTTGAAAGTCAGCTGTCTGCGAACTGGACATCGATCGATGGCGGATGTGCAACATCGATCGATCTTGGTCATGTAACATAAGTTGACGCCTATCTTGTATCATCGATCAATGGTAATCTTGTATTTCGACTCTCTTCAATGATCATCAATGGATTATTCCTCTACAAATGCTCCAAAAGATCCAAGTATCTCCATATATCTCCAAAACATACATGGACCTGTAAAGACCTCAAAACATAGCCTAGACACACATAACAGAACCTAAATATAGTCTAAAACATGGTCTAAAACTTGTAATAAATAGGCTATATCTACTTCTATTGGCCTCAACTAAAGCAGACTATTGGATCCCAATGCGCAAGATGTGTGACTTGCAAGAGGGCCAAATCCAAAGTGCAACCACATGGCCTATATATGCCCATCTCCACTTCCCCTTGGGTGGATCTATCTATGGACTTTGTACTAGGCCTGCCAAAGGTGCAACACAAGGAGTCAATAATTGTAGTGGTCGATCGATTTTCCAAGATGGCACACTTCATACCTTGTGCCAAGGTGAATGATGCGTCCAAGACGGCTGATTTGTTCTTCAAGGAGGTTGTGCACTTACATGAAGTACCTCGGACCATTGTATCCGACCGGAACAGAAAATTTCTCAGCCATTTCTGGAGAAACTTATGGAAAAAGATGGTGACTAAGATGTTATTCTCCACTACATGTCACCCTCAGACGGGTGGCCAAACCGAGGTGGTCAACCAGACCCTATCCACACTTCTTAGGGCCAACACTGGACGGAACATGAAGACTTGGGTTTAGTGCATCCCCTTCATAGAGTTCGCCTACAACTGAGCTCAACATTCGGTCACAAAGATGTCACCCTTTCAAGCCGCCTATGGTTTCAACCCAAACACCCCCTTGGAACTTAAACCACTATCACCACCTGAGTTTGTTAGCTTGACAGGAGAAGTAAAGCCAATTATGTCAAGGAACTCTACTAGAAGGCTCCCAGAAATTTGGAGAAGAGGAGTGAGCAATACACATGGCATGCCAATAAGGGTCGCCGAGACATTGTATTTGAACCTGGAGAATGGGTTCGGCTACACATGAGACAAGAAAGATTTCCAAACCAGAGGAGTTCCAAGTTAGAACCAAGAGGAGATGGACCATTTCAAGTGATTGAGAGAATCAACAACAATTCCTGCCGTCTCGACCTACAAGGTGATATGAATGTATCCTCTACGTTCAATGTGACTGACTTGTCTCCTTTCCTTGCAGATGAATCAGTTTCGAGGTCAAAACATTTTGAATAGGGAGGTAATTATGAGAACATTCAAGCTGACCCGGAACCAGATCTAACCAAACCTGACATCCAAGACATGATCCCTAAGATGTCCCAACCAGAAGCTGCCCAAGAAGTGTCCATGCCTATTGTATTCAAGGGACCTATGACTAGACAAAGAGCTAAGATGCTTCAACATAAGTTTAATGAGAGCATGATGCTTGGCTTTGATCATTTTCAGGGTTATCCAACTGAGGTTAAGCCAACTGGTAAACAAGCTGATCAAGAACCAAGTATCAAGAATGATGGACTAACCGAGAAGATAAGACCACAAGTGAATACCTTTGGCCATTCATTCCTGATCAAACCCACAACAACTTGCTGATCATCATCTTTGAAGATCAGCACGTTTAGCATGCATTATGGGCCAATCAAACCGAACCAAAGGTAAGAAGGTAAGTATTTAAATTCACATTTCTAACGGTTTGATTGTTTTGCAGCTTTGGTCCTGTCGTTTTCTTTTATTTGAATTTTATTCCCAAACTTTCTAATTTGGCTTGCACGCCTATTAGAATTTTATTCTAGTCCAAAACTTTGTATTATTTTCTTCAAGGACCCTCGAAGGCACCATGGTAATGGACGTCTATATAAGTCCCTTATAAAACGTTTGTACTTTTTATGCATGATATAAAACTAAACTTTTCCTAGTGAAAACCCTAAGAGCTATAGCAAGAAATCGCCTCCCTTCTCTTACCTTGTGAGACCAGAACCTCCACGGCTAAGAGGATTGTGTTGTATCATGAGTCTTCCATCCCTCGTGTGGTGCACTTCGTTTCCATCAAAGTACTTGTTACTCGGATGCATTTGGTCGATTAGATCTTCCCAAACAGACCACCCTTGTGTAGATCGTGTCCATCTCTCTTGCGTCGGGCCATACAGCCTTTGATAGTTTAGGCTTGTATCAATCCCCAGTGCTCATTGAGGGACTTAATCACTCGAGAAGCTCCTGGAGGAGGATTCATGGGACATTGGGACATTTTGGAGTTGATAAGACTTTGGCCGTGGTACGAGAACACTTATATTGGCCTCAACTAAAGAAGACTATTGGATCCCATTGCGCAAGATATGTGACTTGCAAGAAGGCCAAATCCAAAGTGCAACTACATGTCCTATATATGCCCATGCCGATCCCCACTTCCCGTTGGGTGGATCTATCTAGCGACTTTGTACTAGGCCTGCCAAAGGTGCAACACAAGGATTCCATCTTTGTAGTGGTCGATCGATTTTCCAAGATGGCACACTTCATACCTTGTGCCAAGGTGAATGATGCATCCAAGACGGCTGATTTTTTGTTCAAGGAGGTTGTGCGCTTACATGGAGTACCTCAGACCATTGTATCCGACCGGGACGACAAATTTCTCAGCCATTTCTGGAGAAACTTATGGAAAAAGATGGGGACTAAGCTGTTATTCTCCACTACATGTCACCCTCAGACGGATGGCCAAACCGAGGTGGTCAACCGCACCCTATCTACACTACATAGGGCCACCATTGGACGAAACATGAAGACTTGGGTTGAGTGCATCCCCTTCATAGAGTTAGCCTACAACCGAGCTCAACATTCGGCCACAGAGATGTCACCCTTTGAAGCCGCCTATGGTTTCAACCCAAACACCCCGTTGGAACTTAAACCACTATCACCATCTGAGGTTGTTAGCTTGACTGAAGAAGCTACATCCAAGTATGTCAAGGAACTCCACAAAAGGCCACCAGAAATTTGGAGAAGTGGATTGAGCAATACATAAGGCATGCCAATAAGGGTCGCCGAGACATTGTATTTGAACCAGGAGAATGGGTTTGGCTACACATGAGACAAGAAAGATTTCCAAACCAGAGGAGTTCCAAGTTAGAACCAAGAGGATATGGACAATTTCAAGTGATTGAGAGAATTAATAACAATGCCTACCGTCTCGACCTACCAGGTGATATGAATGTATCCTTTACGTTCAATGTCACTGACTTGTCTTTTTTCCTTGCAGATGAATCCGTTTTGAGGTCAAAACAATTTGAAGGGGGAGGGAATTATGAGGACATTCAAGCTGATCCGGAACCATATCTAACCGAGCCTGACATCCAAGACATGATCACTTAGATGTCCCAACCAGAAGCTGCCCAAGAAGTCTCCATGCCTATTGTGTTCAAGGGACCTATGACTAGACAAGGAGCTAAGATACTTCAACATAAGTTTAATGAAAGCATGATGCTTCCCTTTGATCATTTTCAGCGTAATTCAACTAAGGTTAAGCCAACTAATGAACAAGCTGATCAAGAACCAAGTATCAAGAATGATGGACCAACCGAGCAGACTAAGATCCCAAGTGAAGACCTTTGGCCATTCATTCCAGATCAAACCCACAACAACTTGCTTATCATCAGCATTGAAGATCAGCATGTTTAGCATGCATTATGGACCAATAAAACCGACCTAATGGTAAGAAGGTAAACATTTAAATTCAGATTTCTAACGGTTTGATTGTTTTGCAGCTTTGGTCCTGTTGTTTTCTTTTATTTGAATTTTATTCCCAAACTTTTTAATTTGGCTTGCACGCCTATTAGGGTTTTCTTTTAGTCCAAGTTTTCTATTATTTGCTTCAAAGATCCTCGAAGGCACCATGGTAATGGACGTCTATATAAGTCCCCTATAAACCGTTTGTACTTTTTACAAATGATATAAAACTAAACTTTTCCTAGAAAAACCCTAAGAACTCTAGCAAGAACTCGCCTCCCTTCTCTTACCTTGTGAGACCAGAACCTCCATGGTTAAGAGGATTGTGTTGTATCATGAGTCTTCCATCCCTCGTGTGGTGCACTTCGTTTCCATCAAGTTACTTGTTACTTGGATCAATTTGGTCGATTAGATCTTCCCAAACGGACCACCCTTGTGTAGATCGACTCCATCTCTCTTGCCTCGGATCATACAGCCTTTGATAGCTTAGGCTTGTATCAAGACAAAAGGGTTTCCAATGAGTGAAGCATTAGTTGACCACTCCTTCAGTTCTCGAGAAACATGTTGAAGGGGAGCCCTTGTTTTTGTATATCACGGTAATCTGGCTTCGACTTACGTTGCCAACTTGGGAAGTGTTGGAATAATCGTTTAGAATAATTTTTCACGCTTCAAAAAGAGAAGCTGAGTACGAAGCTCTCGTCTCAAGATACACAAAATTCATCCAGAACCTGGTCCAAGATACGCAAAATTAACTCGTAGTGTGATTCTAAACTAGTAGCAAGCCAATACAACGGGGAATACGAAGAAAGAGACGAAAGGATGGACGAATAATTAAAATAATCCAGAACCTGGTCCAAGACTTCAATCAATTCTCTCTCATAAAAATTCCCCACATGGAAAACGCCCAGGCCGATGCTTTAGAAGCATTGGCATCAATCTAAGATTCGGGTCTCTAAAGAGTAATACCCGTAGAATTCATAGAGCATCCAAGCATCGGGCCACTGGTCATCATAAACTTAATAGACCCGCAGGAGATGGCACTGATGAAGTTGACATCCAACCCGAAGAAAATTTGTAATAATCCGAATACGGTTGCGATAAACCATGGATGTTAATAATCCTAGCATACATCACCGACGGAACACTCCCTGCGGAAAAGTGGGTAGCCCAAAAGATCAAAACCCAAGCCGCAAGATACATCCTAGTAGATGGATAAATCTAAAAGTGGAGATTATCCGGACCACTTATGACATGCGTGGAAGGAAACAAAGTCCAAAAAATCATGGAAGTGGTCCACTCTGGACCCTGCAGAAATGACTCATGCGGAAGATCCTTATCAATCAAAATAAAACGCCATGGGTACTATTGGCCAACAATGATCAAAGATTGCGAGAATGCCAGAGACATGCGTCCACGATCCATCAAGTTGCGGAAGTTCATTCGGTGGTCACTGGATATTGTCAGTCCCATGAAAAAATCAAAACAAAAACTCTTCATGCTAGTCTTAACAGTTTTCTTCTAAAAGTGGGTCGAAGAAAACTCATACACAAGCATTAAGGATGCACAAGTCGAAAGCTTTGTATGGAGGAATATCATCTGCATACACGAAATCCCGTTAGAGAGCATAACAGACAATGGGTCTCGGTTTATCTCAACCTGATTTGAGGCATTTTGCAAAAAATGGAAGATACAACTAGCCAAGTCAACTCGCAGATACCCTCAGGAAAACAGCCAGGCTGAAACTATTAACAGAACCATCCTAGATGGACTTAAGAAACGCTTAGACGCCAAAAAGGGTCGATGGGCAGAAGAACTCAAAGGAGTCTTACGGTTGCATTGAACGACTATAAGATGAGCCAAGGGAGAAACCCCATTTGCCCTTGTATATGGATTGGAATGCATGATCCCGGCGGAAGTCAAATTCCACGGAATACGCCAAAGACTGCTCCTAGAACAAGAAGACATTAACAATCTGATGTTGTTTGATGATCTCGATCTCATCAACAAGCGCCGGGATCAGGCGCTCATATAGATTGAAAAATACTAACAAGCGGCCGCAAAGTACGACAACTCAAACATACGTAGCCGCAGATTCAAGGAAGGCGATTTAGTCCTGCGCAAAGTCTTACAAAAACCATCGAACAAAACGCGGGAAAACTCGGAGTAAATTGGGAAGGACCGAACAAAGTTATAAAAGTCGTCCCACAAGGTGCGTATGAAATAGCCAATATGCAGGACATAAAAATTTCGAGAACCTTGAACGCGATGCATATCAAAAATACTATCACTACGCAATCACGTCAAAACAAACTGAACTAGGAGACAGCTTGATCTTAGAAAGGGGTACCTAGGCAATTCGTCGCAAGACGATTTCAACTATCCTTGTGACACCCCGATCATAAATGACCAGAAATGGCACGGTCGATGCTCCCCGGAAGCCGATCAAAGGTTCCCGGAATACTCCCGAGTTCCTTAGACTAGCAATTAGAAAACACCAACGTTCCTATTGGACATCGCCCGAGGCTTTTCAACCCGACCGAGCAAATACCCGATAGTTGGTTCGTCCGGATAAAGACAAATATCATATGGAACCCATACTTCAAAAACATTCTTTATAAATTATATATTTATTCATTCACAATCATCTTACACAAATGTTATAGATTAACCTCGAGGTTTTCGGAAAACAATATTTATAAATAAGATTGATTAAAACTACTTTGCAAAGATAATAAAACTACTGCTGGCTAATGTTGTTCCTTCCCGTCCTAGAGTAAAGGTCTCCCACCTACTGTTACATGCATCACAAATGAGTCATGAGTAACTAGTTTACTCAGTGAGTTCAATCCCACACCCCAATACATATTAATAGTATCCCGAGCAGTCGACACATTTTGAATGCAGAGGAAATATATTCCTTAATTATTATATATATATAAGGCCTGTCATTCCATCGATGTGAATCCTATCTTAAAAATCACCTCCATGTCACCTGCCCTTCACTCATATATAAGTACAATATATATACTAGACCCAATAAACCACAAAGGCTAACCGAGCCTAGTGAGTTAGCATTACCATCATCCTCGAATGTCCTTATGAACATTCGAAACTGCATCGTCATGCAGTACACGAACTCCAGGGTGCTATCCCATTATCGTGTCTTCAGGACCTTGTTCCATTCACAGGACCAAGTCACGGTAATGCAAGGACTTTAGGGAGAGTGAATATGATTAGACTACACATGAATCATATTCCTATACTTAATAATATACATATATATTCGTACTTGATAAAAAGTACTAAGGCTTAGGATAAACCTCAAAGAATAACTCATAATAATCCTTAAGTGTTTACAAAAGGTAAGCACTTCATATTTCATTACAGATTAAAAGACTTTGCTTATCAATCAACAATATCAATTATTCAATCAAGTAATACTCATTCATAATCCATCAACATCTATCTAGACTCACCCTCGATTCCATGAGATTGGCTAAAGAAGACTAGACTCAAGATCAACTAGTAGCACTCCACTTCACTCCTGATTCAGAATGTGTGGATACAAGATCAGTAAGGTATATTCAAACAGAAACTCAACTCAGCTTAGTTCAAAGAAGTTTATTTCGGTTCAAGGAGAATTTAGTTCAGCTAGGCCATTTATAAATATCTAAGCAAAATAACTGAACCAAGATCAATCCATATAAGGGCTTAAGAAACTAATCTGGACAGGAATCTTAACAAATCAGTCCACTGGTTCCAAACAAAACTTCTCTAAACTAGCAGCTAAGGCTTACCGATTTCCTCAAGCTAAGGACACTTCACTTCGGGATCACTCTCGATTCAGAACCACCACAAGAAAGGATCCGATTGATCCTACAACCGTCTTCGACCATCTGAACTCAAACCGAAAAGGAAAACGGGCACAAGGGTACTCCGGACTGGTTCTACAAACTTTACAGCCAACTGAACAAAACAGAACATGAGGATACATGTTAATCCATTTGGTTATGCTCTTGGAAAATTCCTTCTATGAGATCGTTTCACAAGAGAATGATCATTCCATGACCAACACCTTACCAAGAGAGTTTGCAATCACACGGAATGAGCTGAGATGATGAAACAACTTCCTTCAGCTTTTGACTTAAAACAGAACCGGTTGAATACAAAGGTTCATCTATCAGTTTGGACCAAGGAGAATTAGATCAAATGAACAGCTTGAAGAGGAACTCGACCAAAAGCTAAGAAAGAGCTAAACTTAACAGGGGATAAGAGAAACTGATCATGACATGAAGCTCAGAAACACACCCAGTCGGTTCTAACCAAAAACTAATTTAGCAACAAGTTTCCAAGACTTACCAGTTTTACTCAAACTAGATGAATTCGGTTACACTTTTTCTTCAGGATGCTCACACCTTAACCTTTAGACAACTGAAACCCATAATTGGTTCATGATCAGAACAGATCTTAGGTTTTAATCCAGACACTGGGCTTTACCAAAACTGATATGATCAAAATCACAAATCCTTACCGATTAAAGGCTGAACACATGGGTGCTCTTAACTCCAAGATGAAGGCACGACAAACCTTCAGATCTTACATACAACATACTTCACTGATTCAAGATAGGAGAGAGTGAGAAGGGTTAGCCATGCTCCAGGTTAGTCACTGATTTTTCCAGAATATTCCTTTGAATTTTTTTATGGATTTTTTCCACAGTTTTTTCTCTCTTTCTATCTGAAGTTTTATGTCTTGTTTCTGAGATGAATGAGCTCGATCAGGAAGAGTAAAAAGTAATAAATTAAATGAGAAAGAGCAGGAGAAGACTCAGGTAGAGAGGACAAAAGTTTTAGTTCAAAATGAGACATGTGGTGAGCTGAATCACACTTTCCCTCCCATGAAATAAGGTCATTTCCTTCACATGAAGAAATTTCAAGCAGTTGTGGAACTCACATGAATTTTAGTGTAGCAAGCCGGTAGGAAGGTGCAAGTCACATGTCCAGGTGAGGAAGGAAGCAAGCAGGCAGGAAGGTGCAACTCCAATCTCTCTAATGTTCCCCATAACCAAGTCTGGTCCTATTGCTTTCTGATTTCCTTCTTCTACCCAACAACTGCGGATCCAAAAGGTTTGTCTATACCACGCTTGATTCACCAATTAAATACTCTTATACGACGATTCTAGACTTTCTGTATTGATACATCCTCTGATATCTTAACAACCTTGGCATTTCCATTTTCCTTATGGTCATACCTTTTCTTTCATTCATCAATCTCCCTCGGGGTTCACTTAACATCTCTTTTCTAATCGTCATTCTTAACTTCAGGTAGGACTTGGGTTCCTTCTCCCACATCTCCTCTTACTGAATTTGTACATGGCACAGTTCTCATACTACTCTTTGAAATTCTCTTCAATAAATTCCTTAAGTTCCCAGTCTTCAGTTGAGTTCCTCATATATAAACGAGTAAGCCATCTTGAGTACTACTTGCAGTCTTGAAGACTCTTCACTCTCTCCTTATAAGGGCAGCCAAATTCTTCTTCATGATTCTAGAGATCTTTCTCAATATCGACACCGAATTTCCTCTCCTCTAAGCATAAACAACTGCATTTGCTTTTCGTAGGCTTCTTTGATCATTGAACACTTGCATCCTTTCTCCATACTGAAATGGTTCTGAAATTTGATCTGCAACAAAACTACAGCCAACTCCAGCTCGTGCATCCGATAATTTACCTTATCCTTGTTTAGCTCTCTTGATGCATAGACGATTACCATATCTTCTTTCATCATCATTCACCTAAGCCAACACACGATACGTCCATGCAATAGTATATGGCTGGTTAGGCTCATGCAAATCTAAGATATGTGTAGATGTAGTGACTTCCTCCAGCTGATAGATTAATTCATCAATCCTTTTACTCCATTCCAAGGTAACACCATTCTCAGTCGATCAGCTCAGCGGTTGATATGGTTTCTAACTCTTGAACAACCTTCTGATGGTAATTGAGTAATCCAAAGAACTTCGAATCTCATTAACAGAGATTGGACACGACCATTTTTTTTGTAATAGTAGCACTCTTTTCTAATTCTGCATAAACTCTTTGTTCTAACACTCACTGTCTTCAGAATCTAACTTCCAATTACCAGCAGCAACATTTACTAAATCTTGAAGCGTCCATTGAACGTCTTTGAAATAAAACTGCACCTTGCAACCGATCTTAACCACTCTTCAATTCTAGAACTTGATACTGACCCTGATGGTCACATCCTTGAATTAACTATAGTCAAACATAACCGCAAACTCTAGTTCTTCTTCTTTACCACTTACATGTGTACACTCCATGGCAAAGAACTAAATAGAACAAAACCTTTCTCCAAACAAATCTTCTACCTGCTACTTTGCTCTATTAGAACCACTTGCGCTGATATCTAGGATATTGCAAAGAATCCCAGTTCAGGATGACTACTGAATAGTTACTTCTAGATGTTGACAATCCTTCCAGCGTTTTAAACAGATCTTTGAATTCTCTAATTATCAGACTGTCCTCTATACTCTGCTTCTTTTGTTCCTCTACTTTCCCAATGATCAGAATAATGGAATAAACTACTTCACCTTTTCCAATAAGGAAGTTAACTCTCCAGACTGATACGAGTGATGCTCCAACACTTAGTAGAATACCACTATAAGCCAATGGTGACTGGTCTTCTCCCAAAGACTTCTTTCCTGAAAAACTTCCTAGTTGAGCTCGGTAACTAGATAGCCAATCTCACTCTAGATAGAAAAATCCACTCTAATGGAGGTACTAAGGAATGAGGATGGCAAACAAAGGCATACCATAATTCTAAATGGCAGCCAGTACTTCCACGAATAAGAACGGTATACTTGAATTCACCAAAGTGAATCCTCCCTAAACAATGACACTGCCCAGGAACTACATCTATGTGTTGTTCTCGAATTAAACACAATATGGGCAGAAAATTCCATCCATAAAAAAAAAGGTCTCTTACGACACCTTGATCACACTTCCACTTATTTATTTAATTATTCATAAATGGTTTTAAAAATTAAAAAAACATACTATGGGATAAGAAGCGAACATGTGATTGAACCTTTCAGGTGTTTTCACGGTCCAGGCAACTAACAAGTGTAGGCTCTACCAAAATAACCAAACACTTGGTTATGGACTAATTGTAATGAAGAGCTAACAAGTCTCACAACTGGTACCCTAGGTATATAGGTAAAAGGAATCAGGTAACTTCATGGACAAGGGTTGAATTAAATCCTTACTTTCAAGAGGACGACCACAGTGTGAATAACGTAAACGATCCAGGATTTATCCACTTCAACAATCATGACCATCCTGTCCTCGCTAGCCACAACCATAACAACTCAGGGTCCTTGGTCTTGATCTAATAAATCGTCCAACCGAAATAATCTCCATCGACTTCCTTGATTCCTTACCTGAAACTGACCTTTGATCTGAACCTGATAGCCTTTAGACGGTCTAAATGGCACGAAAAATCTTCCTTGGCAGTAACAACTTTTTTAACTTACACGTCATACTATATTGTCTCCTCAAAGCTCTTAAGAACTACAATCTTTAGTTACTCCAATTGTTTGGGATAAATCCCCAAAGAACATCCTTATGATGTTTGGCTCATCCTCCAAACAAAAATGGGTGAATCAGATTCACTTGACCTCAACCTTCTGGTGGAAACATCTCATTGTGCTAATTCCATAAGTGGAATCTCCAATCGGTCTCATGCTTTGGGTAGAAAACACTCCATCTTGAACTCATAAGAGAAATCTGTCTAACTTGGAATAACATTCCCAAAATAATGCTTGACGCTTAACGACTAACTCACTGCATCCTTCTTGATATTGTCTCCTTCCATATCCTTCTTGCAATCCTCGAAACAATGGGCCATGTCAGTCGTCTGCTCCCAGTGTTGCATTTGAAATCTTCCTCAATCCAAAGTCTCAATCGAATGGTTTAGTCCTTCCTCAGTATCTTGTGGTCCCAACTTATTTATCCTATTCAGAAGCTTGAATATTTGTTGTTGCAGTGGAGTGGTGCTGGGGCGTCCATCGTCTTGTGACACCCACGATCATAAATGACTGGAAATGGCACGGTCGATGCTCCCCAAAAGCCGATCCAAGGTTCCCAGAATACTTCCGAGTTCCTTAGACTAGCAATCAGAAAACACCAACGTTCCTATTGGACATCGCCCGAGGATTTTCAACCCGACCGAGCAAATACCCGATAATTGGTTCGTCTAAACAAAGACTAGTATCATATGGAACCCGTACTCTAAAATCATTCTTTATAAATTATATATTTATTCATTCAAAAGCATCTTACAGAAATATTATAGATTAACCTCGAGGTTTTTGGAAAACAATATTTATACATAAAATTCATTGAAACTACTATGCAAGAATAATAAAACTACCGCTGGCTAATGCTGTTCCTTCCCGTCCTAGAGTAAAGGTCTTCCGCCTACTAGTTACCTGCATCACAAATGAGTCGTGAGTAACTATTTTACTCAGTGAGTCCAATCCCGCACTCCCAATACATATTAATAGTATCCCGAGCATTCGGCACCAATTGAATGCAGAGGAAATATATTCCTTAATTATTGTATATTTATAAGACCTATCATTACATCGATGTGAATCCTATCTTAAACATCACCTCTATGTCACCCGCCATTCACTCATACATAAATACAATATATATACTAGACCCAATAAACCACAAAGGCTAACCGATCCTAGTGAGTTAGCATTACCATCATCCTTGAATGTCCTTATGAACATTCGAGACTGCATCGTCATGAAGTACATGGACTCCAGGGTGCTACCCCATTATCGTGTCTTCATGAACTTGTTCCATTTGCAGGACAAAGTCACGGTAATGCAGGGAATTTAGGGAGAGTGAATATGATTAGACTTCACATGAATCATATTCATATACTTAATAGTATACATATATATTAGTACTTAAGAACAAGTACTAAGGCTCAGGATAGACCTCAAAGAATAATTCATTATAATCGTTAAGTGTTTACACAAGGTAAACACTTCATATTTCATTATAGATTGAAAGACTTTGCTTATCAATCAACAATATTAAGTATGAAATCAAGTAATACTCATTCATAACTCATCAACATCTATGTAGACTCACCTTTTATTCCATGAGATTGGATAAAGAAGACTAGACTCAGTCTCAACTACTAACACTCCACTTCACTCCTGATTCAGAACGTGTGGATGCAAGATCAGTCAGGTTGATTCAAACAGATACTCAACTCAGCTTAGTTCAAAGCAGTTCAGTTCGGTTCAAGGATAATTTAGTTCAGCTAGGCCATTTAAAAATATCTAAGCGACATAACTGAACCAAGATAATTCCATATAAGGGGTTAAGAAACTAATCTGGGCAGGAAGCTTAACAAATCATTCCACTGGTGCCAAACAAAACTTCTCTGAACTAGTAGCTAAGGCTTACAAATTTCCTCAAACTAAGGACACTTCAATTCGGGATCACTCACGATTCAGAACCACCAAAAGAAAGGATCCGGTTGATCCTACAACCCTCTTCGACCATCTGAACTCAAACCAATAAGGAAATAGGTCACAAGGGTACTCCGGACTGGTTCTACAAACTTTACAGCCAACTAAACAAAAAAGAACATGAGGATACATGTTAATCCAATTGGTTATGCTCTTGGAAAATTCCTTCTTTGAGATCGGTTCACAAGAGAATGATCATTCAATGACCAACACCTTACCAAGAGAGTTTGCAATCACACGGAATGAGCTGAGATGATGAAACAACTTCCTTCAGCTTTTGACCTAAAACAAAACCGATTGAATACAAAGATTCATCCATCAGTTTGGACCATGGAGAATTAGATCAAATGAAAAATTGAAGAACAACTCGACCACAAGAAAAGAAAGAGCTAAACTTAACAGGGGATAAGATAAACTAATCATGACATGAAGCTCAGAAACAAAACCAGTCGGTTCTAAACAAAACTGATTCAGCAACAAGTTTCCAAGACTTACCAGTTTTACTCAAACTAGATGAATTCGGTTCCACTCGTTATTCAAGATGCTCACGCCTTAAACTTTAGACAACAGAAACCCATGATTGGTTCATGATCAGAACATAGCTTAGGTTTTAATCCAGACACTGGGCTTTACCAAAACTGATATGATCAAAATCATAAATCCTTACCCATTAAAATCAAAGGCTGAACACATGGGTGCTCTCAACTCCAAGATGAAGTCACAACAAACCTTCAGATCTTACTTAAAACATACTTCACTGATTCAAGACGGGATAGGGTGAGAAGGGTTAGCCATGCTCCCGGTTAGTCACTGATTTTTCTAGAATATTTCTTTGAAACTTTTATGGATTTTTTTTTCACAGTTTTTTCTCTCTTCCTCTCTGAAATTTCATGTCTTGTTTTTGAGATGAATGAGCTCGACCGGGAAGAGTAAAAGGTAACAAATGACATGGGAAACAGCTGGAGAAGACTCAGCAAGAGAGGACAAATATTTCAGTTCAGAATGAGACATATGGAGAGCTGAATCACACTTTCCCTCCCATGAAGTAAGGTCATTTCCTTCACATGAAGAAACTTCAAGCAGTTGTGCAACTCACATGACTTTTAGTGTAGCAAGCAGGCAGGAAGGTGCAAGTCACATGTCCCGGTCAGAAGGAAGAAAGCAGCCAGGCAGCACTTGACATGCACATGACTTGCAAGCAGGTGAAAGTATTCGAGACCAGTTTTCGATCAAATGTTTTCCATCCATTGGTTCTCGTCCTGCTTTTGGATAAACTCGTCCAGGTTATATATAACTCAACCATAATAATTAGTACTTGATCTAAACTATCGAAGAAAGGTCTTTCAGCCTCAAGAAAGTCCCGCCGAGACATTAATTCACCGGGTCGATTTTACTTTAATTCTGGTCGGACCAACTCCAAACTGGTCTAGCGAGATTTTTCTCAACCAAATTCCAATCCGGTCTTGAGGGTTATTACAGTACCCATCTCCAAAGGGGGGGGGGGGGGGGGAGTGGGTCAATATACTTGTGTACTCCCACATTTTAAAAATATCCTTGCTCTCAAACTCGATATTTTCAAAAAAACAAAATCAGCAGTACAGGAAACGCGGTCCAACTTCAAAGTGTTCCGCTAACCTCTTACAAACACACTCAATCTCTTGCAACATTTATCACTGTAAAACCAGAAAAATGGATATCATACGAAAATAATTTTCACGCATACCTAAGAAAAAATTAACAAACCCTCCAAGTCCGTAAACATTTCAAACACGAAATGCAGCATACGTAAGAAAAACTCTGTTCTCAGCACCGCGAGGCGTCACAAAACACATGAAGAATCATTTTTCAAAGAAACATCTTCTCGATAAAATTTCTCTTGGAAAAAAAGACGGTCATACGCACCCACATCTCCTTAACACGTATCTTTCGCAAAACTCAAAAACGGTAACTGACGTGGGTGTGTTTTTATGTTCTAATAGGGTATAAATATCCTAAACAAACAAATGTCAAATTAACTCTGATTCCTAACACACAAAATAATACTCTTGTAAAGAGAGATCAGGTGTAGTACTTATGATCGAATCCACAGAGAACAATGGCACACAATAGATTTCTTATTTCTAAAGACTAAGCTAGGTAACTATATATATTGGTAGTAAGTAATCAGGTCAAGGAAATATACCTTTTTAGAAGGTATAAATGCAATATAGAAATATGTTAATAATGCAAATAAGGAAATATGCTAATTATGCAAATATGGAAATATGCTAATAATGCAAATACGGAAATATGCTAATAATTAAACTAAATGCAAATGTAAATATGCTAGATCTAGGGTTTAAGGCAAGTGGATTATAGTAGATAGAATTTAAGGGTATTTAATCATGGAACTCGATATCTAATGTAAAAGACACCAGCTCTCGCATCTGAGTCTAATCTATTGACCAAGTCTAATCTATTGACAAAGTCCAATGTCTCAGCTCTTGCTTGTTGACACGGAATAACCATCGATCGATGGAGATGATCCTGCGTCGATCGATGGTTTCTTGAGTCAAGCTTTATGACCTAATTCGATAAGTTCACTAGATTAACTAAATCAACTCTCGTTTGTTTCTAGCAACCTAGCTCAATATAATAGATTCCAGTAGTAGACCATGCTCTCGTTTGCGCCTAACTATACTATTATCAGGGTTCTAGTTAGCTACTCTAGAACACAAGCTATAAATACAATTCAATTAATAGATCTAATAATGACCTAAAAATTCTATTGTTTGGCTAATCCATCAGTACCTTTAATAAACCCTAAATCTAGTTATTAACTACTCATACATAATTAAAGTAAGAATAATAATCGAATAAAATGCATAGATAAAATATCGGGGTTTCAATACAAATCTTCCTTAGGAGTTATGAATCTTCTCCCTAAATAAATCCTAAAACTATGGTGAGGTGGTCCACACTTCTAGCACTTCTAGCACCTTGCACCAAAACACCCATCACCCAGCACATCTATTCTGGTGCAATACATAAAGTATAAATATAAAACCCTAAAGTATAGGTCAAAAATCGTCCACGGGTAATCTTCTAATGTTGTGTCATGTCTCTAACTTGGGCTTGAAAGTCGGCTGTCTGCAAACTGGACATCGATCGATGGCACATGTGCAATATTGATCGATCTTGGTCATGTAACATCGGTTGACGCCTACGTTGTATCGTTGATCGATGGTAATATCGTACTTCGATTCACCTTAGTAACCTCTAGTGAATGAATTCTTCTTTGTAGATTCTCAATACTGCGCTAGAGCATTCTAAGTCTGGCAGCTGTAGTGTTTGATACAAAATATTGGGGTTCCAACACAAATCTTCTTAAAGAGTTGTGAATCTTCTCCCTATATAAATCCTAAAACTATGATGGAGTGCTTGTACGCACACACACACACACACTTACCCAGCACACCTTTTTGGTGCCATACATAAAGTATAAATATAAAACCCTAAAGTCTAGGTCAAAACTTCTCTAGGGGTAATCTTGTAATCTTGTGTCAGGTCTCTAACTTGAGCTTGAAATCGACCGTCTGCGAATTGGTCATCGATCGATGGCAGATGTGCAACGTCGATCGATGTCTTGTACTTCGAGTCTCACAATGATCAGCTACTGATTATTCTTCTCTAAATGCTCCAAAAGCTCCATGTATCTCCATATATCTCCAAAATGTACCTGAACCTGTAAAGACCTCAAAACATAGCCTAGACACATATAACAGACCCTAAATAGAGTCTATTACATGGTCTAAAACTTGTAATAAATAGAACAAACTCTAACTTCTTAAACATACTTAGCCATCTCCTCTCTTAGAGATAGGCTCTTGGACATCTAACACGAGGATAATAGCGCGCTATAAAAGAAAGCCAAAATTTTAGTCAGCACTTCCAGACAACTTCAAATTTTTCTTTGGAGAGATACTCGATTCCTAATCGTTGCAAGTCATGTAAGCCAGAACGTTTTGCATACTTCAATATTAAGACGGAATCAAGTCAAAACCGCAACAGGTAATGTTAGCCGAAAAAACCATCGCAAACCCAAAATCGAAAGTTTGCCTAGGTCTTCCCTTAAACCTAGTACACTGGCATAGTATCAATAAACCGATACGAGATTCAAAAACATGTCTCTACACTTACATTTGAGCTTTCATACGGTTTGGTAGATTTTCGAGTACCATCATCTAAAACAAACCACGAATGTAAGTACCCACTAGAAAGTTGGATATGAGACGACAACTCATATTCTTTCCTCAAAACATCCACATAAAAGTACTCATTCCATTATCACCAAAAAACCTAGTTTATTGATAAAACCGAAAAGTGGTAGGGATTCAAAGCCACACACGACCAGTTCCGAAACATAATACATGGCCACACACGGCCAGAACAAACAAAAATGAAAACATAGAAATAAAACTTCCCTAACGGGACTACATCCACACTCAACCTCTTGTGACAGAATCTCACCCTCGTCCATTACCTCATCTGAGTTTGGGGCTGCGTCGTCTTCGTGTCCCTCAACCGCACCAGAAAGTTTGACAGCGACTGGATCTTGTTCCTCGAAAAGCAGCAGAAGGATACAGTCGGATTTCAGGCCAGCAAGGAGCTAATCGAAGTCTCCCTCAACGACTTCCAGATCTTCAGCCTGCAGGGACGAAGCCTCTCTGCCCTGAAACAGCCAAATCCCGTTGATCCCTCCTTAGATGGCAGCCAGAGAAAGGTCCCTATTGCGAGCGCTCATCAGGGAGTCGAGGGAGTTTGCAGTTTTTGCCAAACGAGTCTGAAACTTGGCGCATAGAGCGCCTTCAGCTCAGCCTTTGCAATCCCACGGCTCGTCGAGCCTCCTTCAGTTTCTATCTGACGCTGCATGCAGCGCAATTCCAAACCCTTGGCCTTCTTGAGCCTTATTTTCCTTGAGAAAGGAGCTTGCTGTCTTCCTGAGATTCCTCTCTAACACGGCAATCTGAATTTCCAACCGCGATACTTCAAGGGAGTGCGTATCCTCAATAACCTCCAACTGTTCCTCAAACTGCGATGATTTCTCCTTGAACTCAGCAAGCTATTTCGCGAGTTTCCCATCCATAGACCAAAAATCTTTAATCATCATATCAATCAAAGATACGAAATGTGCAAGAAAAAAGAGGGGTAAGAAAAAAATCCAACACACTAACGGAAAGAGATTCTCGAAACGAACGTTGGCGCAGAACTGTGACCTCAAACCCTAACCAGAAGCTCCTTTGGGCGAGGGTCCGACCACAACACCTTTAACACACCTCCTGTTCATAGCCGCCTTGGGATCAGCACAAGGCCTTTTATGACCACTCGATGATAGGGCCTGGTATTTACCACTATTGTTCCATGATATCAACCCTATTTAGGGTCTATTATATGTTTTTGGAGTATGTTTTAGAGTATTTTCAGGTTCAGGTACGTTCTGGAGAACTTTGGTGATTCTAGAGCTTTTAGAGATGCAAAACTGTGCAGATACGTCAGATGTTTAGCTATGGATGGAGACTTTCCCACGGTTCTATTGAGCTGATCTTTTGATAGCAAATAGAGATTTGAGTTAGATTTACAATTCCACCGTTTTGAGGTCAATCATTATCCCACAGCCAAAGTTAAGCCCGTTTTACTTGAGAGTGGTCTGCCTGCCTCGCGAGAGAAAGTTGTCGAGAAGATGAATGAGTGTCGATCGACGGTACAGCCTTGGTATCGATCGACGGTGATCCCAGAAGACAGGGACGATGTTTTTCAAGACCGACTAAATCCCAGAAGCCACCATATATTACCAGAACGCCCGTTCACAACTTAAAAACCTATATATGTTTTCTAAGCCATTGTTGGCAGCTACGCTAAGCAAGATTTTTTTTTATTCATTTTTCTTGGGTTAGGAGAGAAGGGAGGAAATCCTTCAGTGTCCTCCTAGAAATATTTTGGTTTTATATTATATCTATTCTATTCATCTATGATTTCTGTGACAAAGATCATGTCTGAGTAGATCTCTTGTTAGGTTTATGGTTTATTAATGGTATTGATGGATTAACTAAACAATAGAATTGCTAGGGTGATTATTAGATCTATCAGTAGAATTGTGTTTATTGCTTGTGTTCTAGAGTAGATAACTAGAACCCTGATCATAGGATAGTTAGACGAAAGCGGAGCATGGTCTCATGTTGAGCTAGGTATCTAGAAACAAACAAAAGTTGATTTAGTTAATTTAGTGAACTTATCGAATTAGGTCATAAAGATTGACTCAAGAGACCATCGATTGACGCAGGATCATTGCCATTGATCGACAGTCATTCTGTGTCAAAAAGCGAGAGCTGAGACATCGAAATTATTCAATAGATTAGATTCGCAGCGAGAGCTGGTCGTCTTTTACATTAGATATCAAGTTCTATGATTAATACCCTTAGCTTCTATCATATGTAATCCACTTTCCTGAAACCCTAGATCTAGCTATTTATTATTATTGTTTACTTACCAATCAATCAATTAGCTGCTATAGTTTATTTACTGCTTATTAATCTATTGCCAAACTTAACCGCGACTGTATTGAGTTTATTGTGTGCCCATGCTCCCTGTTGATTTGATCCTTAAATACTACAATTTTACCTCTCTTGGCAAGAGTAGTTCGTAGGATTAATTTGATAGAGTTTGCATTTAAATACATAAAAACTAAAGCGCCCTAACCTGGACACTTAATCCAATGAAGTTCTTATGGTTCGACCATGGATAATCCAGGCCTACCATTTCATTTTTAAAGCCTGATATTCTTAAGTTAAGTTCCATTGTTCTGTGATTTGAATTTTAGAGTCTATATGCGAGTTATTAGAGTCAAAGCTAAGATAAACTGATTGCTTTATTTATAATACAAAGGATTTAATACAATTGTTAAGTTTGCATAATAGGCTATTACAATGTTCGATCCTAAATCAGTCTATCCAACCACCCATACCCACGGCCTCGAGTCTTCACGGCTAAGCCAAATCCTTCCCACGATCACCATCGTGACCTTGGAAGTGCGTTCTGGAGTTCCGGTCCTAGTAAGCGGTTCTTTCTCCTTTGGACTCATTATGGATCGTTCTTCAAGACGATGCAGTCGGATTGCCTTTGCGGCTTGATTCCAATCAATTCTTCCTCCCAATTCGCCTTAGTTCTTCTCCTTTGGTTGCCTTTTTGGTTCTGATCTTTTCTTGAGTTTCCTTCGGAAATCCTGTGGACAAAACTGATCCCCAAGCCCGAAATATAAAGAAGACTCGGCCAAAAACCGTCCAGAAACTGCCTTGGGAAAAAAGGTGCCTTTTTGGAAACCGTCTGGGTAGTTATCCATACGCGCCCCTTCATCCAAAACCCGCCGAACACGCTTGCCATTCGTGCTTAGCTCAGCTGGACCAGTTCGGATCCGCACCTAATCTGACCTTCAGTCTGATAACCGTCCCGACCCAACACCAGCTGGCTCAACCGTCGAACACTCCAACGAGATGAGTTGAGCTTCCCAGCAGTTTGTTCAGCTGACTGAGATGGGTCTACTAGCTGATCGAGCTGACTTAGCTTTATTGAGCTCAGCCTGAGCTCGATCCAGCTTGCCCCAAGGTCTGTCCCATCCAGCTCGCCCAAGCTCACCCAAGCTCATTCCATCTCGCCCAAGCTTATTGCAGCTCGTTTACACTCTTTCTTTAGATCGTTCCACCCCCTTTTCTTATTTTTCCTTGTTTTCTTGGCTAAGTCCCGATCATATCTAGGACTTAACCTTTTAATCAGACAATGGAATGCTTGCCTTTGTGTCTTACGACCGGCTTGTTCGTTCCCTCTCCCATGGTCCATCCCAACGATCCAATCTAGGATCGGAGATGCTACAAGTCTCCCCCACTTGATGGGGATTCGTCCCCGAATACAAACCAAGTGATCCTTCCCCCTCAAACTGTTTGAACCATTTTGGGTATTCGGCCTTCATTTTGGCTTTGGTTTTCCAAGTCGATTCTTCCTTGCCATTGCAATCCCAAATGAATTTAACCATTTGGGTTACCTTCTTCCTTGTTGCTTTATCCATCCTATCAACAATTCGAACTGGCCTTGACTCCAAAATTAGGTTTGTGCCTAACTCCGAAAGCAGTTCAGAAACTATAACATCTTGATCCGTTAAGCATTTGCGGAGTTGTGATACATGGAACACATTGTGAAATGCTACATGGAACACATTGTGAAATGCTTCCATTTCGGTTGGTATGTTCAACTTGTACGCAACCGATCCAACTCTTTCGTTGATCCTAAACGGATCCAAGTACCTCGGATCAAGCTTCCCTCTTTTTGAAGCTCTTGCTGGACCCTTGAAAGTCACCATCTTTAGATAGGTCAGATCATAAACTGCGAACTCAAGGTTCTTCCGATGCTTGTTCGCATAGTTTTTCTGTCTATCTTGGGCTTCCTTCATCTTATCCTTCAAGAATTTGATCTTCTCAGTTGTTTCTTCCACTATGGACGGTCCAATTATGCTGCGTTCCCCCCACTTGAGTCCAGCATAATGGCATTCGACATGGCCGTTCATACAATGTTTCATATAGCGACATGCCAATGCTTCTATGGAAGCTATTGTTCTAGGCGAACTCAACCAAAGGCAGATGCCGTTCCCACGAGTTGCCCTAGTCTAAGGTACAAGCCCGTAACATGTCTTCTAATGTACGGATTATCCTTTCAGATTGGCCATCCTTTTGGGGGTAACAGGCCGTACTCATGTTAACTAGTGTTCCCAATGCTTTCTAGAAGGCTTTCCAGAAATGGGAAGTTTATCGAGAGTCCCTATCCGAGACAATACTGGCCAGTACTCCATGTAACCGGACTATTTCGTCCATGTACTTCCGCACTATCTCTCCCACTCCATCTGTTTTTCTCATGGCGATGAAGTAAACTTGGTCAGTCGGTCCACAACCACCCAGACCGCATCCCTCTTATTCTTTGTTGTTGGGAGGCCAGTCATAAAGGCCATTGTGATATGATCCCACTTATATCCCGGAATGGGTAGGTTCTGAAACAACCCACTTGGAAATTGGTTTTCGGCTTTGACAAGTTGGCAAGTTGGACACTTCTCCACCCACTTGGTCACATCTCGTTTCATTCCGATCCACTGATAGTACCTCTTTATGTCGCGGTACATCTTTGTCTGACCGGGATGGATAGAGAATTTTGACGAGTGGGCTTCTTTCAATATCTCGTCCTTTAATTCCCTATCATCTGGCACACTGAACCGATCATTGACAAGGATAGTCCCATTGGCAGATGTATGGTACTCAGTCCTATCATTCTGAGCAACGTTGTTTAAGTTCTTATCCTTGACCTGAGCATTCTGGATCTTGGTGAGTAGATCCGCTTGATCTACTGCACTCCGACCCAATGGTTCCTGATCCTTAGACAATGCAATGAGATGCAAGGTCCGGATCATTCCTTCAAGCTTTGCAGACTCCCTTTCCGCTGAAACACCAGCCCTTCTCCTGCTTAGTGCATCCACGACCAAGTTTGCCTTGCCCGGATGGTAAGGGATATCCAGATCAAATTCAGCTACAAATTCCATCCACCGCCTTTGCCTTAGGTTCAATTCAGGCTGAGTGAAGATGTATTTGAGGCTCTTATAATCCGTGAAGATCTACACCTTGGCCCCATATAGATATGATCTCCATATCTTCAAAGCAAACACAACCGCAACCATTTCAAGGTGGTGGGTCGGATAGTTCACTTCATGCTTCCTCAATTGTCTTGATGCATAGGCGATCACCTTGCTTTTCTGCATCAGAACACAACCAAACCCGGATATAAATGCGTCTGCATAGACAACATATAGTTCATCCATTTCAGGCAAGGCTAGAACTGGTGCACTCGTTAGCATGTCCTTCAAAGCTAAGAAACACTTCTCACACTCTTCCGACCATGTGAATTTTACATCCTTTCTGGTCAGTCGAGTCATGGGTTGGGCTAAACTTGCAAACCCTTTTATAAACTTCTGGTAGTTCCCAGCCAATCCAAGGAAGCTCCTTACTTCAGCGGGATTCTTTGGCCTTGGCTAATACTGGATGGATTTGATCTTCTTCGGGTAAACCGAAACTCCCTCTCTAGACACAATGTTTCCTAGGAATCCAGTACTCCTTTGCCAAAAGCTGCACTTTCTCAGTTTTACAAAGAGTTTTTGTTCCCTTAACCGTCTCAGCACGGCCCGAAGATGCCCCTGATGCAATTACGGATCCTTGGAGTAAACAAGTATATCATCTAAAAAATGATTACAAACTCGTCTTCTCGGAATATGCCATTCATAATTTTCATGAAGGCATCTGGGGTGTTGGTTAGTCCGAATGGCATAACCTAAGGCAAAGTCGATTTTGGAAAAACAATTCGCCCCTCTTAGTTGGTCCAGCAATTCATCTATCCGGGGCAATGGGTACTTGTTCTTTATAGTAAACCGATTTAATTCCCGATATTCGATGCATAGACGGAAACTTCCATCCTTTTTCTTAGCAAACAGAACCGGTGATCCCCATGGCGAGCTACTCGGCCGTATAAATCCCTTTTCATTCAACTCCTCAAGCTGCTTATTTAGCTCAGACATTTCAGCTGGAGCCATTCGGTGTGGTGCCTTGGACAATGGAGAAGTCCCTGGTTCAAGTTCGATCGTGAATGGATCCGATCTATCAGGTGGAAATCCTGACAAGACTTGGAATACATCCTCGAACTTATTGACCACCAGAATCTCTCCAAGGTCTAAAATTTTCCCAACTTCGGTCGTTGTGATTGTAGCCAAGTAGGCCTCACAACCCTTCTCGAGCATCCGTTCTGCTTGGATCACCGAGACCACTAAACTACCCGAAGTTGACCTTATCCCTTGGAAGTCAATCGGTGCAGCCCCACTCTCAAACCAAACTCGCCCTTTGTGACAGCCTAGAGTGGCCCGATATTTTCCCAACTAGTCCATACCTAAGCTTACTTCATGATTCTTAAGGCGGAAAATTATCAAATCCTCAGGCATACTCTTGCCTTGGATTGAAACCGAAATGTTTTTAACCACCCCTAGTGAATGCATGACCTCCCCCCCCCCCCTGGCTGCATTCACTATGCCAAAACACCCATCAAGTTCCTTCTGGAACATCCCCTTTCCAATCATATCTTTGCTTATAAAGCTGTGTGTTGCCCTTGAATCAAAAACTTCGTGTGTATCCACATCACTAATACTTAAGGTTCCTACAATCATTCCTTAGGCTAAGTATATACCCATTCTATTTTCCATGCAATGCGATGCAAAAATAGAATAGGCCAGGGCTCAGTGACGTACCAGTGATCGCTTGGAATGTGCTAGTCTCGCCAGACTCCTTCAAAAGCTCATATACCCGTGGTGTCACAGTCTGCCCTTTGCCCTGGGCCGACCTTTCTACATCCACGCGGTTCCTCTTATGCACCACTTGCAACTTACTGCATTCTCTCTTGAAATGCCCAGTTTTTTCGCAATGGTAGCATGACTTAGCATCATCACTAGTCACTTTTCCTTGCCCTAGGTCCATTTTTGGACAGTTTTCGGTCGCATGGTCCTTGCTGCCACATCTAGTGCAAGCACCCTTCGCCCTCCAGCATTCACCCCCTCCCCCCCCGTGCCTCCTATCGCACTTCGGGCATTCATATCGATTTCCCGAATTCCTATGACCTTCATCGACTTGATCCTTTTCCTCCTCCGGTTGTTTGTCTTGTTAACTGAAGATAAGTGGAAGTGAGACCTATCACGGTTCTCCTCCGCAAGAGTAGCTTCCAGCAAAGACACTCTTTCAACTAACTCTGAGATGGTACAGAAGGTACGGACAGAGCAGTGGGTGCGGAGAACAACCCGTAAGCCTCGGAAGAACCTACGCACTTGTACTGCTTCCTCCTCTAGTTCCTTCCCAACATACCGTCTAAGTCGGTTGAACTCTTCTTCATACTCCCGGACAGTTCTGCGACCTTGGGTTAGGTCCAGAAACTTGGCCTCAAGCCGATCCCATACTTCGAGTGGGAAATACTTGCGGTTGAACTCATACTCAAAGTCCTCAATCCGCTCAATACACCCTCTTGTGCGTTTGTTTAGAGCCAACCACCAGTTATGCGCATCCCCTTCCTGGAAGTGGACCGCAATGTCCTTAGTAGTCATTCGGGAAGTGAGTGGATTCAAAGTTTTGGATCAAACGACTCCTCCACTCATCCGACTCAATCGGATCAGTACTACCCTTAAAATGTTTGGTTCCCATGCGAGCTACGTGTTCCAGTACACTTAGATAATGCACCTTTTTCACAGCCCTTTATGGTGGATCGATCTCGACTACCTCAGCCGGCTCTCTAACCGGTCCATGGACTATGTGTATGGCCATGGGGATTTGAGTTGCCTGAACCATAGACGAGTTTACCAATGGTGTAACCGCTTGGGTAAGTGCGGTCATCTGAGTAGCAATCGTTTGTAGTGCACTTAACACATCCCTCATGGATGGTTCCACATCCTGATCCCTATGTCCTGCAGTTTCATCAACCGTTCCACCCGGTGGAGCCGAGTTATGCACCGCCTTAGAGGATTCTACGATTTCATCACGCTGATTCTGGTTTTGGTTTTGGGGATCCACGGACCGGATCTCTCCAAGGTTAATTTGAACCAGCGGTGTTCCTCCTTCGGTTTGTCCAATCTCAGGTCCGATTGGAATTACGTTCAAGGGGTTCACGCCCCCATCCACCACTTGACTGGTTTCAGCCATTCCCTTTGATTTCCTTCCCTTCCCGGTTTGCTTTTTCCAGCCTGAGGATAAAACATGTTAGCGAAACACCGCAACCTATATACATATCATAGGCTAACAAAACATTACCCTGAGACCCGAGCCGGATGAGTGGTTTTCCCCATAACCCAACTATCCTATTATAAGGCATGCTCTTATACCAACTTAAAGCGCCTCAACCCGGACACTTGATCCAATGAGGTTCATATGGTTTGACCATGGATAATCCATGCCGTCCAGTTCATTTTTAAGGCCTGATATTATTAAGTCAAGTTTCATTATTCTGTGATTCGAATTTTAGAGTCTATATGCGAGTTATTAGAGTCAAAGCTAATATCACTTGATTGCTTTATTTATAATACGATACAATTGTTAAGTTTGCACAATAGGCTATTACAATGTTTGATCCTAAATCAGTCTATCCAACCACCCATCCACCCACGGCCTCGAGTCTTCACGGCTAAGCCAAATCCTTTCCACAATCACCATGATGTCCTTGGAAGTGCGTTCTGGAGTCCCGGTTCCAGTACGCGGTTCTTTGTCCTTCGGACTCATTCTGGATCGTTCTTCAAGACAATGCAGTTGGATTGCCTTCGTGGCTTAATTCCGATCAAGTCTTCCTCCCAATTCGCCTTAGTTCTTCTCCTTCAGTTGCCTTTTTGGTTCTGATCTTTTCATGAGTTTCCTTCAGAAATTCTGTGTCAAAAACTGATCCCCAGGCCCGGAATTTAAAGAAAACTCAGCGAAAAACCTTCCAGAAACTGCCTCGGGCGAAAAGGTGCCTTTTTGGAAACCGTCTGGGCGGTTATCCATACGCGCCCCTTCGTCCCAAAACCGCTGAACACGCTTGCCACACGTGCCTTAGCTCAGCTGGACCAGTTCGGATCCGCACCTAATCCGACCTTTGGTCTGATAACCGTCCCGACCCAACCAGCTGGCTCAATCGTCGAACACTCCAACAAGATGAGTTGAGCTTCCCGGCAGTTGGTTCAGTTGACTAAGCTGGGTCTACTAGCTGATCGAGCTGACTTAGTAGTACTGAACTCAGCCCAAGCTCGGTCCAGCTTTCCCCAAGCTCTGTCCAGCCCCGTCCAGCTCGCCCAAGCTCCCCCAAGCTCACCCAACTCATCCAAGCTTATTCCAGCTCGCCCAAGCTTATTCCAGCTCGTTTACACTCTTTCTTTAGTTCGTTCCAGCTCCTTTTCTTATTTTCATTTTTTCCTTGGCTAAGTCCCGATCATATCTTGGACTTAACCCTTTAATCAGACCATGGAACGCTTGCCTTTGTGTCTTATGACCGGCTTGTTCTTTCCATCGTCCCATGGTCCATCCAAACGATCGTATCTAGGATCGGAGATGCTACAAAAGCCCTCCTATCAAATTTGGCGCTGTTTCCGGGGAGAACGGATTCACCATTAGACTCAATTTGTTTGATTTTAGTCTAGGTATTTTTCTATATTAGTTTACTTACATAAAAAAATTTCTTGTGTTTCAGGTACATACATATTAGTACCAGGAAGCAATGAGGAAAGGATTTTTGGGCTCCACAAAGAAGGAGTCTACTGATTTATGCATGATCCATAAGTCTAAGAGGGCGGTCGACACCCTCCAAGCAAGGATCAACAGTGAAGAGAAACAGGTATCGATCGTCACCAACACCTCATCGTCGATCGATACCAACACTATGAAGTCAATCAACGTTAAGTCCTCAGCATCGATCGACGCCACTTTCAAGAAGACAGAGGAAACTTAAGTTCTTATACTTAAGGCTGATGAGAGTGGGATCTTACGAGACGAAGAAGGTCGCCTTTGCAGCAGTATATGACAATTGATTAATGCACAGGGTGTTGTGATCCCTAATGCCATTTCTGTTGCTGAGAAAAATGACTTCCAGTAGAGCCGTGAATGGTATGATTGGGCAGCTCCTAACTATTTTCAAGGCTTGACTCATGAAGATCTGAAGGAACACGTCGAAGAACTTGTGGATCTAGTTTCAAGGAGCGAGCATAATGAAGTGTCTGAATACCACATGATCTGCAAGATCTTCCCAGATTCTCTATCTGGAGATGAATTTAGATGGTTCAGTCAACTGCATCCAGGATCTCTAAAAATTGGGAGTACATTAAAATCACCTCCCTCTACAAATTTCTCATTGATGCTGCAGCAGCTCGACTAAAGAAGATTGTTGATATGCTGGACATGATGGTTAAAGGGTGGGAGAAGGAGCTGATGTTTAAATTAATTCAGATATTGGGTGTTCCTTACAGTGAAACAGATGGAGAATGTGAAACACTAAACACTCGCGCTAAGAAGCCAGATGATCACATTCAACAGACAAATGAGGTTACACAGAAAGGTGATGAACATCATGGATTTGAGCCGAGCAGAGCAGAAGAAGTTGATATTAGTAATTCGACCTCAGCATTGATCAACACTATGACCTCCGCGTCGATCAACACCATGACCTCAACATCAATCAACACCACCACGTCAACATCGATCGACACAGAATTCTATTGTCGATCGACATCTATCCAAACCCCTGAAAGATCGAGTTGTCCTCAGGACATTGCGTACTTAACACTGAGGTTTGATCAGTCGATAATAGAATATTTCTTGGAGCTAGAGGATGAGAAAAAGCCTGAATATGCGGGTCATGACTTGGAGATGAAGCTTGATGACGATCAGCACACTTCGGGAAAAGATCTGGAGACTTTACCAAAGGCTAACATCGATCGACACCCCACCGTTGGATGAGCTGCCAGGATATACGGTTGAGCTGGAACCGACTGAAGAAAGAGTGCACAAGTCGGAGACCTCACATCTTGCTGCCCCTAAACATTAGAAACCACCTATCTGCACAGAAGAAGTTGTTGGGTTTCACAAAAGAGTGAAAAGGATACATGACCCTGTGAAGTTTGAGGTTCCCAAACTGTTATTAAGTTGAATATCCTATTCAACCAGATGGAAGTGTGCATAAGGATCCCTACATTGAGGTATTTGATGATCCTCAACATACAGTTGTTTCTCAGAAAATATTGAGGTATGAAGGTGACGTTGACCAAGGACCTTCGGTCGCAGCATCGGTCGACACCACTATTAGAGAATCGATCCACACCACCATCGGAGTACTGATCGACAACATCATTAGAGCATCGATTGACACCCCTCAGGTTTCTCAACACGCAGAGGAAGAAACAACCAAATCTAGGGGTAGGAGCAGAAAGAAGAAGGGGAAGAGGAAGAGGAACTGCAAGAAGAGGGAAAAAATACCAAGGACAGTCCTCAATTATCATTGTTTCCCCACTTCTCAGATGGTGTCCGGAAGTATAGAGTACGCAGCAGATGCTTCTCATAGCCATTTGCAAAGCTTGGAGCACTCCTTATTGCTGAGATGATAGACAAATGAAAAGAGTCCATGGAGGCTTTCACAAAAAGGGTGATGAAGCTGAAGATATTGGAAATTGGGAATTGTTTATGAATCGGAACATAATTCATTGTTGAATTTGGATTTATGAAATTTTTTCGTAAAACGTTTTTGAGTTTGGTTTTATGAAATCTTTTTTATAAAACATTGTCGAGTTTGATTTAACAAAGCCTATTTCCTAAAGCTCTTATTTTTCGTAAAAGACTTTTGTTAAGGTTTTTCAAAAACGTTTTGGCATGGCTATTCTACGACCATCTTTTACATGGTTTTTATTTCTGAAAGATATACGTAATCACTATGATACCGACTATCATGATTCTCCTTCCAATTTTATTTGTGCTCATCAAGATTCGAATTGATTTCGAGGAAATGCTCGTAAATTTGTGTTGGCTTAGTCAGTCTTTTATATTATCTACAATGAGTTGTGTCGTTGGTAATTCGAACTTAGCCGGACTCATTCTCGTGTTTGTAGGAATGATCCAAAGGAGTTTTGAGAACTTTGGACCTGATTCTATGATTTAGAAGTTAGTTGTTGGAACCAAAATCCGCACTGTCAAATTTGTTAAGGAAGAAAGTGTGGCTTTGTTTGACTGTTCGGTTCTCTGTTAGGGCCTACAACAAGTGATCAAATAAACGCGGAAAATAATTGATAGACAGCAAAAAAAATCTAGAAAAAAGTCGATCATTATTTTGAACTTGTGTATGAGCTATTCAGAGACAGAAATGTACAAGACTCATCTGGAAGCGAGGTTCCAAAATAAATCAAAAAGCATAGGTAGTAAGACCTAACTGAGTTTTCTGGCGTAACCACCTATATCAAAAAAACCTTTGCACGTCACAGCTCATTTAGTAAAACACGAAAAGAGGTGCGCAAAAGGTTTTTATTTATTTTGGACTGACCTTTTGAATATATGCCTACGTACCCCTTTCGAGGATAAATCCGAGTGTAGTTAAATTTACAAAGAGTTGAACAAGATGTCTAATTGCTTTCACGACATTTTTCCAGTAATAGAGTACAAGCACTAGAAAACAAAGTATGACAAAAACAACGCCTAAGGTTACTAAGTGCAGAGAGTTTCAGCCAAAAATTCTCTCTTTCTTATCTGCCCCAAGTGTGCTTATATATGCCTCCAGAGTCAGCCACGTTTCCTTATCCCTCGAGATTTGAGTTTACCCTCTCCGAACATTTTTCCTTATATGCTCAAGTTTTACTTTCTCCTCGGTAATCTTCCTTTTATCCTTCTTTTTCTTCATTCTTCCCCAAGCCAAGTAAACTGGTATTTTTGTTTCAAGTCATAAGCGGGCTTTCATTGTGTTTTAGGTCGTTTCAGACCATTTTACGACTTACGCGTTGTTACGACTTTCTCGGAGAAATCGTTTTTGTGGTGTCGTGTGTCTATTAAATGATTAATATCATTTCAGATTTTCCAAAAGCATGACGATGTTAGTTAACTGTTCTTGACTCGACGTTTGACTAAATGTTTTTGAGAAAACAACGTATTGCTTATTTTCTTTGTAAAATTGCAATGAAACTCCGATTACGATGAAACAAAAAGCATTTACAAAAATATTCAAAGGAGAACATGACGGGTGCTTGAGGGGCGAAGCGAACAGGATCAGGAGGGAACAGTACCCCACGATTTTGAGGGGCGATGCCATAGCCTTGAGAGGCGTTGCAAGAGTACTCAGAAGCTTGAGGGGTGGAGCAAGGAGCTTCAGGGGCGCTGCAAGGCCTTTAGGGGGGACGCAATACAGAGGGAGCTCGATGGGAGTTTCAAGCCCTTAGGGGCAATGCATGTGCGATGCAAATTAAAGAGGGAGCTTGAGGGGCGATGCAAGCCTTTGAGGGGCGATGCAAAGAGGGCAAAGAGGAGAGAAATCGACACCACGGAGGCTTGTGGGGCGATGCAAGCATCTTTTCTCCTTCCGTTGTCTTTTTTGTTTTCCGTTGATGGTTTCTTATACTTTTTAGAATTTTTTTGTTTATTTTATGCTATTTTTTTCATAAAAATCGTTCGAATGTTGTTTTGCAGGAGATTATTATGAAAATCTTAATTACGAATTTTTATCCGCGGGAACTTTCTAAAAAAATTTATGGAAATTTATTCTGTAAAATTCATCATTTTTCGTAAAAACCTATCGAAAGAAAATCTTTCCAGTTATCTCATTTTTGGATAGATATTCTTTTATTCCTTGTCTAAGATTAAATATACAATTTTTTCCTTGTGTATTTATGCGAACAGGCTCGGCTTACGCCATATAACTCTATCGATATTTCCGGCTCATATTTGCTTATATATGATTACTCGAAGGATTATAGCCATTGATTTTGCTATGATCGATTTTGAACACAACAGTTTGTCCCCGAGCTTGTAATATTTACGTGTAAATTTTTCCAGTTACTGATAGTCGTGTTAGGTGGAATCAATGGCTAAATGTTCCTTTAGCAAAACCAGATTTTTCTGAAAGTTGAAGCGGATGGTTCACCTTTCTTTCCTTATAAGAATTAAGTGTGATTAGTTTGGGGCTGTGCCTTATGAAGGGATCAAGCCTTTCCAAAAGTTGATCCCTTTGAAAGGGATCAAGCCTTTCTTAGTTCGTATTGGAGTTAGGATTCTTACGACATATTTTCAAGTGGGACCTTTGCAGCATTATTATGTATTGTGTCAAGATTTTTGAGCATGTTTCTGGCGATAGAATATTATGTTGGACCTTTTTTGGCATTGAGATTAGCCTTATTGGATGCTAGTCTCGGAGTTATAAAATCACAGTTTATCTTTTATGCAGAGTGCTGCTATACATAGAGATAGAGAGAAAGAGTATGAGTTGTTATCTCATTTCTAACGCTCAGCAGATCATGATACTTGACATTGCATATGATGAGAGTGTACGAAGTCTTTCCGCTTACATAGCCTCATAAACGTCCAATTATAAATGAAGGGACATGTTTTGGAATCTTGTATCGTTATCTTGATAATATACTTGAGATATTTGAGACAATTTTTCTGGATTTAGGGCAAGACCTAGGCTTTCTATCGGTTTAGGGTTTGTGATGACTTCACTCGGCTTATATGACTTGCATCGTTCTAGAACTGAGCATCTCTCCAAAGATAAATCTCGGACCAGAATAAATATTTGGAAGATACTAACCAAAATTTTGGATTTCTTTTATAACGCTCAATTATTCTTATTTTGGATGTTTTAGAGCCTATCTCTATGGGGGAGACGGGTAACTCTATTTAGGAACTTATAGTTTGTTTGTTGTGATCAGCAAAAAAATAGACTGGTAAGTGTTGGTGAGCTTACTGTTTGATTTTGAACCTTTGCGAAGGTTGTAACTTTGATAAATGTTAGTGTGTATGACTGTTCAAGTTTCCAAGATGGAACATTCATCAAGAAAGTTGTTTTACGCTGAAATCTAGTTCTTCGAGTGTTTACGACGTCTCTGGTACTAAAGACTTGATTTTTTTCGAGTACAAATTTACTTTATGAGAACGTCTTTTGAGAAGTTTCCGCATTTGGTGCGAAGGCCTCGTTTGACCTTGTGTATGGGAAATATTTCGGTTTCTTTGTGAATGTTCCGTAGCCAGAGAAGCTTTTTTTCTCTCAATGTTAAATCGTTGGGGTTTGTGATCGAGGATATTTTTACCGTAAGGTCTCGTTAGTTTGTCCCTTGGAAGTAGTGTATTATTGTTGAGGATTTTAGCTTTTCCGGATTCGTTTGTATAGTGAAAATATTTGAGAGAGTTTCTTGTATAGAATTTTTCTTTCGTATGCCGCATTTCTAATAAAATGTTTGTGGGCTTTGAGATTTTTTTTTGCATTGGCACAAAGGTCTTGTTATGACCTTGCTGTAGAGAAACGTTTTGGTTTGTTTGTGAATGTTTCGCAGCCAAAACTGCTGTTTCTGTTTGGTGTTTAAATTTTTTGATTTGAGATCGAAGAAGTAGTACGGAGGGGTCACGTTAGTTTGGCCTTTTGGAAAGACAAATGTTCCTTCAGAATGCTTAGCGAGGAGTTTTCCTTCCAAGATCTGTTTTGTGTATTTTAGGTAGGATATTTTGTTTATTCTAAGAGCTTACAAGTGTTTCCTCATTTTCCGTGTTTCTGGGTTGAATGTTGCAAACTTGGTATGCTTTTTCAAGCATGTGGAACTTGGTCAATTAACGAGAAATTTATATTTTCCATTAACGGTTTGGTTGTTAGGACTGAATTTTGTTAAGAAGACTTTATCGTATGATTTCTGTTTTTGGGTTACATCATAGTTGTTTGAGTAATCATCACTCAGCGTTTTTAGACGTATCTCAGATAGTAATTTTTCTTTTGAGTGATTAGATGGAGCTTTGGTTTCTCATATGTTTTGGTCGTATAGCCAGGGGCGTTCTAGGTCGAGGATTAGACCATGCATATTTCATGTTAGCATTAAGGTCATGCTAGTTTAGAATTCTCCTTAAAGGGGATTCCTTATTCCGGTTTGGGTTTTAAGGGAAGATGTAATATGGCCAAGGGAAAACAGCTCTTGTTGAGAGTGATAGGCCAAGTATACCGGACTTTTCAGCGTCAAGGTGACCGATGCGGTAGAAAACTATTTTCCACTTCAGGTTTTAGTCATATGACAGGTGGGTTTTTATGTATTTCAATTCAAACTCTATCAAATTAACCCTATGGACTACTCTTGCCAAGAGAAGTCAAATTGTAGTATTTAGGGATCGAATCCACAGGGAGCGTGGATACACAATAAACTCAATACAGTCGCGATTAAGCTTGGAAAATAGATTAATCAGCAGTAAATAAACTATAGCAGATAATTGATTGAATTGTAAGGAAACAATAATAATAAATAGTTAGATCTAGGGTTTCAGGCAAGTGGATTATAGAGGATAAAAGCTAAGGGTATTAATCATATAACTCGATATCTAATGTAAAAGACGACCAGCTCTCGCTGTGAGTCTAATCTATTGACTAAGTTCAATGTCTCAGCTCTCGTTTATTTATACGGAATGACCGTCGATCGAAGGCAATGATCCTGCATCGATCGATAGTCTCTTGAGTCAAGAGTTAAGATCTAATCGATATGTTCACTAATTTAACTAAATCAAGTCTCGTTTGTTTCTAGCAACCTATCTCAACAGGGTTAATTCTGGTAGTAGACCATGCTCTCGCTTGCGCCTAACTATCCTATGATCATGTTTCTAATCAGCTACTCTAAAACACAAGAAATAAACACAATTCTATTGATAGATCTAATAATCACCCAAGAAATTCTATTGTTTGGCTAATCCATCAATTCCATTAATAAACCCTAAACCTAACAAGAGATCTACTAAGATATGATCTTTGTCTCAGAAATCATAGATGAATAGAATATATATATAGAATAGAAATTAAATAAAGAATGAAATGAGTTCCAGGAGGACTCTGAAGGAGTTCTCTCCTAACCCTAGAACAATGAATAGAATAAAGCTGGCTTAGTGTTTCAAGCGTAGCCATCAACAATGACTTAGAAAACATATAAATAGGGTTTTAGGTCGTCCATGAGTATTTTGGTAATTTCTGATGGCTTCTGGGCTTAAGTCGGCCATAAAACAAGTCGGGCCTGTCTTCTGGGAGAACCATCGATCGATGGTAAGGCTATGCCGTCGATCGACTCTCATTCATCTTCTCGGCAGCTTCCTCTCGCGAGGCAGAAAGACCACACTTCAGTAAATCGGGCATAAAATTAGATCTAACCGTCCCATGGACCTCAACGCGGTGGCATTGGAAACCTAACTCAAAGCTCTATCCGCTTTCAAAAGATAACGCATCTGCGCATTTCTGCATCTCGAAAAGCTCCAGAATCACCAAAGTTCTCCAGAACGTACCTGAACCTGAAAATACTCTAAAAAATACTCCAAATACATATAATAGACTCTAAATAGGGCTGATGTCATGGCACAATAGTGGTAAATATCAGGCCCTATCAACTCCCCCAGACTTGACCTTTTGCTTGTCCTCAAGAAAACAAGCATGTGGAAGAGGTTTTGAAAAGCGAAGACTCACATAATATCTAAGTATAACTGTCACCATACTTTGTTGCAACCACATCCTATAAAGTCAATCACATAGAAACTTTATATACCATATCCTAGTATAGCAACCAATTCCATTCAACCAACAACTTAGCGAATACTAGTCTACCTCGCCTATATAGTAAATAAGACTCAAAACAAATCAAATAGCATCATCGAACCTCTCCCAGACTTAAATTACACTCTCCTAGTGTAATCCGTCCCGGATTGGTTAGGAAAAATTAAATCATAAGTAAATAGCTTAAATAGAAAACTCGATACCTCTCTCTGTGAGAGTGTGTCGATCGATGGTAGGCATGTGTGGTCGATCGATGGTCGCAATCCAACGTCGACCGATAGTGCGTCTATGATGTCCAGCGATGGTGGACTCAAATAGTCTGTAAAAATAAAATAAATCTCAAAATAAATAGTAGTATAAATAAAACCTAAATAAAAACTTACTAAACAATGGGTTGCCTCCCACTCAGCGTTTGTTTATAGTCTTTAGCTTGACGTTTTGAAACTCTGATTTGGTTCAGATGAGGTTGGGAACTTGCTCCAAAACAATTTCCAATGTCCAATTTCTTCAGCTTCGTCACCCTTTTTGTGAAAACCTCCATAGACTCTTCTCCTTTGTCAATCATCTCAGCAATAAGGAGTGCTCGAAGATTTGCAAATGGCTGCGAGAAACATCTGCTGCGCACTCTATACTTCCTGACACCATCTGAGAAGTGCGGAATCAATGATAACTGAGGACCGCCCTTGGTCCTTTTCCTCTTCTTCTAATTCCTCTTCTTCTTTCCCCAGACTTGTTTGATCTCGTGGTGCCTCAATTGAAGAGAATATGAGATACTTCAAACTTATTCTTATCTGATTTTGATGAGTGTCGATCGACACTCTGGTGTTGTGGTCGATCGATGCTCAATTGGTGGTGTCGTTCGATTCTGAAGTTCTGGTGTCGATCGATACTGCTTCTGCTGGGTCTTTGTCGACTTTGCTCGTATTGCATGCTGATGATCACCAAATACACCATTGTAGGAACCTAGATGCACACTTCTGTCTGGTGGGATAGGAGATTCAACTTCAAATACAGCGCATGGAACCACAATCATCACAGGATCATGTATCCTCTTCACTCTTTTGTTAAAGCCATCAGCTTTTTCTGTGCTATAGGTAGTCTCTGATGTTTAGGGAAAGCAAGATGTGAGGTCTTGGACACATGCATTCTCTCCTCACCCGGTCCTGGTTCAATCATGTAACCTGGCTGTTCATCCAACAATGAGTGTTGATCGATGTTGGATGGGCGGTGTCAATAGATAGCATCATGTGGATGTCGATCGATATCATAAGGTAGGTGTTCATCGATGTTAGCCTTTGGTGAAGTCTCTTGATCTTTTCCAGAAGTGTGTTGATCGTCATCAAGCTTCATCTCCAAGTCCTGATCTATATCTTTAATCTTTCCCTCCAGCTCTAAGAAGTCTTCCATATTGACTTTCCTGCTCGAATCCAAATACCCAAGTTGTTCTCTATCCTCTACCTCCAAAAGATCTCCCATGGTGATTTCTCTGTCTACATCTAGAACATGATAACAAATTGATACATCGGTATTCTTTAGTGTCGAGTCTTCAATGCCCTGAGAAAATTGTCCCAGAAAAACAGTGTCGAGATGAACAATATTACGATGAAAAGTGTTGAGATGAACAGTGTTGCAGTGAACACTGTCTTGGTAAACAGTGTCAGGTTGAACAGTGTCGATCGATGGTGAGGTATTAACATCGATCGATGTTGTGGTCGGATCACTGATATCGGCTTCTTCTACTATTCTCAACTCTCCATATCAATCTTCTTCTTCTTCTTCATCTACCATATATCTCGGCATAGCTTCCATCTCGACCTTCATATTTGCTTCAGTATGATAGAGAAAGTTGGTGAGGAAGGCATTCGTGATGTCATTCCAGGTAGTGAGAGATCCTGGTGGCTGCAACCTCTTGAACCAAGATGCTGCTTCTCCAGCAAGAGAGCATGGGAATAGTTTGCAGAAGTGGTAATCTTTAGAGACTACATTGCACTTAATGGTTGACGCTAAATCATCGAATGATTCATGGTGGCTACTGGGACATTCATGAGGACGACCATGAAAAGGATGCTGACCAACAAGAGATATATAACCATGGTTCAGCTCAAAGACATTCCTTTGTGGTGCAGAACGACGCATCGCAGACCTTTTGGCGTAGGAATCCTCAGGCCTGTTGTAGTCTCTATGTACCTTTTGTCGTTCAATCCCAGAATTCACAGTAACAGCAGTAGCATCAGGGATTTCAGTCCCCTGTTCATGAATCAATTTCCCTGCACTGTTGTGCGCACGACCTCGCTCGTATCGTAAGATGTCATTCTTGTCAACTCTCAGTATGAGTACTTCGATCTTCTCTACCTTTTCGCAAGTAGTATCAATCGACGGCGAATAGTGGGTGTTGATCGATGTCATGATGTTTGTATCGATGGACGGTGAAGTATTGGTGTCGGTCGATGCTCGCTTTTCTTAGCTAGCGATCACTGCTTGGAGTGTGTCTACTTCCCTCGTAGACTTATGGATCGTGCGCGAATCAGCAGGTTCCTTTTTTGAAGAATTCAAAAATCCTCTCCTCATTGCTTCCTTGTACTAGTGTGTACCAAAAACACAAGAAATTTTTTTATGTAAGTAAACTAATATACAAAAATACCTAGACTAAATCAAACAAATTGTGTCTAATGGCGAATCCTTGCTCCCCGGCAACGGTGCCAAATTGGAAGGTGGATTTTTATTATTTCAATGCAAACTCTATCAAATTAACCCTACAAACTACTATTGCCAAGAAAGGTCAAATTGTAGTATTTAGGGATCAAATCCACAAGGAGCGTGGGCACACAATAAACTCAATATAGTCGCGATTAAGCTAGACAAATAGATTAATAAGCAGTAAATAAACAATAGCAGATAATTGAATGAATTGTAAGTAAACAATAATAACAAATAGCTAGATATAGGGTTTCATGCAAGGGGATTATAAAGGATAGAATCTAAGGGTATTAATCATAGAACTCGATATCTAATGTAAAAGACGACCAGCTCTCGCTGCGAGTCTAATCTATTGAATAAGTCTGATATCTCAGCTCTCGCTTATTTATACGTAATGACCGTCGATCGACGGAAATGATCCTGCGTTGATCGATAGTCTCTCGAGTCAAGTATTAAGATCTAATCGATATGTTAACTAAATTAACTAAATCAACTCTCATTTGTTTCTAGAAACCTAGCTCAACATGGTTAATTTTGGTAGTATACCATGCTCTCGCTTGCGCCTAACTATCCTAGGATCATGTTTCTAATCAGCTACTCTAGAACACAAGAAATAAACACAATTCTATTGATAGATCTAATAATCACCCTAGAAATTCTATTGTTTGGCTAATCCTTCAATTCCATTAATAAACCCTAAACCTAACAAGAGATCTACTAAGATACGATCTTTGTCACAGAAATCATAGATGAATAGAATATATATAGAATATAAATTAGATAAAGAATGAAAAGAGTTCCAGGAGGACTCTGAAGAACGTACCTGAACCTGAAAACTCTAAAGGATACTCCAAACACATATAATAGACTCTAAATAAGTCTGATATCATGGCATAATAGTGGTGAATATCAGGCACTATCATCATACGATGAGTGTTTTGTATAATGCTTCCTTTAGTCATATTAAAGTTGTTTTCGGATAAATTTCTTTTAGTCAAGAAAGCAAAAGATTTCACTGAATTTTTTTAGTCATTACTTAGGAAGACGAAGCCCAAAAGACTTCATGCCCAATCCGTTGGGAGTTAGTCACATGATAATGGCTTGCTCAACTGTAACCGAGGGGAGTAAGAGGTAGAAGCCAACGAGCTATAAGACTGAAGGAAGCGATCTGCTAGATCGTAGTGCAAAGATATAACTTTTAAATATGTAGTCAGAAGATGAATCATAAGACTCTGTTTTAGCTTTACGAAAATCGTGTAGAATACTTCTTCGTAAAACCTGTTATGTTTATTTTTGAAATTTGCTTTGTATAACTCAGTTTGACTATACGAAGGATGTTCCATGTAAGTTTTACAAGTAGGGATTTGCATATAAGTAAATGGAGTGTGTTTCTCGTAAATTACTTGTAATGCTTACGAGCGAGGACTAGGTTCTCCTTGTTCATGGTTTCGTATTGCGAAGTCGTTTTCATGACACAGATCTTATTTTGTCGTAGATTTTTTCATATAACATGATTTATTTATGTGATAGTAGTGGGTGACCGGTTTTATGAGGAGTTTTGTAAATTTTATTTTTTGAATTTTTCTCTGCGGGAACTTTCCGTATTTTTTTGTTGTTTAAGTTTATACGTAAAATTCGTTAGTTATCCTGAAAATCTTCCGAAATAAGACTTTCCGATTATCTCATGCTTGGATAAAAATTATTTTCTTCCTTGTCCATGATGAAATATACGAATTTTTTCCTTGTATCTTTATGAAAATAGGCGCGGATTATGCGGAATTGTTGTCTCGACATTTCTGGTCATATTTGCTTAAGATATGATTTTTCAGACGATTTTAGCTGTTGATTTTCCATGACCGATTATGACCCCAACATTGGTATGGTTAGAAAATGCAGAGAAATCGCAGATTATATTGTGACAAAACACTTGGATATTTCCAAAATCTTATGTTATTTAAGACAATTTAGCAGTAAGGGATATGATCTCCATATTTGATTGGTTTTCGTCTTTCTCAACAACTTTGGGTCTTGAGAGGTTCTAGAGAGATTAACTTTGTTCATTCGGTGGTTTTTGGGAAGGCGTGCAGAAATGAGGGAATTTTACCCTATTTCCTTTCAATCCTCTTCTATGAGAAAAAATAAGATATGTCCACAAACTTGGGGAGAGAAATTTCTGTCCTTTCAAAGGCTTTGTGGGTTTTGATAGATTTTATATGTTCCCTTTTTGCGAGTGCCATCGTGATTACGCTAGCCATGGTCGAACTCTTTTAAGATTAGAAATCTGATTATTTTGAGTAAGAAAACTCTGACTCCCCACAGAAGGAACCAAACTTTGGGAGCTGGAAACTCGCTCAATCGAAATTTATAATAGAATATGTGAATATTTTCAGAACCGATAATCACATCAACATGAGAACAAAAAATAAGAATAGAGATGAAAGTTTTTTTATAGGTTTTGGACTGGAATTTATGAAAGGCTGCCTATGTATCCCTTCCAGTGTCAAGCCGAATGTAGTTTGTTTTACAAAGTTTTTTTGGCAAGATATGGAAAAGCTTTGCAAATTTCGTATAGTAAATCGGATACAAGCACTAGAGAGCATTGTGGAAAACCTCTAACTTAGGTTCCCTAGACTAAGAACCACCTAGAACTAAGTTCTCTAAAGTTAAAGCTGAATGCAGAGAGCAAGCATTTGGTGTATGAATGTGTCTGTCTAGACCTTTTTCTATATACTCATTCTTAGGTCTGCGATCTTCCAATTTGTCATCAATTTGTATATAACCTCAATCTATTTTTCTCCAATCTTTCCTTAGCTCTAAGATTTGGGCCAATCTTCTTTGGAGGTTTTCCTTTTTCGTTTTCTTCCTTATTCTTTGCCAAGTAAGAAAATTGTTATTGATTTTGGTTTTCTTACGGTTTAAGTCATATTGTGCCATTTTGTGTTTTAGGCCATTTTCGACCATTTTACGATTTACGCATTTTCACGTTTTTCCCAAGATTTTTGTCCTTTCACTCCCAAGCGTACGAAGATAACTCAGCTCCCGAAGGAAAACTCTTCTGAAAAAGACAATCCAAAATCGTCCACTCAACCAACGGCTTCAGACAAAGAAAGCAAACAAGCTTCCGAGCTCAACGCTCTAGCCCAACCTAAGGAGACAAACCCAGAAGAATTCGTCAATCCAGCAACAGTCGCCACAACCAAGACAATCGACGGAACCTTGCTGAATGAGTAAAACACTCACGGCAGCAAACTGATATACAAGACGGCTTGATCACCAAAAGGGGTACGTCGGCAACTCGTCGTAGGATGAGTTTAGCTGTCCCACTCTCTAAAACGGGGGGGGGGGGGGGGGGGGGGATGATTGGGTACGTACACATATACTCGTATACTCCCACATTTTAAAACATTCTCCCTGGTACTTGATATTTTTTTTTTAAAAATGATGATAAGACAATGCAATAAGACTTCTAAAGGAGTCGCAAATCTTTTATATTGCAGTAATACGTAACCTTGTGAATTACTTTATGACCAGACCGGGAATCCACGATTCGCCCGAAATGTCTAAGTAAGAACAAACAAATATCGTATCCCGGAAATGGAAATTATAAGGAAAATAAATCCAAGAACCAAATGGTTACCTAAACTTTTAACGCTTTCAAAAAGCTACCCCCAGTCGCAATATCAAAGAAGACCTTCTACCAAAACGCAAAATTCTCTCAACATATACTGACAACGTAAAATTACTTTACCCAAAGGAAAAACATATTTTTAGAAAAAGCAAGAAGTCTCAGACTTACAAAAATACATTTCAAAACACGAGCAAACTACTTGAACAGTCCTCTCCCGACTGTAAACTAACAACTAACACAAGTTAAAAAAGACATGTACTTTCTCTTACATCATGTTCGTCGACTGGCCCCGATGGACAAATCGACCGTTCTCAAAACGAACGCTTAGCCCGACCTGTTCCTCTTATGGAATTGGTCCTCAAACATCAGACACAAGGATAAGTGCACTATAGAAATCCGAAAAAAAATTCATTGCTTTAGAGACTTTAAAACTGTCTAGAGAGATACTCGATTCCTGATCGATGCAAATCACATAAACTGAGAACTCATCACAGATTTCAATATCGAGACGGATTCAGTTTCTAATCGTAAATGAGTCAAGTAAGCCGCAATCGACCCCGCATACTCCAGGCACGAAAATAAACCTAGGTCTTACACTAAATCTACTCATAACTCTCAAAGGCATAGTATCATTGATACGAGATACAAAAGCTTGCCTCTTCGTTGATACTTGGACGTTCTGAAATTAACCATGTTCCTACATTTCGAATACCTTCATCTTAACACAACTACAAGTATCACAATCCTCTAGAACAAAACAAAATGATGACCAAACTCTCTCGTTCTCGTTGATTTTTTTTTTTGTAAAAAGAAAGCCTACCATACAAAAATATATTTAAAAGCCCAAGGGTTGAATATGATACAGACTTATAAACATGAAATTGATGGGGGACACACTCCCCTCTAACACAAACACCCTTCATGGGTCGAAAAAAAAGTTACCCGATATCGAGTAATCTCTAACGCCATGCGGAGCCGGATCCTGAACTACCTCATCATCTTCACACGGAGCAGCAGTTCCGACTTCGTTTGAACCGGGAGAGACAGGAATCAGGGCCCAATGCTCCCAAATCCTTCCTTTGATCTGAGGGATCCTTGACTCCGCATTTGCATACTTGTCTATGTTCCTTGACATCTTTTCCATCTCTGTACCATAGGAGTAATCGGTGGCATGCGTAAACCATAGATCACCCATCAAGCCTCGGCACTCACAGTAGTTGCAAAAATACTTTTGCCCCTGCTTCAAATCTCCAAATTTTTCCCAAATTGGAATGTGCGATTTCTGAGGCTCGAGGCTACCTCACGCCTTCTGTTTCTATGCGCTCGACGGAGAATAGATGCCTGCCTTGATGCTAGATTATTTTTGTAAAGAGAGAGCACCTCAGCCTCACGCCTCAGGCGAGCATTCTCTTTCACAGCCTTCTCGGCATTGAAATGAGCTGTCTGCGCCACCAAACAACTCACCCTAAGGGCTTCATCCATCATGTGAAGGTCCTGAAAATAGTTCCTTAAAGAATTAGGGGAACAATCGACAAAGAAAACTAACTACGTACGAAAACTAACTCCAATGTATAACCGCAATTCTTTCGCAAACTCCCTTGATCCAGAAAACTCTTTATCAGCCGCTGGCTGGTATGATGGAACATTGAGTGAGGCAACAAAGGGGTCAAGTTCGTTGACATGGGTGTGTTTACTGTTCTACTAGGGTATAAATATCTTAAACAATTAACTATCAAATTAACCCTTAATCTTAACACACAAAATAATACTCTTGCCAAGAGAGATCAAGTGTAGTACTTAGGGGTCAAATACATAGAGAACAATGGTACACAATACATTTCTTATTCCTAAAGATTAAGCTAGGTGATTATATATATTGGTAACAAGTAATCAGTCTAAGGAAATATTCCTTATTGGAGAGTGTAGATGCAATATGGAAATATGCTTATAATGTAAATATGGAAATATGCAAGTAATGTAAATATGGAAATATGCTACTTATCTAACTAGATGTAAATGTAAATATGCTAGATCTAGGGTTTTAAGCTTAATGAATTATAGGGAATAAGAAGCACGGATATGTAAATATCTAGAACTCAAATATTAAATATTCTGACCCTTTTAACTCCAACTTTCGTGTGCGAGCAAAAGGAAAGACCATCAATTGTCGGCTAAGGCCTGGTGTCGATCGACGGTAAAATCAGAAGGAAGTGTGAGTGAGATTTTATATGTTCACCAAGCTAATTAGACCAGCTCTCGCATGCGCGTAATAACGTAGTTCAATGGAGTCTATTCTCGCACAGAACCTACTCTCGTAGTCGTCCATGTCCTACTTTCGAGATCCTAGTTAGCTACTCTAGAATGCAAGTATTAAGCACAACTCAATTGATGGATATTAACTTAACATAGTAATACTACTTTTGTGCTAATCCATGATTGCTATCATTTAACCCTAAATCTAGTTGATAACTTGTCAGACATGATCAAAGTAAGAATAATAATCTGAATATAATGCATACATAAAATATTGGAGTTCCCTAAAATAGAATACTAAAGAACCTAGCACCGTACGTCTCTGTACTTCTGCCTTTTTCTCCTCCCCCCTGTCCTTTGGTTTCATACACAAAGTATAAATATAAAACCTTAAAATCTAGGTCAAAACTCATCTAGGGGTAAACTTGTAATCTTGTGTCTTGTCTCTAACTTGAGCTTGAAATCAGCTGTCTTCGAATTGGTCATCGAACGATGGCAAGTGGTCATCATCGATCGATCTTGGTCATGTAGCATCGGTCGATGTGAAGATAGAGCCATCGATCGACGACAATCATGTATTTCAACTCTCTCCATGATCAACTACGGATTATTCTCTTCTAAGTGCTCCAAAAACTCCAAGTATCTCCATATATCTCTAAAACGTACCTAGACCTGTAAAGACCTTAAAACATAGCCTAGACACAAATAATAGACCCTAAATAGAGACTATTACATGGCCTAAAACTGGTAATAAATAGGCTATATCAACTCCCCAGACTTAACCATTTGCTTTTCCTCAAGCAAACAAGCCTGCGAAAGAGGTTTTGAAAAGCGAAGAATCAGATAATATCTAAGTATAATTGTCACCTTACTTTACTACAGACACATCCTATCAAGTTAAGCACATAGCAATTTATATACCCTATCCTAGCATAGCAACCAAGTACATTCTACCAACAACTTAGCGAATACTAGTCTGACTCGCCCCTCTACTAATTTCATTTCTTTGCATAAAATAAAAGAACAGACTTTACCGTGGGAGTATAGATCAAAGGATATATAGACTCTCACCTCTGCAAGTATCTTAACACACATTTAGTATTCTCTGATTCCTTTCCTCTCTCTTCTCACTTCTTCTCAGTCAATGTCTCCCTTCTTTTGAGGGTATCATTTTAGTTTTTTTAAATGACTGAGATGTTTGGATAGGCTTCCATGAATCAAGCCCTAATGGTTTTTGCCACCAGATCCTGTTCACTTATTTTTGACCTTTTTATCTCTTTCTAGGATCATATGAATCAGGCTTTAATGGTTGTAGCCACCAAATCTTGTTCGACTCCTTTTTTTTATCTGAAGGGGAGAGAGAGGGGAATCAGAAGCACACAAACTTTTACCTTCCAGACTTGGAGAAGGAATCTGATCTAGTGTATACCAAATCCCAAAGCAAGCAAATAATGTCAGGATTAGTGTTGGAAATGAGCGTCGGTTCCTTCGAACTTTCTAAGAAAGTGTGATATAGTGGCAGGATGATCCACTTTGGTATCTCTAGTAATCTCTGCAAATAACCTTCTAAGAATGGTGCTAAAGTGTGGTTAGTCAATAATAATCTTGTTCATAGTCCTCTTCTTGACTCGATAAAACTCTTTGATAACTTATATATATATATATATATAGTAAATAAAACTCAAAACAATAAAATAGCATTAGCGAACCTCCCCCATACTTAAATTCCACTATCCCCAGTGTAATCCGCCTCAGATTGGTTAGGAAAAATCAGATCATAAGTAAATAGCTTAAGTATATAACTCGATACCTCTCTCTTTAAAAAAATACTAAACTTGAAATAAATAGTAGTATAAGTAAAAACTTGAAATAAATAGTAGTATAAGTAAAAACTTGGTTATAGTCTTAAGCTCCACGTTTTGAACTTTCTGACTAGAATGGAGGTGGATCAACACTTGGAAAACAAGTGTCTACATCTTCTTTGTCCTTCTAGAACCATGTTCCAACGAAGCTTCTCATTGCTTCATTTCCTCTGGCTTTCTCATTCTTTATGATCTCCTTTGTAACCTTCACTGAATGCATTCTCCTTTGGAGATTCTCAATATTACGCTGTAGCATTCTAAGTCTGGTAGCTGTAGTCTCTGATATATCCTCCAATTTATGAGAAGTATCTTCCTTCATTAGGCTCTGAGGAAAATCAATCTCATTGAACATGTCCTCTAATTGTTTTTCTAATGCGTAGTTCAGTGTGTCGAAATCAGTATCCTAATCTTGTTTCATCTTATGCATGCGTGTAGTCAGACCAGTGACACACTTGTCTATTGGATAGTAGACATCATCAAGCCTCCTGTTGAAATGTTCTAATGACATCTCTTGAGCGTTGTAGAACCCATTCACAAGATCGCCAATCTCTGCTCTGCTATATGTTTCTTTCTTCTTCCTTGACATAGCGATCTTTGCTGCATGTTCAGGTAAACATATGTAGATGTACTCAAACATTGTAGCTCTCTCTAGAAATGCCTTGATATCTTCCTCTTACACATTCACAATTCGTCCGTCTATTGTGCGTGCATTACCATTCTCATCTCTGTATATGCCATACTTATCTTGCTTTTCCCAAAAGAAAATCCTTCTGCCATCAGTGTCAAAAGCTCTCTTTCCATACTCTAGCCGACCGTCTATCAGTAGGGGATTTATCCAACTGACCGGTCCCAGAGTTTCTGAAGTAAAGGGGTTAGATGTACAGAACTCGTGGACTTCTATAATGGTGGTATCGATCGATGCATACTTCTTGTTGTCGATCGATGTTTGATATTGGATGGGCTCATGCTTCTGCTCCTTGATGTCGATCGATGTCGGTACCTGAGCTCTGATCTATGACTGTTGTTGTTGTCCAAATAAATTTCCTGATCCATTAGCCATAACAAGGGCGTCTGCTACATTTTCTTTAGGTAGATTGAGAATTCTCCCTTAAAGATCTCGTGCATGTTCTTCTGTATCTCTAAAAATTTGAAACTCGTCTGGTCTGAGATTGCCATCTTATGTATCTTCTGCTCCAAGTAATTGTTCTGGTCTTCGTTTGATGTCGTTTGATGGCCAAGATATGCCGAGGATTGATGCTTGATTGCCACTCTTGCGTTCATTACCCAGCCAGCTTCTTCCAGTACCAGACTGCAAGATTCAATAAGTTCTTCCTCTCTGTAATCTTCATCGTGTTCTTCGTAATCTCTCACGTATCATTGGTATGCCGGATTGGTATCGATCGATGGTGTATGTGGACCGTCGATCGATGCTCGATAATCAGACTAGTGGACGAAAAGGTTTCCAGCTTCATTAGCCATTGCAAGTATATCTGCCACATCTTCCTTCGTGACATGACAATCTGTATCTCGCATAATACCAAACTCATTTGGTTTTAAATAACCATATTCCTTTTCGGGTTCTGTAGTTCAATCTCGTTCGGCTTTTGCTTCATTCTCAGTATCAATCGCCGGTGTATGGTGGCCGTCGATCGATATCGATTTCTCAGGTTGATGGGAAACATGAAAAACTCCAGCCTTTCCATAGCAATCCCTCGGTGTTTAATTGTTTGTACGTCTTTGTAGTCTTCGTCGTACTCGAGATAGGCTGTTTTGTAACTGAATTCACCATGGTAGGTGTGGACATGTTCGTATGTTTGAGTGTCGATTGATGCGGTAGGGTGGTTGTCGATCGATTGTTGAACTGTATTGTTGTCGATCGATGGGTTGGGTTGTGTGTCGATCGATGCTCCTTCTTCTCATTCCTCCCCGAACTCGTAATTGCAGAAGCATGTGGCCACAAGCTCTGCATCATTGCACGCTTTTGTGAATGTATGTTTATTCTTATAAATCTCATAACATACATTATGGTCAATCAAGGAAAGGCACAACCTGTTTGTCTTCATGTCACAAATGGATCCTACGGTGGCCATGAAAGCTCTTCCAAGTAACCAAGGGGAGTTCCAATTGATTTGTATGTCCATCACATGGAAGTCTATCGGGACTAAGACGTCCTGAATTTGCAGTGGGAAATCTCTGCAAATCCCCCCTGAATCGACTCTAGAGAAATCCACAATAATGAAAGAATCCCTGGAAGGCTCCACTCTCAGGTTCAACTTCTCCGCCATAGCTCTGGGTATGATGCTCACTGATGATCCAATGTCACAAAGGGCATTGGGAAACTCATGGCGTTTGATCAAACATGGTACCACAAACTTCCCAAGATCACTTCTTTTCTTCAGAATAATTCTTGGCTTTTTCCTAGGATGAATCTCGGTAGCTTTGTCATCCATCATAAGTTCTAAAGCATCTATCTTTATCTTTGGAGTTTTCGTATTTGTGACCTTTTTTGATGTACTTGTTTTGTCATTGGGTACCATAGATCGATTGTACGATCTCTGGGTCGAACGACGCGCGAAGAATTTCCCGATTCTGCCAAGTCAACAGGAACCGTCGATCGATTCTCAGCACCTTGTGTCGATCAATGCCTGTGTGGGCTGCCTAGTGAACTCGGTTTTCCTATACATAAATCTTTCTCTTGAGGTCTTCCTCTCTTCACTTCTACCCAGAAACCATCAATCACAACATTGACGTGATGTTTAAGTCCATATTCTTCCTTCTCTCTAACCATAGCCTCGTATTTGTTAAGGACTTCACTCCCCACACATGTGTCGAGATCTTCGATATTTATGTTTAGGTGGAGGTACAGGAAATCTAACTTCTCATTGAAGTCCACAGTCATCCTCTGTTGTCCCTCCAGTACTTTGTCAAACATAAATTTGACCCATGGTCTTCTGATTTGTCTCAAAATCGCCATGCCTTTAGCAGCTTGGAGTTTAGCTTCAGATTGAGATATTGCAGCGTCTACTTTTGCTTCTGTATCAGGGATTACAGCCCCATGATTGTCTATATTTTGACCTGCTGCATTACGTAGATGACCGTTGAGGTCATGCAAGTCTCCATTATCATTCGTAACCACAATTATAGGCGCAACCATATGAAATCGTTTGTTGTCGTCGATCGACGCAGGTGAGATGATGTCGATCTATGCGAAGTGATCAATGTCGGTCGATGCTAGAGTTCTGATGCCGGTTGATGCTATATGTAAAGAAGTGTCAGTTGATGCTGAATGTATGTTGTCGATCGATGCTTGTCGTATTTCTTTGCGGATCGTACGTTCAATTTTATTGCTCCTGGTACTCTTTTGCATGCACCTGAAAGACAAAGGAAAAGAAAAATAAGTCACTTGAAAATAAAACAAACCTAGACTAAACCCTAGAAATTAAATCAAATGGTGATCAATGTTCCCCGGCAACGGCGCCAAATTGGACATGGGTATGTTTACTGTTCTAGAAGGATATAAATATCCTAAACAATTAACTATCAAATTAACCCTTAATCTTAACACAAAAAATAATACTCTTGCCAAGAGAGATCAAGCGTAGTACTTAAGGATCAAATTCACAGAGAACAATAACATATAATAGATTTCTTATTCCTAAAGGTTAAGATAGGTGATTATATATATTGGTAACAAGTAATCAGTCTAAGGAAATATTTCTTACTGGAGAATGTAGATGTAATATGGGAATATACTAATAATGTAAATATGGAAATATGCTACTAAACTAACTAGATGTAAATGCAAATATGCTAGATCTAGGGTTTCAAGGTTAATGAATTATAGGGACTAAGAAGCACGGATATGTAAATAATCTAGAACTCAAATATTAACTATTCTGACCCTTTTAACTCGAACTCTCGTATGCGAGCAAAAGGAAAGACAACCGATCGACGGCTAAGGCCTGGATTCGATCGACGGTTAAATCAGAAGGAAGTGTGAACGAGATTTGATATGTTCACCAAGCTAATTAGACCAGCTCTCGCATGCGCCTAACAACCTAGTTCAGTGGAGTATATTCTGGCACAGAACCTACTCTCGTAGTCGTCCATGTCCTACTTTCAAGATCCTATTTAGCTACTCTAGGATGCAAGCATTAAGCACAACTCAATTGATAGATATTGACTTAACCTAGCAATCCTACTTTTGGGATAATCCATGATTGTTATCATTCAACTCTAAATCTAGTTGATAACTACTCAGACATAATCAAAGTAATTATAATAATCTGAATATAATGCATAGACAAAATATTGGGGTTCCCATATTAATCTCCCTAAGGAGTTAGGAATCTTCTCACTAAAATACAATACTAAAGAACTTAGCACAGTACATCTCCGTACGTCTACCTTTTTCTGCCACCATGTTCTTTGGTGTCATACATAAAGTATAACTATAAAACCCTAAAATCTAGGTCAAAATTCGTCATGGGGTAATCTTGTGTCTTGTCTCTAACTTGGGCTTGAAATCAACTATCTGCGAACTGGTCATCGATCGATGGCAAGTGGTCAGCAACGATCGATCTTGGTCATGTAACATCGGTCGATTTCAAGATAGAGCTATCGATCGATGGGAGTCTTGTATTTCAACTCTCTCCATGATCAGCTATGGATTATTCTCCTCTAATTGCTCCAAAAGCTCCAAGTACCTCCATATATCTTCAAAACGTTCCTGGATCTGTAAAGACCTTAAAACATAGCCTAGACACACATAATAGACCCTAAATAGAGTCTATAACATGGCCTAAAACTTGAAATAAATAGGCTATATCATTCGTTCCAAGCTCCAAACACTGGCAACAGGGTTTGACTGGTACCACTTTAATTCCCGAGAAGAAAGTTTCGAAACCAATCATCCTCAGGCAGCTCCAGCCCATCATCTGCTACATCGCCTTCGTCAACTTGCTTATTCTTGGGAAATATTTCCCTCTCCCTCATAACAGGAACGTCGTATGGAACAAATTCGCCCATGAATGGGTTTGAGTCTTGTTCCACTAATGTGTGAGGTCGAGCTCGAGACTGATGATACCCAACCACCGCACAAGCCATTTCATAGAAAATTAGCCCCAATAGAACTTACTGCAGTGAAGGATTTTTCTAACAGTAAACACGTCTACTAAGGGCGGGGGAATAAGATCATAAACTGCTAAACAAAAAAAATAAGCACATCGTAATACATTGGCAAAAACAAGGATAACCAAAATTTACGACCGTGGTAACCTTGGGATCCCATGTACGCCTAAAAATGGGAATGCATTCTTACACAACAGAGGCACTATCTATACAGACGAAGAAATAATGTTTCTGCCAGCTGTGAATGTTGGAAGTAAACCCCTTAATCATCGCCATGTGATTCCTCGGTTTAAGGCAATACATGAGCGGCAATTTTGTATTTTCCAGAAACAAAAAAAGCCTCAAGATAGTCGGCATTAAGAGTCAACCCTCACTAGAAACTCAAAACGAGAATCCCAATGAGATGCTACAGACCGGCAGGGGAAAGTTGACTTAAAACTTAAAGCGATCAAAGAACAGGATAATGATCTCCCATATAGGGAACCACAAAACAAATAGTAAATGATGTGCCTCGTAGCACGTAAAGTAACGACGAGGAGGAGCATCGACGCTTTCCCCATATCTCGGTATCCGAAACTCCACCTTCTCCAAAACTTAGCAGAATTGTCGGATGGTGGCAAGAAAAGGGTATGCGTTTTGACTTGGTCCATCGACGGCCCCTCTAGAGAAAGGTCTCACTGGGCACAATGCCTCAGGTGGGGGTGATTGCATACCACAAGTGGCACCCAAATACGCAGCGACCTCTTTACGGTCGATAGAATTCGGTAAAAACTCGACTTTCTTAAGGACTTCTTCATCTCGAACATGAAAGCTCCCGGGAGATAAAGAGGAAGGCAAGAGATCCTCAGATACTCTCTTACTAGAAGACATGACGAAAAAAACAAAGAAAGAGTAAGAGACAAATATTTTTTTACTTCAAGGAAAGTTTCTTGTAAGTGAGCAAGTAAAGAATTTGAAAACTCATTCCACATACTTATAGAGAAAGAAATATATTATTCACATTCGGACTTTCAGCCATTAATTCCGCCTAACTTACCTAACATGCCAACACCTCGCAACAACATCACAACGATTCTCGCAAGCTAGGTGGCTAATTTTTTGGGTCAAAATTTGTCACGACGGAATCAAGTCTAGAAACCACCGTGTAAATGATTCCTTTCTTTTAAATAAAGAAGCAAGCCAGGACTAAAACCTCATAAGATTCGAAGAATCGAAGTAACAAACTCTAGCTCGATGTCTTGTAAAACAACCTCCATAGAAAAGACGATAAGATGAGAAACAAACATGTTTGAACGTCTCATAAGTTACCCGCATTCCCTCCAAGTCTCTTTTCCTGTGGGACACACGACACGTACCACGTCTTGTCGCCCATGGGTGACAAGGCCGTCACCAAGTCTCCTTGCCAGTTGGCGACGAGACATGTACCACATCTCGTCGCCCACGGGCGACGAGACCATCATGAAGTCTCCACACCCATGATAGACGAGACACGTTCCACGTCTCCAAGCCCAAAAGAGAAGAGACTGTCACCAATTTTTTCCTCTTGTGATCAACAAGACAAGTTTCGCGTCTCCAAGCCCACAGCCGACGAACCATATCCTCCTCGTTGATCTCTCCTTCGAGTCCCACATTGATCGAACTGATCTTTATTTCGGCTCGATTGAATTTTTTGTTGAAGTTTTGTGATCAAAACGACAAATACTTGTTGTCTCGTAAAACTTGAAATCAATTTTATAAAATGCTAACGGCCAATTCAACATTGTTATCTTAACTATATGATCGATTTTACGACTTCGCGAAACAAACGGTATATAAACCATCATTGTATGGTAGGCAATTTCTCCGAAAGAAATCATAAAAACGTTAAGTCAAAATACAGCCCAAAAAGGTCTAAAACGTGGTAAGTTTACTGTTATTGTTTCATACGATTGTTTCGAGATTTTACGAGAAAACAAGTCTTTGATATTTTTATCGTAAAATTTCAACCTTAATTCCAATCAAGACGAAACAAGAGAAATTTCAATCAAGACAAATTTGGGATCGATAGTGACCAGGATATGAGGCTTGGTCACCAGCTGGGAACAAGGACGAGCCCAACTTGTTGCCAGCTGGCGACGAGGTCAACCTAAGGTCATCTGCTGCTGGCGACGAGACGTGTAGAGAGATTCTCATCGCCAGCTGGCAACGAGGACTGGCCCAGATCGTTGCCTGCTGACAACAAGACGCAGGGACACGGTCTTGTCACCAGCTGGCAACGAGGACTGCTTTCGGTCGTTGCCTGCTAGTGAGAAGAGGCGGGGAGACTGTCTCATCGCCAGTTGGTGACGAGGATTGGCTCATCACCTAAGCCGGGTGAACATGTACCATAAGAATAGTAAAACATCCTGATATATAAATTAATAGCACTAAGGTTAAGATCATCTATCATCCAAGCTCAAGGATTCACCCAGATTCCTTCAAGTGTGATTGGGACGAGGTCTTCTAATCCAAGGGCATAAAAAGTGGTGGAAGAGTCGCTTCAAGGTTTAGGGATTGAATTCTTAACCTATATTTCATTAATCTATTGAATGCCAAGCAAATTTTATATGTAATCTTTCGGAAGCCAACTGAGAAAGCACGCCTTAAAGAATCAAGGAAAATCATTTTGGATCAGTTTTTCGTGGTCTAAGACACCCTTACATTTGGAGGAGAAGAGATATGTGGTCCCAGATCTAACCATCAACTTCTAAAGTGAAAGCTTCACCATTGGATGCGGATTGTGGTTCCTAGTCTACTGAACATACCATCAACAAGAACAACACAGCATTTCCTTCTAAGTCACTAACAAATCCGGCTGAGAAGGAATAACATATTGAATCAAAATTGGCTACCTTTTGTCAAGGACACAAATCGACAATTCAGCTAGAACAAGAGGAGAGGCTACCAGCTTTGTGTGATCACGTGAATAATCTAATCAAGGCTGAATAAATAGAGCTTTATGACGCAATTGAAAAAAACAATTGTAACAAATGCAAGGAACACAGTATGGCCAAAAGTACAAAATCTTTCAAGCAAAACAAGGACGGTTTCATTATCCAAGAGGGTCCGGATCTAATGAAAAATCATCGAAGACATTTTTACTAAAGATTGAAATCAAAGCGAAAATACTTCTCATAAAATCTGGAAAAATGTCGCCACTTTAAACTTTTCTAAACAAAACTCCATTATACGAAACCCTGAATTTATAACAGAAACAAGGCTATACGAAAAAAATTCAAACAACTAAGGGATGCATTATACGAAAAAATCATCGTATGACTGAAACCTGATGTGGAGAATCATTCTCTACCAAGTCGGCTACCGAAACGCTGCAAACTCCGGCATACTTGGCCTACCTAAACTACGACACCTCCGTAAACAAACTGAAGTTATCTCTGGTCACACGGTAAAAGGAGACCTTCACGCAAAACGTGAAAAAGTTCTCTAATACATTCTTATAAAGTAAATCTTACTTGAATGAAAAACCCATACTTTAGTTCCATGAGACGTTGCAAACATTCGAGGAACCATATTTTGACGTAAAATATCTTCCTGGATGACAGTTCCGTATCAGAAACTTGAAAAGCCATACGCATTAACATCTTGTTAAAAGCACACCCTTCACGAAGACTCACACTCAACCGGTAACACTTACCATTGTGTTTGTTGCTGATCAAAACAAACAAACTCTAAAGGTCCCAGACATACTTAGCCATCTCCCTCCATAGAGATCGTCTCTCAGACCCTTGACACAAGGACAGTAGTGCGCTATAAAAGAAATCCAATTTTTTTCAGTACTTCCAGACGACTTAAAAATTTTCTTTGGAAAGATACTCGGTTCCCAATCGATGCAAGTCACCTAAGAAGATAAATTTTTGCGGACTTCAATATTGAGAGTGAATGACATCAAAACCGAAATGGATGATTTAAGCTAAAACTGTCATCGCAAACCCTAAACCGATAGTAAGCCTAGGTCATTCCTTAAACCAAGCAACTGGTCTTTCACATCTCAAGGCATAGAATCAACAGACCGATATGAGATTCCAAAATATGTCCCTTCTTTTAAGATATTCCGCGATCTGGAAGACTTCGAGTATTCTCATCTTATCAAACGACAAGTATAATGACAAGTATAATGATGAACTCACACTCCTTCTCTCAACTCCTCGTTTGGCTGCTCTAAACCTTTTTTAAAGGATATAAACCATGATTTTAAAAATCCAAAAAAAAACAGCCTATAAGGCTAGTGTTGAGGCCAACAAAGGTCGAATATAAAATGCATCGGCAGCAACATTCTCGAACATATCCACATAATGCATGAATAGGCCGTAAAGGTCCCATTGGAAAACAGGTCGTAATATCTTAACACTTAATGAACTACGTAAGGATTGATCCCTTCAAATGGGTATGTAGGCGGCCTTGATAAAGTGCAGCCCCAACCCTATCACATTCCATTCTTATGTGGAAAGAAGAGTGAACCAACCACATTAACTTTCGAAAAAGACTTATTTTGCCAACGAATCTTTTAGCCATTGATTCCACTTAACACGCCTATCACTACCTCGCATGAATTAAAAGTAAAATATTTCGAGCTGGGGGCATAACTGTTCGGATCAAAATTGGTCAAGGTGAAATCAATGGCTAAAATCTTTTGAGAAAATATGCCTTAAAAATATGAGCCAAAATGTCGAAAGAATTACACTGGATAAACCAAGCAGATTTTAAAAAGGATATTATGACAAAATTTGTATATTTCATCCCGGACAATAAATGAAAAGTTTCTAACCAAAGATGAAAGATCAGAGAAGATTTCTTCCAAAAATTTTTTTTGATCTCTTAACAAATTTTACGAAACAACTTTCCGTAAAAAAAAGATCGGACAGTTTCCACGGAAGAAACTCGTAGGAAGATCTAGGAGATAACCTTCCATAAAACAACTTTCATGAAATCATTGAGGAAACACTTACGTAAAATAAACAATGTAATTCCAAAATTCTACGAAGAGATCAACAAAGAGAATGAGAACAAAAGAAAGGGCTACCACTCCCTCTCATCGCCACACAGGCTCTCTGATCGCCCCACAGCTTCTCATCGCAACACAGCTTCTCATCTCCTTACAGAGTCTCTCATCGACCCACAGCCTCTCTGATTGCCCACAGCTTCTCTGATCGCCCCACAGCTTCTCTGATTGTCACACACAATCTCTCATCACCCCACAGCCTCTCTGATCTCCCCACAGCTTCTCCCATTGCCACAGACAAACTCTGATTGCCCCACAGCCTCTCTGATCGCCCCAAAGCCTCTCTTACCGCCCAACATCTCTCATCACCACACACAAGATCTTATCTCCCCACATCTTCTCTCATCGCCACACACAAGCTCTGATTACCCCCACAGCCTCTCTTATCACCCCCACAAGGATCTCATCATGTTCTCCTTTAAACCTCGATCGAAATGTCTTTTCTTTCGTCTCAATTGAAGTTTCTGTTATTATTTTACGAGGAAAACAAGTAACGCATGCTTTCTCGTAAAAGTTCAAGTTAACAGTAAGGATGATATAGGCAAAATTAACACTGTCATTTCCTTGAAATAATAATTGATTTGGTTCAGTTCATAAGACCAACGACATAGAAAACAGACATCAGAAAAATCGATGATTTTTTATAAAATAATCATTAAAACGCATAAGTCGTAAAAATAAAGCCCACTTATGGTTTAAAATGAGAACATGCCTAAATGCAATGACAGTTTACTCGACTTAAATAAAGAAAATGGAATAAGGGGATAAATGTAAAGTTTCCAAGATAAACCTGAACTTTGAGAATATAACGAACGATCTCCGCAAAAGGATAAACTCGAATCTCGAAGAGATAAGAAAAAATGGCCGACTCTGGAGGTGTATATAAACAGATCCATGGCAGAGAAGAAGGAGGACAATTTTAGGCTTTGAGACCTCACTGCACTTAGAATCCTTAGGCATTATTAATCGACATGCTTATTTTTCTATGTCATGCATTCAATTACTAGACGAACCCGCAAAGACAGTTAGATCTCTTGTTTAGCTCGATGTAAACTGAACTACGTTCGGCTTGATCCTAAAATGGGGTATGTAGGCAGCCTTCCTAAGGTCCAGTTCGAAATCAATAAAACATTTTTCGCATCTTTTTTGTATTTTGTTATCGAGCTGCGACTCAAACTAGGTTTAGGGTTTGGGTGGATAGAACTACAGAACTTGTTGACAGATCTTGCGGTCGTAGCTCTTAAAATATGTTGTAACCTCGCTACGCTCTTACGCGGATTCAAAATAATGATCAATCTTTTTCTAAATCTTTTATATTGTCTATCTTTTATATTTGTGTATTTATTTGATCACTTTTCGTTCGCCCTCCTAGAGAATCCGGATCCTCAAGACAAATCAAGAATCTCTATTTTCTCCATTAACAAATTTGACAGTGTGAATTTTGGTTCCCACAGTTTGGCGGTAGAAGGAGGGGGTGGATTACTGTTACTCACACGGCAGTAAAATGCTTGATCGAAACATGTTTCGAAATATGAAAGACAAACTCACAGCTCGCGTTGACACTATCAACAACGACAACAATGCTGGGAGCACAAATCCAGAGCGGCTTCTCCTATGGCCAACGCTAACAAAACCAATGCAGTGCACGAAAAATTCAAAAAATTAGTCGTGAATTTTCACCCCACAAAGAGCACCAAAACGTTTCATAATTTATCTGTCGAAACAGAAAGGGAAACGATAAAATCTATCAAACCCAATATAATTCCTCTCATTACCGAGTTGGAGAAATCTCGACGCATAAGGGTTTCAACTAAAAGATGTTTTCCGAAAACTCATAGGAAAAATAAAACTTGATTTTCCCAATATCGCGGAGAAACCCTATGTCACTCACAGAAAAAGGAAGGACAAAAAATCCGGTGCACATCCCAGACTGTTGAAACTCTTTCGAAATATATTCAGAAAAACGAAATTTATTTCCTTGGAACTGCTCAAAATTCAAATCTAAAACATAATATTTTGGAAAAATTCAATCGTCGCTTCTATACCAACATATTATGTGAATTCACTATATTTTCTACTCAGCTTACTTTTAAAAACACAGTCCAATCTCCCTCGGGTCAATCCTACGGAAACAAGATAATTTCCGATTAAGTTTAATCACGATAATAAAACCCTTCGCAGCTTGATTTTTTTATATAAAACTCGGAAACTAAGTCCGCAGAATAACCGCAAATGTGAGTTTTCCAAAAATAGTTCTCGTACAGCCCAACTTGTAAAAATTTTACGAAATAGTTTTCGTAAAATTAAGGTCGAAATTTTTTTCACAAAAAGACTTTCGTAAAATTAAACTCGCAAACATTCTAAGAAGTAGTTTTTTTAAAAAAAAATTAAACTCGATAATATTCTGCCAAAAGCTTTCGCAAAACTGAACTCGGAAATATTATTTGTAAAGTTAAACACAACAGTATTTTAAAATACAACCTTTGTCAAGTAAATTTGACAACATTTTCAAAACAAGTTTCTTAAATAAAACTCGATAAACAATTCAAAAATCTTTGGGAAGTTAATTAAGATGATATGAAATGATCAACTGAAAACAAAGACAATAAGGGCTAGGACAGAACCAGTTCACTCACAGCTTGATGAACTTAGCACCTCATGCGAATGACATTGTGTCCATTGCTTGTTCTTCCTCATCACCCAATTCACTTTTCCTTGAGTCTTCATCTACTTCTCCTTACATCTTTTGATGATTTTGAAAGACGCAGTCCAGTTTTACGAAATTATTCTGTGTTGAGTCGAAAACATCTACTCCAAAACATTTTGTAGAATTTTCAACAATATAAATAGCGCACTTGATCACTTTAGTAAAACCAGCAGTACGAAGCAGCGAGAACAGAAACTAAGATATTCTAATCTCTTCATCGCCTCGATATTCTCATCAGAGTTTTATTAAAAACCAAATCATACAAAAATCAGAATCAATCTTTGCAAAGTTCTGTGAATTTGAGTCAAATGTGCGTACTCCTAAAAACCAAAGAAATTTTCTATAAAATACATACTCATATTCGCAAAAACTTTCGATCAAATACATACCCGCTCTCGTAAAAACTAACACTACGAAGATTGAATCTCAGATCAGAAAACACGAGGAGAAGAAGAGAAAAATGAAGCAGAACCAAAACCTAATCTCCAATAACACTAAGGTATTTCCGACTTGAAAAACGTTAAAAACAGATTTGGAATTTTCGTAGGAAAGAACTGACAAACGACTAGGAGATCTTCGTAAATTTTAGGGAACTTAGTCCAGGTGGATAATCTAGAAAACTAAGTCTGAGAAATTTTTCTCTATCTGTTCCATAACTGTTCAGGCAGATCTTGCAAACAGATCTAACCTCTCGCAAAATCGAGAAACTATCTTCATGCATTCAAGCACACTCTGCTCCCCTCCTAAAGAATTAAACAACTAGAGATACAAACATCATCTTAAAACCGACTTGTTCCTATGAGTTTTCTTAAAATCAACTCATTCCAAGTCGTCAACCTGCAAACCACCAAAGTTCACAATCCTAGGATCGTCTTCAAATCGACCCAGATTGCTGATCGTCTTAATCTTCAGAAGAAAAACTTTCATAACCCGTCAATTGATCTTTTCAGCCTTTCTACTTCGTAAAAAAGGAGGAAGTGGGTATGTATACTATACTCGTATACTTCCATACTTTGGAAACTTTTTGCCTTGATACCAAGAAAACGCTTTTGACAAAGTAAACTCTTACGAAATTAGGCAGAAAAACACTTTGGCAATGAAATGACCCTTCAAAATCTTCCAAAACGCAAATGACAATTCATGATTTTTCAAAACGCTAAAGGCATATCCACAGCATCTCTTATTTCAACCACACATTTAAAAAACCTGTACCAACATCGGACTGATAAGAAGACGATTAGCCAAAGTCATGAAGACCTTTTCAACTTAACAAAACAAATTTCGCATGAAACAAAGAATTATAAAAGAAATTCTCAAAAAAAAAGCATTCTACCAAGTTTCGTTGCATCAATCGAGTCACATAAAAGCATCAAAAATATTTGTGACAAAGCAGAATCGAGAACACAAGTAACAGCGAGCACAACAAAGGGAACAGAGTCTTCTCACTCGCTGAATAGATCTTTCGCATGTCGACCGGTTCTTCCACTCAAGAAACGAATATGCCATGAGAATTAATTAACCAAAACATACAGAAAATTTCCACAAAAATATCATAACGAAATAAACTTCCATAAAACTCCATGAGTGACTTGAACTAATTTTCACTAAAGATAGAAATAAAAGAGAAATCATTTTTCGTAAATCTTCAGAAATGTCGCTACTTTAAACATCTCTATACAAGAATCCATTTAGCTGTCCTCATAAAAACAGTCATCCACTACTTTTGTATAAATAAAACATTTAATACGAAGCATCTTACGGAAAAAAAAGATTGGTATCATGAAAAATGACTTTGCGATACAAAAACACATGAGGAGAACCCAATCCTCTCTTGAAAATATCAGAAGTAATCCACGAGTAACATTCTACATTTACTTCTACAAGAATCCATTCTTGTAAAGCTTACACGAAGCATCCTTCGTATAATCAGATCGAGTTAAATGAAGCAACTTTCCAGAATAAACTCAATAGTTGTTTCGAAGAAGTATTTTAGACAATTTTCGTATAGCTAAAAACAGAGCCATATGATTTGTCTCTTGATGAAAAATCTAAACTCTATCTCCTTGCTCTACTATCTAACAGATCTCTTCCTTTATCCTTATGGCTTGATTGGTTTCTTCTTATCACGGCTACAACCGAACAGAGCATTATCCTGCGACTAACTCCAAACAGATTCAGTATCAAGCCTCTTAGGTTTCGTCCCCCCGGACAAAAACGAAAAAATCTTCCTACGAAGCCTTTCAGTAAGGCATTCATAACTGAAAAAATGTTATTCAAAATCAATATTCCTACAACTAAGGGAAGCATTACAAAAAACACATCGTATGACTGAAACCTGAAGTGAAAAAATCGTTCTCTACCAAGTCGGCTACCTAAATGCTGAAAACTCCGGCATACTTGGCCTATCAGTCTCAATGAATGATCTTGGCCGTCGGCCTGTTACGCCTTCCCTTAAAAGACCATATGAGAACTCAGCATCTCCTTTAAGGACAATTCTAAAATAGTATGGCCTTATTGCTAAAATGAAATTCGCATGGTCTAACCCTTGACCTACAACGTCCTCGGCTATACAGCTGGACACAGCCTTCACGCCAAGCCAAAAAATTTAAGCAACCAAAGCTCCACCTAGTCACTCTAGCGGAAAAACGAAAAATCCGCTATTTGTCTAAAAATGACGACTGATGACTACACAAACATTTATAGTATAACCAATAAACTGATATCATATTCTAATGTTTTCACAACAACACTCAGTCCTAATAACCAAACGGTTAAAGGAAAATACGAACTTCTCACCAATCGACCAAGTTCTAACATCTCCACAACTTTAAGTCCTCAACATTTTACACAGAAAACGCGACATATAAGGAAAAACTCTTAACAAAACTCATAGAGCGATACGAAACATCCTTCCAAAAATACACGAAACAAATTTTGGAAGGCCAACTCTTAACAAAGCACAGCCAAGGAAAGCGTTTCTCCCATAGAAAAATTTACGGGACCCCATGGTCCTACTTCCTTGATCACAAATGAAATGATTTAACATTCAAACAGAAACAACAATTTTGTCTGCAAAACATCCTCATACAAACCAAAACGTTTCTCTACCGCAAGGTCAAAACAAAACCGTTGCACCACCGCAAAAACATCTCTAAGCCCGTAAACATTTCAAACACGAAACGCGGCATACGAAAGAAAATTTCTATAGGAAAGTCGCTTTGGATTGGTTCGCTATACAAACAACTTCGGTTGTGAATTCTCCGCGAAAAAAATCAAATTTATCCCTAGTGACAAAGTCAAATGAGACATTCACCCCAAACACGAAAAACTTCTCTAACACGTTCTCATAACGTAAAATTATACTAGAAAGGAAAACCCAGTCTTTAATGCCGCGTGACGTCGCAAACAACCGGATTTCGAAGTAAAATATCTTCTTGGATGAAAGTTTTCTCTCGGAAACTCAAACAGTCATACGCACTAACATCTTCTCAAACGCACTCCCTTTGCGAAGGCCAGAACTCAAACGGTAACACTTACCATGTTGCTTGTTTCTTCTCACAACAAGCAAACATACTCTAAAGGTCCTTAACAGACTTAGCCATCTCCCTCCATAGAGATCAGCTCTCAGACCTGCGACACAAAGATAATAGTGTGCTAAATAGAATTCTGAAATATTTCGTCTGTACTTCCAGACGACTTCAAAATAGTCTTTGGAGAAATACTCGGTTCCCGATGGATGCAAGTCACATAAGTCGAGACATGGGTGATTTAAGCCGAAACAATCTTCTCAAACTCTAAACCGATAGTAACCCTAGGTCTTGCCGTAAATCCAGCACACTGGTCTTACAAATCTCATGGAATAGTATCAAAAGACCGATACGAGATACACAACGACATGTTTAATGATCCGCTGAGAGTCAGAAATGAGATGACAACCCACACTCTTTTTGTCTCATCTCCGCGCATGGCTGCTCTATACGTTTTTAAAAGGAGATAACCCATGCTTTTATAAATCCAAAACCTATAAGGCTAGTCTCAAGGGGAGCAAAGTTCAAATATAAAATGCCATCGGAAGCAACATGCTTGAACATCTTCACACAATGCATAACTAGCCCGTAAAGGTCCCACTAGAAAACAGGTCGCAAGATGCTAACTCCAGAATGAACTACGAAAGGTTTGATCCCTTCAATGGGGTACATAGGTACACTTCATAAGGTGGAGCCCCAACCCTATCAAATTCCATTCTTTTGAGGAAAAAAGAGGGAACCAACCACCTCAACTTTCAGAAACAAAAAACTGATTTTACCAACGAAACCTTTAGCCACTGATTCCTCCTAACACGCCTATCACTACCTCACATGAATTACACGTAAAATCTTACGAGTTGGGGGAGGCTAATTGTTGGGGTCAAAATCGGAAATGGTAAATTCAAAGGCTAAAATCTTCTCAGACAATAAACCTTAAACAAATATGAGCCGGAAATGTCCAAAGAACTACACCGCATAAGCCGAGCCAATTTACAAAAAAAAGTGATATTCGAAAAAAACTTTGTATATTTCATTTCGGAAAATTTCTATCCAAATATGGAAGATTGGAAAAGCGTTCTTGCAGAAGGGTTTGTGATCTTTTAACAAATTTTACAAAACAATTTTCCGTAAAACAAAAGATCAGAAAATTTCCACGAAAGAATCTAGGAGATAATCTTAAAATTTGGGAAATTTTTGCATAAAAACTTACGTAAAACATACAAAGCAGTTTTGAAAGTCTACGCAGCGACCAACATAGAGAATGAGAACAGGAGAAAGGGACCACCACACCCTCTCATTGGCTCACAGGATATCTCATTGCCACACAGTCTCTCTGATCGCCCGACAGCTTCTCTCATTGTCACACACAATCTCTGATCGCCCACAGCCTCTTTTATCACCCCACAGCTTCTATTATCGCCACACATAAGCTCCAATCGCCCCACAACATCTCTGATCGCCCCACGGACTCTCTGATCACCCCACAGTTTCTCTCATTGCCACAAACAATATCTGATTGCCCCCCCCCCCTAGATTATTTCATCACCACATACAAACTCTGATCGTCTCCACAGCCTCTCTGACTGCCCACAGCTTCTCTCATCGCCCCACACAAGCATTGATCGCCCCACAGCCTTTCTGATCTCCCAACATCTTCTCTAATAGCCTCACAGATTCTTTCAAAGCCCCACAACGCTCTAATTATGTTCTCCTTTAGATATCTATCAAGATGTCGTTTGGTTCATCTCAGTCGGAGTTTCCGTTGAAATTTTACAAAGAAAACAAGTAACACATGTTTTCTCATAAAAGTTCAAGTCAAACGTCAAAATGATAGAGGCTAACCGAACACTATCATATCTTCGAATTAATGAATTTATTTGGTTTATTTTGTAAGACCTACGGCATAAAAAATGGACATCGGACAAATCGACAATTTCTAGAAGAATAAACGCAAAAACGCATAAGTCATAAAACGGCCTGAAACAGCCTAAAACGCGACCTGTATGCAATGGCTGTCTACTCCAGTTGGATAAAAAATGGAATAAGAAGATAAATGTAAAGTTTCCAAGATAAACATGAAATTTGAGAAGATGAGGAAAGATCTCCGCAAAAGGAGAAACTCAAATATCGAATAGATAAGGAAATATGGCCGACTCTGGAGGTGTATTTAAGCACATCCTTGGCAGAGAAGAATGAGGATGATTTTAGGCTCTTAGAACTCTCTGCACTTATAATCCTTAGCCATTATTCTAGACATCCTTAGTTTTCTATGTATTGCACTCAATTACTAAACGAACACGCAAAGGAAGGTCGATCTCTTGTTAAAATCTTTATAAACTGAACGATGTTCGGCTTGATCCGCAAAAGGGGTAAGTAGCCAGCCTTTCGTAAGGTCTAGTCTGAAATCAATAAAATCTCTTTTCCATCTTTTTGTGTGTTGTTATCGAGCTGCGACTCAAACTAGATTTAGGGTTTAGGTGGCTAGAACTAGAGAACTCGATGACAGCTCTTGCAGTTGTAGCTCTTATAACCTGTTGTAACCTCACTACGCTCTTATGCGGATTCAAAGTAAAGATCTATCTTTTTCTAAAAAAAAAATTATGTTCTTTCTTTTATTTTCTGCATTTATCACTTGTTGGTCCTCGCAGCGATCCGGATCCTCAAGAAGAATCGATAATCTCTATTTTTCTTGTTAACAAATTTGACAGTGTGAATTTCGGTTCACACGTTAAGTATATTAGGATGTATTATCGTACCTGAGGTTTTTGTTGGAGGATATTGTCCTGAAGCAGATCTCTCATGGACTAAAAACGTTTATAGCTGTATTTTGAAAAATCAAGTACCATCTTGGAGAAAGCTATCCCTGGATATTAGTCTAAAATGAGATGAGTATAGAGCATATTGGAGGTAATAAGATGAGGCATGTTGGTATGATGAATATCCCATCATAAATTGGGAGGAGCTAGATTAAAGAATGGGTCACAGGTACCTACCAAAAGATTTCCCTAGAGATCTTAATGCACTTTATGAAAGATACCATGTGACACCCCGATCATAAATCACCGGAAATAACACAGTCGATGTACCCCGAAAGCCGACCCAACGTTCTCGGAAGACTTCCGAGTTCCTTAAACTAACAATCAGAAAACACCAACGTTCTTATTGGACATTGCATGAGACTTTTCAACCCGATCGAGCAAATACCCGATAGTTGGTTTGTCCGAACAAGGACTAATATCATATGGAACCCGTACTTTGAAAACATTCTTTACAAATTATAAATTTATTCATTCAAAAGCATCTTACACAAATGTTATAGATTAACCTTGAGGTTTTTGGAAAACAATATCTATACATAAGATTAATTAAGACTACTTTCCAATGATAATAAAACTACCGCTGGGTAATGTTGTTCCTTTCCGTCCTAAAGTAAAGGTCTCCTGGCTAGTAACTAGTTTACTCAGTGAGTTTAATCCCACACACCAAAACCAAAAAATAGAATCCCGAGCAGTCGACAATATTTGAATGCAGAGGAAATATATTCCTTATTTATTGTATATATATAAGGCATACCTTTTATCGATGTGAATCCTATCTGAAATATCACCTCCACAATACCCGCCATTCATTGAAACTTATAATATATATATATATGCTAAACCCGGAAAACCACCAAGGCTAACCGAGCCTAGCAGGAAAATAAGTATTACCATCATCTCCATCAGATATTCCAAGATCGAACATCTAATGATGTATGCAGTTACACAGCCTTCAGGGTCCGACCCTAGTAGGGCACTATATTTACAACTATTGTCCCATGATATCAGCCCTATTTAGAGTCTACTATATGTTTTTAGAGTATGTTTTAGAGTATTTTCAGGTGCAGATACTTTCTGGAGAACTTTGGTGATTCTAGTACTTTTTGAGATGCAGAACTGCGCAGATGTGTCAGATGTTTAGCTATGGATGAAGACTTTCCCACAGTGCGATTGAGCTGATCGTTTGAGAGAACATAGAGCTTTGAGTTAGATTTCCAATGCCACCAGTTTGAGTTCAATCAGGATCCTACAGCCAAATTTATGATCACAATCTTCTCTTATCTTTGGAAGAGCCTTTATGGCTATAGTAGGGGCAGCTTGTGATCTCAAGAAGAATGAGATGCGCCTTACTAATGTTGATGAAATTCCTTCTACGATCCTGTGGGAAAGACCAAAATTGTGGGGTCTATTTCATAGATATATCACACTTGCTTAGAAAGTTTGAATGAAAAGAAGCCGATTTCCAACACTAATCCTGACATTATTAGCTTGCTTTAGGATTTGGTATACACTGGATCGGATTCATTCTGTAAGTCTGGAAGTTAAAAGTTTGTGTGCTTCTGATTCCCCTCTCTCTCCCCTTCCGATTTAAAAATTAGTCGATCAGGATTTGGTGGCTACAACCACTAAAGCTTGATTCATATGATTTTAGAAAGAGATAAAGGTCGAAAAGAAGTGAACATGATCTGTTGGCAAAAACCATTAGAGCATGATTCATGGAAGCATGTCCAAATATCTCAATTAATTAAAAAAAAATAAAATGATACACTCAAAAGAAGGGAGACATTGACTGAGAATAAGTGAGAAAAGAGAGAGGAAAGGAATCTGAGAAGACTACTTGTGTGTTCAGATACTTTCAGAGGTAAGAGTCCATATATCCTTTGATCGATACTCCCAAGGTAAAGCATACACATTTATTTTATGCAAAGAAATAAAAGAGGGGCGAGTCAAGCTAGTATTTGTTAAGTTGTTGGTAGGATGGAATTGGTTACTATACTAGGATAAGGTATATAAAATTTATATGTGATTGACTTGATAGGATGTGGTTGAAACAAAGTAGGGTGATAGTTATACTTAGACATTATGTGAGTCTCCGCTTTTCAAAACCTCTTTCACAGGCTTTGTTTGCTTGACGACAAGCAAAAGGTTAAGTCTGGGGGAGTTGATAGGGTCTGATAATTACCACTATTGTGTCATGATATCAGCCCTAGTTAGAGTCTATTATATGTGTTTGGAGTATGTTTTAAAGTATTTTCAAGTGCAGGTACGTTCTGGAGAACTTTGGTGATTCTGGAGCTTTTAGAGATCTAGAACTGCACTGATGCGTCAGATGTTTAGCTATGGATGGAGACCTTCGCACGGTGAGATTGAGCAGATCTTTGGAAAGACGATAAATATTTGAGTTAGATTTCCAATGCCACCGGTTTGAGGTCCATCTGACGGTTAGATCTAAGCTTAAGCCCGATGTACTGAAGCGTGGTTTGTCTGCCTCGTGAGAGGAAGCTATCGAGAAGATGAATGAGTGTCAATTGACGGTTATCCCAGAAGATAGGCCCGACTTATTTTATGGCCGACTTAAGCCCATAATCCAACACGAATTACCAAAATACCCATGGACGACCTAAAACCTTATTTATATGTTTCTATGCCATTTTTAGGCACCAAGCTTTATTTTATTCTTTGTCTTAAGTTTTGGAGAGAAGATCAATTCTCCTTCAGAGATTAATTGGAAATCCTTTGCTTTTATATTGATTTCTATATCTATTATTTATTCAGACTATGATTTGTGTTATTGCTTCCATGTTTGAGCAATCATCTTGTTAGGTTTAAGGATTTCATGTTCTTAATGTCAAACTGATAGTCATAGGATTTCTAGGTTATCTATAGATCTCTACACCAGGGTGGCTTGTAATACTAGGATCTAGAGTAGTGGAATAACACGAGAGTGTGACTGATTGCTTGAACCTAGAATCATAGACAATTGACAGGTACGAGAGTGCAATTAATTAACGAAACCCGAGCCATGTGTGGATTAGATATGTAGGCGCATACAAGAGTTGGTCTAGGATCTAGTTGAACATTCTCGATATGTGTGTTAATGCTTGTCCCAGGTAGTATCGATCGATACCCAAGAATTGGTATCGATCGAAGCTCGATCCTTGTTTGCTTGCGAGAGCTGGAACATAGAACTTAGGCATCTTATTAGTAATTCATGCGAGAGCTGGATTACTTGCTTATTAAATTCGATTTCTAGAATTTGATCTATAAAACCCTTAGCATCCTTGATTTGTGTTTTGAATCTATTGATTGAGAAATCCGAAGACCTAGCTATTTCATCTTATTGTTATCAAACCAATTACCTGCTTACTTATCTACTATTTCTTCTTTAATAAATTGTTTACCTAGCTTGATCTAAGCATTTATAGTCTATTGTGTGCCCACACTCCCAGTGGATTCGATCCCTAAGTACTGCAACTGAACCTCTTATTTGAGAGAGTAAAGAGTAGCCTATATTGTTAATTTGAGAAGCTACATCAGACTCCATCATCGTGTCTTCATGACCTTTTTCCATTTGCAGGACTAAGTCATGGTAATGCGGGGATTTTAGGGAGAGTAAATATTAGAAGACTTCACATGATTCATTTAAATTTACTTAATAATAAACATATATATTAGTACTTGAGAACAAGTACCGAGTGTCGGGAAAACCTCAAAGAATTATTCTTAGTAATTCTTTAGTGTTTACAAAAGGCAAACTCTTCATAATTAAATATAGATCAAGAGACAAAATTTAAACAATCAACCATATTTAGTACGCAATCATACTATACTCATTCATAACTTATTCATCATGTATCTAGAAACTCCACTTCAATTCTGATTCAGAACGTCCACAAGGAAGGATCCGGTTGATCCCACCACTGACCTCGATCACTAACCTAAAAAAAGCAGTTCAGTACACAAGATCATTAATACAACAGCTCTGTGTCGAAGAAAAAACTTAAATCATATCTAATCAGCTCGGTTCAGGACAAAGTGATAGGGTCTGATACTTACCACTATTGTGCCATGATATCAGCCCTATTTAGACTCTATTATATGTGTCTGGAGTATCTATTAGAGTATTTTCAGGTTCAGGTACGTTGTGGAGAACTTTGATGATTCTGGAGCATTTAGAGATGCAGAACTGCGCAGGTGCATCATATGTTTAGCTATGGATGGAAACTTTCCCAAGGTGAGATTTAGCTGGTAGTTTGATACAATATAGAGACTTGATTTAGATTTCCAATGTGACCAGTTTGAGGTCCATCTGACGGTTAGATCTAAAGTTATTCCTAATTTACTGAACAGTGGTCTGTCTGTCTCGCGAGAGAAAGATGTCGAGGGGATGAATGAGGGTCGATCGACGATGAAGCCTTGTAATCGATCAAAGGTGATCCTAGAAGACAAATCCAAATTTTTTTATGGCCAACTTAAGCCCAGATGTCATGGAAAGTTACCAGAATACCCCTGCACGAGTTTAAGCCTAATTTATATATTTTTCTAAGCCATTACTAACGGCTAAGCTTTATTTTATTCACTATCTTAAGTGATAAGATAAATTCTCATTCAAGAGATCGATTGGAATTATTTTTGTTTCATACTGATTTCTATATCTATTACTTATTCAGACTATGATTTGTGTTATTGCTTCCATGTCTGAGTAATCATTTTGTTAGGGTTAGGGATTTCATGTTCTTAATGTCAAACTGATAGTCATAGGATTGCTAGGTTATCTATTGATATCTACACCAGGGTGGCTTGTAATACTAGGATCTAGAGTAGTGGAATAAACACGAGAGTGTGACTGATTGCTTGAACCTAGAATCATAGGACAATTGAGAGGCACGAGAGTGCAATTAATTAACGGAACCCTAGCCCTGTGTGGATTAGATATCTAAGCGCATACGAGATTTGGTCTAGGATATAGTTGAATATTATCAATATGTATGCTAATGCTTGTCTGAGGTAGTATCGATCGATGCACAAGCATTGGTATTGATCTACGCTCGATCGTTGTTTGCATGCGAGAGCTGGAACATAGAACTTAGGAATCTGATTAGTAATTCATGCGAGAGATGGATTAGTTGCTTATTAAATTCAAGTTCTAGAATTTTATCTATAAAACTCTTAGCATCCTTGATTTGTGTTTTGAATCTATTGATTGATAAATCCGAAGACCTAGCTATTTCATCTTATTGTTATCAAACCAATCATCTGCTTACTTGTCTACTATTACTTCTTTAATAAACTTTTTGCCTAGCTTAATCTAAGCATTTATAGTCTATTGTGTGCCCTTGCTCCCTGTGAATTTGATCCCTAAGTACTACAATTGAACCTCTTATTTGAGAGAGTTGAAAGTAGCTTAAAGGGTTAATTTGAGAGTGCATAATAAAAGCTACATCAAATTTGGCGCCGTTGTCGGGGAGAGAGGATCGCCATTAGACTTGATTAATAGGTTTAGTCTAAGTTTTTATTTTCTGTTTTAGTTACTTACATAAAATTTTCCTTGTCTTTGAGGTACATGCAAAGCATTACCAGGAGCAATAAGGTAAAAGACTTTCTTTTTTCAGACCCAACAGCTATTGAACACACCATCCGTTGAGAGAAACTTCTAGCATCGATCGACAACAACACTTGGACGTCGATCGACACCACTCTTGGACGAACGTCGATCGACACTTCTTCTCTACCATCGATCGACAGTAACCGGCGAGTAGAGATGGTTGCGGCACTTATTCTTACTAGGGATGGTAATGGAGACATGCATGACACTTAGGGTTATCTGTGTAATCAGCAGGTCAGAAATTAGATGCACAGGGGGCTGTAATCCCTGAGCATCGATCGATAGCAGAAGCTATATTAACAGGTCTGCGATTCAACCGCGAGAAATCCAGGGGGTCAATGACCAGATAAGACCTGCATACTCTACTCATATTAGCGAGCACTCATTTCATGGCCTTCCCCATGAAGATCACATGGACCACATTGAAACACTAGAGGATTTTGTTTCTAGCATCCTGGAGCATGAAGAAACTAAAGACTATCTTCTATGCAAGTATTCTCTCTCTGGGAATGCACTTGTTTGGCTGAAACTTCTACCACCAGGAACTCTCACTACCTTGGATGATGTCAAGAGCGTTACTTACTAATTCTTTTGATGATGCAAAGACCGAAGAGCTAAGGGATATGATTTTGACATTCTCTCAGAGACCTACTGAAGGGTTTAAAAGCTCTTGGGACAGATTTAGGGGGTACCAAAAAGACTGTCCACATCATGGTTTCACGGAGATTCAACTGTTGGGATTCTTCTCCTAAGGTATTGATGTGCAATATCATATAATGTTAGATCAGGCAAGCGAAGGGAACTTTGGGACTAGGACACCAGAGGAAGCTAAGAGCCTGATTCATAACTTTGTGTCTAGCAAAAGTATTAGGAATATGGATACTAATAGAATGCAATCGGGTGTTAGGAATAATGATTAGATCATTGAGGTCGAGGACAAAACTGATTTTGTACATGAAGTCTCGTCGGTGGAACAGGCTGCAGAAGAGGACGAGAATCATATAAATGAAATCAGTTTTCCAGGCCATATTCAGAGGATGGAATCTATAATGGAACGAGCCACAAAAATTCAGCAGAAGATGAGTGCATACTTAAATCTGAGGTTGAATTATATCCACAAAGAGCTGAATGGAAAGTTAGAAGCCATGAACACTCAAGTCAGGATGCTAAACACCCAGAATTCTCAGACAGCAGAAGCAGTGAAGAGGATAGAAGCTCTAGTTAAAGGGAAAGTTGGAGAGAGCAAGAGGCACCAGGTTGGTTCCATCTTAGATAATGATTACGGAGAAGCAATCAAACATGAGAAGCTAGAAGAAGATGATTTTCTAGTCAAAAGTTCTATGACCTTTGGTAGCTCGCAATGGTGTCGATCGACACTATTTGATGAGCATCGATCAACACCCATAGAAGAGTATGTAGGAACGGTGAAAATTCATAGCCACTCAGACTTCACCACACGACGCCGGCTTCCTCCCAACCGTATTGTGTTAGAACAGACTCCGTCAATCGACACCAACAGGACAACATCGATTGACATCAACGAGCGCTAAGCGATCAACGACAGAAGACGAGCATCGATCGACACACGCCCATGTCAAGCCATAATGCAGACCGCTCATCAGAAAGGCCAACAGTAACCACCAATCAAAAGGATGTCGATGCACTAGAACAAGGGCAATTGATTCTAGCTGAAACCTCTTTCGTCGACAGTGTCGATCGACGGTACACACCATATATCGATCGACATCAGATGGATGAACATGAATCTGCCATGGATAAGCAGACAGCAAAAGAAAAAGGTCCAAAGAAGAGAGTGAGATATAGAGAACCCTATGTTCCCAAACACCTTAGGAGAGAAGCTAACAAGTCTGAACTTGATGGATTTCAAAAGAGAGTGAAGAGGGTCCCTAAGGATATGTCTTTCGAGGATGCATATCACCAATACAGACTTGGTAATTTCCTTATAGAGAGCAAGGAGACAGATAAGGACATTGAGCTGCTGTTTAATATGGCCAGACGTAAATCCAAGAAGGAACAAGATCCTTGGAAGTTTCGAACTCCCTGCTGTATACATGACACCAATTTCCCATATGCCCTCTATGATACTGGATCTGCACTCAGCATCATGGCCAAGGACACTGCCGAACTGTTAGATTTAAAGGTGGAAACTTCTCAATATAGTTTCACCTTCACGGATAACTCCAAGGTAAAATCAGCAGGAATGATCAAAAATGTTAAAGTAGAGATATGTGAATGCACTTTTCATGTGGACTTTCGTGTTTTGGGAAGCAAATCAAGTCGAGAATCATCTCTTATCTTTGGAAGAGCCTTTATGGCTACAGTAGGGGCAGTTTGTGATCTCAAGAAGAATAATATGTGCCTTACTAATGTTGATGAAAATGTCTTCTACGATCCTGTGGCAAAGACCAAAAGTGCGGGGTTTATTTCATGGATAGAGCCGTCTGAAGATCCAGCACCTGCTTCTGATTCAAGTCGCAAAACTACAGAACTAGCATCACCGTCGATCGACACTCGCCTAATAGCGTCGATCGACACTCTCCAGATTTTAGAGAAACGTGTGATTGAAAAGCCTAAGTCTGGGGGAAGGGCCAGGAAGAAGAAAAGTAAAAAGAAGGTAGATGCAGATATCTTGTCACCGGTTCCTTCGCGATGTTATGAGGGAAGTCTTGAGAATAGGATGTGCTGCAAAGGAAGTATGCAACCTTTTATCAAGGTCAGGGTGCTATGTGATCCAGAGCTGAAAGACAAAGGGGAAGCTTCTACAAGAGCTTTTATCAACATCATCAACAAAATGAGGAAGAGGGACACTGAGAGCTGTTCTGGAGAAAGTTCTCCTTCTCATCCGAATTGAATCAGAGTTCCAAAAGGTCGAGCTAAATACTATAACCAAGCGTTGAGTGGGAGGCAAACAAGTGTTTAGTAAGTTTTTATTTAATTTTTACTTATACTACTATTTATTTCAAGTTTTACTTTGTTTTTGTAGACTGTTTGAGTCCACCATCGATCGACATCATAGAGGCACCATCGGTCGATGTTGGATCGCGACCATCGATCGACCACACATGCCTACCATCGATCGACACCCTCTTACAGAGAGAGGTATCAAGTTTTCTATTGAAGCTATTTACTTATGATTTAATTTTTCCTAACCAATCCGGAACGGATTACACTGGGGACAATGTAATTTAAGTTTGGGGGAGGTTCTGCTGATGCTATTTGATTTGTTTTGAGTCTTATTTACTGTATATATATATATTTTTATATATGAGTTTTTCAAACAGTTTTATTGAGTTAAGAAGGGGACTATAATCAAATTTATTATTGACTAACCACACTTTAGCACCATTCTTAGAAGGTTGCTTGCAGAGATTACTAGAGATATCAAAGTGGATCATCATGCCACTATATCACACTTCCTTAGAAAGTTTGAAGGAACCGAAGCTGATTTTCAACACTAATCCTGACATTATTTGCTTGCTTTGGGATTTGGTATACACTGGATCGGATTCCTTCCACAAGTCTGGAATGTAAAAGTTTGTGTGCTTCTGATTCCCTCTCTCTCCCCTTCAGATAAAAAGGATCGAACATGATTTGGTGGCTACAACCATTAAAGCTTGATTCATATGATTCTAGAAAGAGATAAAGGTCAAAAAGAAGTGAACAGGATCTGGTGGCTACAACCATTAGGGCTTGATTCATGGAAGCCAATCCAAATATCTCAATCAATTAAAAAAATAAAATGATACCCTCAAAAAAAGGATACATTGACTGAGATGAAGTGAGAAGAGAGAGAGGAAATGGATCATAGAAGACTACATGTGTACTTAGATACTTGCAGGGGTAAGAGTCCACATATCCTTTGATTGATACTTCCAAGGTAAATCTTGCACTTTTATTTTATGCAAGGAAATGAAATCAGTAGAGGGGCGAGTCAGACTAGTATTCGCTAAGTTGTTGGTAGAATGAATGTGGTTGCTATACTAGGATACAGTATATAAAGTTTCTCTGTAATTGACTTGATAGGATGTGGTTACAACAAAGTAGAGTAATAGTTATACTTAGACATTATTTGAGTCTCCGCTTTTCAAAACCTCTTTCACAGGCTTTCTTTGCTTGAAGACAAGCAAAAAAATAAGTCTAGGGGAGTTGATAGGGTCTGATATTTACCACTATTGTGCATCATATCAGGCCTATTTAGAGTCTAGTATATTTTTTTGGAGTATGTTTTAGATTATTTTCAGGTTCAGGTACGTTCTGGAGAACTTTGTGATTCTAGAGCTTTTAGAGATGTAGAACTGCGCAGGTGCGTCATATTTTTTTCTATGTATGGATACCTTCCCACGGTGAGATTTAGCGGATCTTTTGACAAGCGATATATATTTTAGTTAGCTTTCCAATGCCACCGGTTTGAGGTCCATCTGGCGGTTAGATCTAAAGTTATGCCCAATTTACTGAAGAGTGGTCTGTCTATCTCGCGAGAGAAATCTGTCGAGGGGATGAATGAGTGTTGATCGACGGCACAGCCTTTCCATCGTTCAAAAGTGATCCTAGAAGACAGAACCGACTTTTTTTATGGCCGACTTAAGCCCAAATGTCATGGCAAGTTACCATAATACCCCTGCACGAGTTTAGACCTAATTTATATAGTTTTCTAAGCCATTGTTAATGGCTAAGCTTTATTTCATTCACTATCTTAAGTTTTAGAGAGAAGATAAATTCTCATTCAAGAGATTGATTGGAACTCTTATGGTTTAATATTGAGTTCTATATTTATTACTTATTCAGACTATAATTTGTGTTATTGCTTCCATGTTTAAGCAGTCATCTTGTTAGGTTTAAGGATTTCATGTTCTTAATGTCAAACTGATAGTCATAGGATTTCTAGGTTATCTATAGATCTCTACACCAGGGTGGCTTGTAATATTAGGATCTAGAGTAGTGGAATAACACGAGAGTGTGACTGATTGCTTGAACCTAAAATCATAGACAATTGACAGGTATGAGAGTGAAATTAATTAACGAAACCCGAGCCATGTGTGGATTAGATATGTAGGCGCATACAAGAGTTGGTCTAGGATCTAGTTGAACATTATCGATATGTGTGTTAATGCTTGTCCCAGGTAGTATCGATCGATACCCAAGAATTGGTATCGATCGACGCTTGATCCTTGTTTGCATGCGAGAGCTGGAACATAGAACTTAGGCATCTGATTAGTAATTCATGCGAGAGCTGGATTACTTGCTTATTAAATTTGATTTCTAGAATTTAATCTATAAAACCCTTAGCATCCTTGATTTGTGTTTTGAATCTATTGATTGAGAAATCCGAAGACCTAGCTATTTCATCTTATTGTTATCAAACCAATTACCTGCTTACTTATCTACTATTACTTCTTTAATAAATTGTTTACCTAGCTTGATCTAAGCATTTATAGTCTATTGTGTGCCCACACACCCAGTGGATTCGATCCCTAAGTATTGCAACTGAACCTCTTATTTGAGAGAGTAAAAAGTAGCTTAAAGGGTTAATTTGAGAGTGCATATAAAAGCTACATCACAAAGCTTAGCAGTTCAGATCAACTCAGACTAGATCAGGATATGAAAAGTTCAGACCGTAGACGGATCAGCTCAGATTAGTACTAGACAAGGTCAAATTGAGTTCAGTTTGGTTTAATTCCAGTTATTTTGTAACAACTTAGCTAGCGGTTCCATGAGGTTGATTCAAACTAAAACTAAACAAGTCTGAAGCATATATAGATTTTCACAAATGATCCGTGCAATATCTTAACCTATCACCATCCGGTTCTATTCAGAGTGATCAGACAACAAGGGCGGAAACCTTACCAGTTTTACTTCAGTGATGGATGAACTTGGTTGCTCACTCTCTTCATGCTAAGAACACGTTCTGACCTTCAAACAAAAGAGATCAAGATTCGTTTCAACTCAGGACAGAACAGGGCATGGCTTAGGGTTTACATCAGACATGAAGCTTCCCTAAAACTGATCTGATTAAACTGATCCGAACAAACTGATTTAAGGTCTTAGCGGTTCAATACTTGAGATTGATAAGTTGTGAACTGATATCATGAATCTTCTGGAACATCTTATAATTATTCCATACACCAAAGTCACTGATTCAAGGCATAAGAAGGTTGGTAAGGGTCGTCAATACTCTTGTGTTTAATAAATCAATCCAGTGGTTCCAAACAAAACTGACATGAACTAGAAGCTATAGCTTACCGGCTTTTCTCAAGGTTCAAATGAACTCGGTTGCTATAAGCTTCAATCTGAACACATGGCTAACCTGATCAGGACAATATATCCCTGATAGGATCAACATCATAAACATAAAAACTCCTATTGATCACTTTACAAGGACTGAAGCTTAACCAAATCTGATCTCATAAAACCCATAATTTCTTATCGACTAAAATCAACGCTGAATAACATGGATGATCCCCATCTTTAGAACACCAAAACTTTATCTCTATAGCACACCAAAACTCATTGATTAAAGTAACAAGAGGGTGAGAAAGGGTCGTCCAAGCTGTATTCACTCTGATTTTTCTCAGAAACTTTCAAGATTTTTTTTGTCTGTTTTCCTCTCTCTTTTCTCTCTCTGGTTTTTCTGTGCTTCTCTGACATGAGGGTTTTTATGTAATTCAATGAAAAATCTATCAAATTAACCCTAATAACTACTCTTTCCAAGAGATGTCAAATGGTAGTATTTAGGGATCGAATCGACAGGGAGCGTGGGCACACAATAAACTCAATACAGTCGCGATTATGCTAGGAAAATAGATTAATAAGTAGTAAATAAACTATAGCAGATAATTGATTGATTGGTAAGTAAACCATAATAATAAATAGTCTAGGGTTTCAGGAAAGTGGATTATAGATGATAGAATCTAAGGGTATTAATCATAGCACTCGATATCTAATGTAAGATGACCAGCTCTCGCTGCGAGTCTAATCTATTGATCTGATGTCTCAGCTCTCGCTTGTTGACACGAAATGACCGTCGATCGATGGCAATGATCCTGCGTCGATCAATGGTCTCTTGAGTCAAGCTTTATGACCTAATCGATAAGTTCACTAAATTAACTAAATCAAGTCTCGTTTGTTTCTAGCAACCTAGCTTAAAAGTATTAATTCTGGTAGTAGACCATGTTCTCGCTTGTGCCTAACTATCCTATGATCAAAGTTCTAGTTAGCTACTCTAGAACACAAGCAATAAACACAATTCTATTGATAGATCTAATAATCACCCTAGCAATTCAAATGTTTGGTTAATCCATCAATACCATAATAAACTCTAAACCTAACAAGAGATCTACTAAGACATGATCTTTGTCACATAAATCTACTAAGACATGATCTTTGTCACATAAATCATAGATGAAATAAATATACAATAGATATAATATAATATAAAACCAAAGAAGTTCCAGGAGGAATCTGAAGGACTTCCTCCCTTCTCTCCTAACCCTAGAACAATGAATAAAAGAAAGCTTGCTTAAGCGTCTCAAGTATAGACGTCAACAATGGCTTAGAAACAATATAAATAGGGTTTTAGGTCGTCCGTGGGTATTTTGGTAATTTGTAATGGCTTTGGGCTTAAGTTGGCCATAAAACAATTCGGGCCTGTCTTCTGCGATCATCATCGATAGATGGTACGGCTGTGCCGTCGACCGACACTCATTCCTCTTCTCGACAGCTTCCTCCTGCGAGGCAGACAGACCACTCACAAGTAAAACTGGCATAAATTTGGAAGTAGTATTCTCATTGACCTCAAACAGGTGGAATAGGAAATATAACACAAATATATATATATATATATATATCTTTTGTCAAAAGATCATTTAAATCGCACAGTGGGAAGGTCTCCATCCATAGTTAAACATCTGACGCATCTACGCAGTTCTGCATCTCTAAAAGCCCCAGAATCACCAAAGTTCTCTAGAACGTATCTGAACCTTAAAATACTCTAAAACATACTCCAAACACATATAATAGACTCTAAATAGGGCTGATGTCATGGCACAATAGTGGTAAATATCAGGCCCTATCAAATCCCCCAGACTTGACCTTTTGCTTGTCCTCAAGAAAACAAGCATGTGGAAGAGGTTTGAAAATCGAGGACTCACATAATGTCTAAGTATAAGTGTCACACTACTATGTTGCAACCACATCCTATCAAGTCAATCACAGAGAAACTTTATATACCCTATCCTAGTATAGCAACCAATTCCATTCTACCAACAAACTTGGCAAATACTAGCTTGACTCGCCTCTCTACTGATTTCATTTCTTGCATAAAATAAATGTGTATGCTTTACCTTGGGAGTATCGATCGAAGGATATATGGAATCTTACCTCTGCAAGTATCTAAACACACATGTAGTCTTCTTTGATTCCTTTCCTCTCTCTCTTCTCACTTCTTATCAGTCAATGTCTCCCTTCTTTTGAGGGTAGCATCTTATTCTTTTAATTGACTAAGAAATTTGGAAAGGTTTCCATGAATCAAGCCCTAATGGTTTTTGCCACCAGAGCCTGTTCACTTCATTTTGACCTTTATCTCTTTCTAGAATCATATGCATCAAGCTTTAATGGTTGTAGCCACCAAATCATGTTCGATCCTTTTTATCTGAAGGGGAGAGAGAGGGAATCAGAAGCACACAGACTTTTACATTCCAGACTTGCGGAAGAAATCCGATCCAGTGTATACCGAATCCCAAAGCAAGCAGATAATGTCAGGATTAGTGTTGGAAATCAGCTTCGGTTCCTTCAAACTTTCTAAGCAAGTGTGATATAGCGGCAGGATGATCCACTTTGGTATCTCTAGTAATCTTTGCAAACAACCTTCTAAGAATGGTGCTAAAGTGCGGTTAGTCAATAATAAATCTTTATCATAGTCCCCTTCTTGAGTCAATAAAACTTTTTGAAAAACTTATAAAGTTATAGAAATAAAACTCAAAAACAAATAAATAGCGTTAGCGAACCTCCCCCAGACTTAAATTACACTGTCCCTAGTGTAATCCACCCCGGATTGGTCAGGAAAAATCAAATCATAAGTAAATAGCTTAAGAGAGAAACTTGATATCAGACTCTCTAAAAGAGTATCGATCGTGTTATGATGTTGATGTCGACCGATGGTCATGTTCCATGGTCGATCGATGTTGATTCTTAAAAATTGGTCGTATATTTTTTAGGGAAACAAGGGATACAAATGATTATATAGATATAATGTTCATTCACCTCAGAGAGAAGATGAAGCAGAGGAAATCTCTGAAGAAGAAAAGTGATCTTGGAAAATTTGTGGTTTCATGCTTCATCAAGGGAAACAAATATCCCAACGCCCTTTGTGACACTAGATCATCAGTGAGCATTATGCGAAAGTCTATGGCAGAGCAGCTGAACCTGAAAGTGGAACCCTCCAACGACTCTTTCACATTCGTAGACTGCTCAAGAGTGAACTCAGGAGGGATGGTAAAAGATGTTCCAGTGCAGATCAACAATACCTTAGTCCCAATAGACTTTCATGTGATGGACATCAGGATAGATTGGAACTCTTGGCTACTACTTGAGAGAGCATTCATGGCTACTGTGGGAGCTATATGTGATATGAAGTTAAACAGGTTGTATCTATCTCTAATTGATCAAAATAGTCTTTATGAACCTGTCAAGAATAAGAACAAGGCTACTCTGATTGAATTGTGCAATGATGCAGAGCTTGTGGCCACATGCTTCTGCGATTACGAGTTCAAGGAGGAATCAGAAGAAGGAGCATCGGTCGATACCCAACCCAGACCATCAATCGAAGGACTTACAGTTCAACAATCGATCGACACCCATCCTATATAATCGATCGACACTCAAACTTCAGAACCAATCGACACCTACCATTCCGATTTTGATTACAACCCAGCCTACCTCGAGTACGATGAAGATTACAAAGAAGAAGAGATGATCGAACACCAAGAGATGGAAGAGGCTGGTGTTTTCATGTTTCCCATCAACTTGGGAAATCGACATCGATCGACGGTAAGCATACACCATCGATCGATACTGGGATTTAAGCAGAGACCAAACATGATTCAACAGCAGAAAGCGAATGGGAATATGGTTATCTACAACCAGATGAGTTCGGTATTATGAGAGATTCAGATGGTCACTGATGTAGCTTTTATTATGCACTCTCAAGTTAACCCTATAAACTAATTTTTACTCTCTCAAATAAGAGGTTCAGTTGTAGTACTTAGAGATCGAATCCACAGGGAGCGTGGGTACACAATAGACTATTGATGTTTAGATTAAGCTAGGCAAACAATTTATTAAAGAAGTAATAGTAGACAAGTAAGAAGGTAACTGGTTTGATAACAATAAGATGAAATAACTAGGTCTTGGGATTTATAAATCAATAAATTCAAAACAAAAATCAAGGATTCTAAGGGTTTTATAGATCAAATTCTAGAACTCGAATTCAATAAGCAAGTAATCCATCTCTTGCATGCAACTACTAATCAGATGCCTAAGTTCTATGTTCCAGCTCTCGCATGCAAACAAGGATCAAGGTTCGATCGATACCAATGCTTGGGTATCGATTAATACTACCTCAGACAAGCATTAACACACATATCGATAATGTTCAACTAGATCCTAGACCAACTCTCATATGTGCCTAGATATCTAATCCACACAGTGCTCTGGTTTCGTTAATTAATTACTCAATTGTGCCTTTCAATTGTCCTCTGATTCTAGGTTTAATCAATCAGTCACACTATCGTGTTATTCCACTACTCTAGATCCTAGTATTACAATCCACTCTGGTGTAGAGATCTATAGATAACCTAACAATCCTATGACTATCAGTTTGACATTAAGAACATTAAATCCCTAACCCTAACAAGATGATAACTCAGACATGGAAGCAATAACATAACTCATAGTCTGAATAAATAATAGATATAGAAATCAATATAAAACCAAAGGAGTTCCAATAAATCTCTAAAGGAGAATTGATCTTCTCTCCAAAACTTAAGACAAAGAATAAAATAAAGCTTGTCCATGGGTATTCTTGTAACTTTCCATGACATCTTGGATGAATTCGGCCATAAAATAAGTCACGTATGTCTTGTGGGATCACCATCGATCGATGGTAAGGCTGTGCCGTCGATCGACACTCATTCACCCCTCGACTGCTTCCTCTCGCGAGGCAGACAGACCACTCTTCAGTATATTGAGCATAAATTTAGATCAAACAGTCATATGGACCTCAAACCGGTGTCATTCGAAAGCTAACTCACAGCTCTATCTTCTGGAAAATATCAGCTCAATCTCACCGTGGGAATGTCTCCATCCTTACCAAACAATATGACACATCTTCGCAGTTCTCCATCTCTAAAAGCTCCAGGGTCACCAAAGTTCTCCAGAACGTACCTTGACCTGAAAATAATCTAAAACATACTCCAAAAACATATATTAGACTCTAAATAGGGCTGATATCATGGAACAAGAGTGGTAAATATCAGGCCCTATCAGTCACACTAGAGCTATGGTAAATATCAGGCCCTATCAGTCACACAAGAGCTATGGATGGCAGAATTCTACATGTCACAAGGGAAGATATGTCAGATATACTTGCAATGGACAATGGAGCTCGAAACCTTTTTTCCCACCAGTCTTATTATCGAGCATCGATCGACGTTCAACATACACCATCTATCGACACCAAGCAGGCATGCCAAGGATACGGTGGAGCTTACGAAGCATATAATGCAGATTACAGAGAGGAAGAACTGATTGAGTCTTGCGGCCTGGGACTGGAAGAAGTTGGCTGGGTAATGAACGCGAAAGTTTGTTATCAATCATTGATCGTCGGCATATCTTGGCCATCAAACGACATCAAACAAAAAACAGAACAGTTACTTGGAGAATAAGATATAGAAGATGGTTATCTCAGACCAGATGAGTTTGGTATTTTCAGAGATACAGAAGGACGTGCACGAGATCTTTATGGGAGAATTCTAAATCTACCTAAAGAGGATGTAGCAGACGCCCTTGTTATGGCTAATAGATCAGGAAATTTATTTGGACAACATAAATAACCATCGATCGACGCACAGGTACCGGCATCGATCGAGAGCAAGGAGCAGAAGCACGAGCCTATCCACAATCAAACATCGATCGGTGGCAACAAGCATGCATCGATCTATACCACCATTCCAGGAATCCATGAGTTCTGTACATCTAACCCCTTTAGTTCAGAAAATCGAGGATCGATCGGTTGGATAAACGCCCTATTGATCGACGGTAATGTAGAGTATGGAACGAGAGCTTATGATTCTAATGGCAAAATAATTTTCTATTGGGAAAAGAAAGATGAGTATGGCATCTACAGAGATGAGAATGGTAATGCACGAGATATAGACGGAAGAGTTGTCAATGTGCAAGAAGACGACATCCGAGCGGTTATAGAAAGAGCTACTAAGTATGAGTACAGCTACATATGTTTACCAGAACATGCAGCAAAGATCGGTATGTCCATGAAGAAGCAAGAAACTACAGCAGAGCAGAGATTGACGATATTGTGCATGAGATCTACAAAGCTCAAAAGTTGTCATTGGATGATTTCTACAGAAGGCTTGATGATTTCTACTATCCTATAGACCAGTGCCTCACCGGTGTGACTACACGCATGGATGAGATGAAGCAAGATTTGGATATTGTTCAAAGACAACATGCGAGTAGACCAGATAGAGTGACATCGATCGATACTGATTTCGACAGACTGAAGTACGCAGCAGAAAAACAATTCGAATACAGGTTCAATGAGATTGTTTTTTCTCAGAACCTGATGAAGGAAGGTATTTCTCAGCAATTGAAGGATATGTCAGAGACTACAGCTTCCAGACTTAGATTGCTCCACCGCAATATTGAGAATCTACAAAGGAGAATGCATTCAGTGGAGGTTACTAAGGAGATCATAAAGAATGAGAAAGCCAGAGGAGATGAAGCAATGAGACACTTCGTTGGTACATGGTTTCAAAAGAGCAAAGAAGATGTAAACACTTGTTTTCCAAGTGTTGTTCCACCTCCATTCTAGTCAGAAAGTTCAATATGTCGAGCATAAGATTATAACCAAGCGCTGAGTGGGAGGCAACCCACTGCTTAGTAAGTTTTAATTAAATTTTGTTTTTCATTTTTTACTAATTTTCGTATTATTTCAGACTAAAAAGAGAACATAGTAGAAACATCCAGGTGTACCATCGATCGACACTGAAGAATAAACATTGATCGACCATGGATCATGACCATCGGTCGACACCATCCATCTGCCATCGATCGACACTCTTTTACAGAGTCTGGTATCAATTTTTTCTCTTAATCTATTTACTTATGATTTGATTTTTCCTAACCAACCCGGGGCAGATTACACCAGGGACAGTGTAATTTAAGTCTAGCGGAGGTTCGCTAATGCTATTTTATTGTTTTTGAGTTTTATTTACGATATATATATATACATATAATTTTTTCAAAAAGTTTTATTGAGTCAAGAAGAGGACTATGATCAAGATTTATTATTGTCTAACCAGACTTTAGCACCATTCTTAGAAGGTTGTTTGCAAAGATTATTAGAGATACCAAAATGGATCATCCTACCACTATATCATACTTGCTTAGAAAGTTGGAAGGAACCAAATCTGATTTCCAACACTAATCCTTACATTATTTGCTTGCTTTGGGATTTCCAAATCTGGAAGGTAAAAGTTTGTGTGTTTCTTATTCCCTTCTCTCTCCCTTCAGATTAAAAAAAAAGTAGTCAATTAGGATTTGGTGGCTACAACCATTGAAGTTTGATTCATATGCTCCTAGAAAAAGATAAAGGTCAAAATGAAGTGAACAGAATCTGGTGGCAAAAACCACTAGGGTTGATTCATGGAAGTATGTCCAAATATCTCAATCAATTAAAAAAATAAAATGATACCCTCAAAAGAAGGGAGACATTGACTGAGAAAAGTGAGAAAAGAGAGAGGAAAAGAATTAGAGAAGACTACATGTGTGTTCAGATACTTGCAGAGGTAAGAGTCCATATATTCTTTGATTGATACTCCCAAGGTAAAGCCTAAATTTTATTTTATGCATAGAAATTAAATCAGTACAGTGGGGAGTCACACTAGTATTTGCTAAGTTGTTGGTAGAATGGATTTGGTTGCTATACTAGGATATGGTATATAAAGTCTCTCTGTGATTGTCTTGATAGGATGTGGTTGCAATAAAGTAAGTTGACAGTTATATTTAGACATTATGTGAGTTTTCGGTTTTCAAAACCTCTTTCGCATGCTTGTTGGTATAGGGAAGTTGATATAGCCTATCTACTACCAGTTCTAGGCCATGTAATAGGCTGTATTTAAGGTCTCTTATGTGTGTTTGGACTATGTTTTATGGTATTTACAGGTCCAGGTACGTTTTGCAGATATATAGAGATACTTGGAGATTTTGGAGCACTTAGAAGAGAAGAATCCGTAGATGATCATTTAGAGAGTCAAAGTACAAGGCTGACATAGATCAACGACACAACCTTGGCGTCGACCGATGCTACATGACCAAGGTCGATCGATGTTGCACATTTTCCATCGATCGACGTCCAAATCACAAACTACCGATCTCAAGCCCAAGTTAGAGACAAGACACAAGATTACAAGATTACCCCTGGACGAGTTTTGACCTAGATTTTAGGGTTGTATATGTATACTTTATGTATTACACCAGAAAAGAATAGAGGGGGGTGTCCGTGGAAGATTGTGTGCACCAGCACTCCATTATTGTTTTAGGATTTATTTAGGGGAGAAGATTCGTAACTCCTTAGGGAAATTTGTATTGGAACCCTAGTATTTTATATATGCATTATATTCATACTATTCACCGTCGATCGACATCAGGCCTTAGCCGTCGATCGATAGTCTTTCCTTTTGCTCGCATATGAGAGTTGGAGTTAAAAGGGTCAGAATAGTTAATATTTGAGTTCTAAAATATTCACATATCCTTGCTTCTTATTCCCTATAATTCATTGAGCTTGAAACCCTAGATCTAGCATATTCACATTTGCATCTAGTTAGTCTATTATCATATTTCCATATTTACACTCTTAGCATATTTTCATATTGCATCAACACCTTCCAATAAAGAATATTTCCTTAAGTTGGTTACTTGTTACCAATATATATAATCATCTAGATTAATCTTTAGAAATAATAAATCTATTGTGTACCATTGTTCTCTGTAGATTCGATCCCTTAGTACTACACCTGATCTGTCTTGGCAAAAGTTTTTTTGTGTGTTAGGATTAAGACTTAATTTTATAGTTAATTTTTTAGGATATTTATATCTTGCTAGAACAATAAACACACCCGTTTCAGCGACCATAAGACTCCCTTGAGTTCTTCTGCCCACCTACCCTTTTTGGCGTCGAAACATTTTTTAATCCATCTAGGATGGTCTTATTAGAGGTTTCGGCTTCGCCGTTGCATTTCGGGTATCTAGGGTTGATTTGGTCAGTCGTATCTTCCATTTTTCGCAGAAGGCCTCGAATCTGGTCGAGATAAACTGAGATCCATTTTGATACGCCCTTAATCGGAAGAATCACTTTAGCTAGGTGTTGGATATGATCCGAGAAGGCATATGGCACTTCAGGAACTGAAATGGATTGAAGGGATCGTCAAGAGATGTGGAATGGCTCCTGATATACCCACGATCTAAGGCTGACCACCTAAGAACGGATGTAGTGCGTTGACTAACAACTCTACAACACACAAAGATGAATTGACTGACCACCAAATCAACAAGCTGGTTCACACCAATGAAATAGCTAAAGAACTCTCTCTCTCTCTCTCTCTCTCTCTCTCTCTCTCTCTCAGAGAAAAGAAGAAACAAAAATAAACTTAAACTTAGACTTGCTTTATTGAATGAATTCAGTTCTTATTTATAGGATTACAAGGCGATGAAAGAATAAAAGATAATAAATACATTTGTGTAAAAACAATGCATAGCAAAAGAAATCTTTGACTAGAACATGATAAATGAGTCAAAGGTGTGAAATCTGATGAAGACTGGTCATGGATTGCGATTTTGAGGAAGATTGGTCAAGGAAGACCCTTTATTGAATGCGCACATGTCTGAATTCGCGAGAACCGAAGATCTCCTGATTTGTAAATGGCATAACGCCCACATCTGAACTCTGTTTGATATGATTCTTCTTTGACGAGCTCCGTAATTGAGTTGAGCACATTATCCAAGTAATTGCATGCGTAGAAACCTCGTGGTTTGGAAGTTGTGAGTCAAAAAATGAACATATATCATTATTGCTTCCCATGATCAAGCCATGCATGTCTGTTTTGTCCGGTTTGCTACTCAAGGGCGCATCATTCCCTCCCTCTTCAAAAAGATTTGTCCTCAGATCTGCAACATTAAAAGGAAAAGGTTGATAAGAAAAAGAATCATAATCAGAACATTGCTCACCTTGAGTTTGGTCCTGGTTTTGAATGGAAAAAGATCTTTCTTTGTTTGCCTGATGACCACGATTTTCTTCTTCATCTGGCCCTTCATGCGTTGACACAAAGCTTCCAAGACAAATTTCATATGCATCAATATCAAGAGTATTCAAGGGACCAGAAAATTCATCCTTGTTCAAAACGTTTTCAAAATCCTTTTCAAAATGAGAAATTAATTCAAAACTAATTGGATTCTCTGGTTGCAAAACGATTAATTGCAAACAAGATTCATCAGGAATTGATTCAGATTGAGAAAAAAAAATTTCTTATGTTCACAAGATTTCAAACCTGCCATTGGCTCATGTGTAGTCATCGAAAATTGGCAATGGAACTGAAAATTCTTTCTTTTCTTGCTCGATTTCAACGTTGTCATTCTCCAAAGTCACCAACGGTTTCTGGTGTTGGCACTTGTTAGCATAAAGACTGATCCTATGGCATTTGAAGCACCTGGTGGAATGAGCTTTGCTTGTGGTTTTCACAGCTATGGTTTTATCAAAAGAAAGCACATTAGTTTTCAAATTGGAATTTGAAAGAGAAGAAAAATTACATCTCTTTAGATCATGTTGTTTTGGTGCAGGGAAAGTGTTGGTGTTTCCCTTCTTTTTGAGTTGCTGAATAGCAAAAATTTCCTTATGCAACATCTTCTCCAAACTAGCATAAGTCTGAAGCTCGTTCTGATCAAGCATATCACAGTTGCTTCTCTTGACTTTGGTGAAGGGACGATCACCATTTCTGACCTTCTTCTCATCATCATCTAACATGTTTTGTCTCTTCCTCTGGTTTCTTTTTTTCTGCACACAATCAAACCCTTTAGAAGTAAATTGTTTCTTGTCTCCAAAAATCACTTGCTCTTTTTCAAACACGGTTTTGAAAGGATAATAAACGTCTTGTTGTGGTTTTGAAGCCTGATTTGATTTCTTGAGAAGTCAAAACATCCTGAAAACACTTAACCAAGAGTTACCAAATAAAAATCCCTCACACTCTCAAAGTGTTTAGCTCATGATTTTTAGGTGATCACAAAGAGTTATTTTCACTGGGTCAAAGGATGATAGGCAGTCAAAATTTAGCAATCAAAACCCAAAGCAACAATGGTATGAGATAAATAGAGAGAAAAGAGAACTTTTGTGAAATACGCTTTAACCACCCCAAGGCTGGATTTCTCTTCAGCCAGCAAGATTACTCTTCCACCACCTAGCCAAAAAATCAAATCTTTTTTTTATTTCCTTCTTTTTTTTTTATATATGGCCTAAGTAAGAAGGTGGTCCAGATTTAAGATAAAATCAAACGAGGCAAAGTGGCTTTGATACCACTTGATACGCCCTAAATCGGAAGGATCACTTTTGTTGGGTGTTGGATATGATCCGAGAAGGCAAATGGCACTTCTGGAACTGAAATGAATTGAAGGGGTCGTCAAGAGATGCGGAATGGCTTCTGATATACCCACGATCTAAGGCTGACCACCTAAGAACAGATGTAGTGTGTTGGCTAACCACCAAACAGCACACAAAGATGGATTGGATGACCACCAAATCAACAAGCCGGTTCACACCAATGAACTAGCTAAAGAACTCTCTCTCTCTCTCTCTCTCTCTCTCTCTCTCTCTCTCTCTCTCTCTCTCTCTCTCTCTCTCTCTCTCTCTCTCTCTCTCTCAGAGAAAAGAAGAAACAAATATAAAATTAAAATTAGACTTATTTTATTGAATGAATTCAGTTTCTATTTATATGATTACAAGGAGATGAAAGGATAAAAGATAATAAATATCTTTGTGTAAAAATAATGCATAGAAAAAGAAACTTTTGACTAGAACATGATAAATGAGTCAAAGGTGTGGAATCTGATGAAGACTGGTCATGGATGGCGATTTTAAGGAAGATTGGTCAAGGATGACCCTTCATTGAATGCGCACATGTCTGAGTTCGCGAGAACCGAAGATTTCCTGATTTGTAAATGGCATAACTCCCACATCTGAACTCTGTTTCATCTTATTCTTCTTCGAGTAGCTCCGTAATTGAGTTGATCACATTCTCAAAGTGATTTCATGCGTAAAAACCTCGTGGTATCTGTGATATGAGTCAAACAATGAACATATATCATTATTGCTTCCAATAATCAAACCATGCATGTATATTTTGTCCGCTTCACTACTCAAGGGCGCATCACATTGTCCGTTAAAATTTTGTATGGTACCTCGTGTCTGCATACAATATTTTTCCATATGAAGCTCTTTACCTGGGCATATTTAATGCTTTTGTAGGAGTATGCTTCGACCCATTTGAGAGAAAAAAATCCGTCAAGACCAGCAGAAAGCGTTTTTTCTTTGACCTATGCATAGATCCGACTATGTCCATCGACCATCGCATGAATGGATACGGTGCCGAGATCGATGAGAGGACCTCTTCTGGTTGGTGGATAGTAGGGGCGTGCCTTTTGCATTTTTTGCATTTTCGCGCAAAGTTTTCGCAATCAACTTTCACCTGCTATTAAGCAGTACGTGAAAGATGCAGCATCACGAGGATTCCATGAATCGGAACACTGTGTGATGATGGTATCTGAAGAAATGAGAGAAATTATTCAAGGAAAAACTCCAGTTAAATTCCCTGATCCTGGTAGTTTTGTTTTGGACTACACTATTAGCGATGAGATATTTCCAAGATCCCTTTACGATTTAGGCTCTAGTGTCAACCTAATTCCTTATTACATTGCAGTCGCTCTCGGGCTAACACAGTTTCAACCTACCAGGGTCACACTTGTTTTAGATGATAGATCCACTAGAATTCTGGAAGGTGTCCTTGAGGACGTACCCTTATGTATTCATAATTGCGATATACCTGCAGATTTCATAGTACTTAAATATGAGCGAGAACCTAGAAATCCGATTATCTTAGGAAGACCTTTCATGGCCACTGCCGGGGTGATCATTGATGTCAGAGAAGGACGTATATGCCTTAACATCGGGAAGACACCGATGGTCTTTGACATGGAAAAGATAATAAACCCAACCTTTTTATCGACGGTCAAACCTACCATATCGATTACCTTTTCCACCTAGCAGAAGAATCATTCATAGACATGTGCTTGAACAAACCTCTAGAAAAAGCAAGCACGTCTCCTAAAGGCGACATCTCTATGATAGAAGATCCCACTGGAGAGCATACAAGGTTAATGGACGCCACAGAAGAAATTGTAATCTCAATCTTGACGAGCTCGATCTATCGACCCCCGTCGATCGACACCCTAATATCACCATCGATCGATAGCGTACTGTGACCGAAAACTGGAGAAAGGCAAAAGCACCCAAAATCGAGCTCAAACCACTTCCAGCCGGTCTTAAATACGCTTTTCTTTACGAAAACTCCTATCATATCATCATAAATGCAAACTTGAGTTACGGAGAGAAAGCACTGTTGCAGAATAAACTTTGCAAGCACCGCAAGGCTCTCGGATATTCATTACATGACATCTCGAGAATTTCTCCCGCTATGCATGCATAGGATTCACCTTGATGATGAATCAAAATCTTCCATCGAGCATCAGAGGAGATTGAAGCAGGCGTTATTTATCATATCTCAGACAACAACTGGGTCAGCCCGGTTAATGTTGTCCCAAAGAAAGGAGGAATTACAGTGGTAAAAAATGACAAAGATAAATTGATCCCTACTAGAACTGTCACCGGACACAAAATGTGTACCGATTATAGGAAACTAAATGTTAACACACGAAAAGATCATTTCCCTTTACCATTTATCGATCAGGTGTTAGAAAGGCTTGCAAGCCATGAATACTATGGTTTTCTCTACGGGTATTCCGGATTTTTTCAGTTCTCCATACATCCGGACGACCAAGAAAAGACCACCTTTACTTGTCCCTAAGGAACATTTGCATATCGCAGGAAGCCATTCGAACTCTGTAACGCCCATGCGACTTTCAAAAGATGCATGATGTCAATATTCTTCAATATGATCGAGGACTTCATGGAGGTTTTCATGGATGACTTCTCGGTTTATTGTCTGAATTTCAAAGCATGTCTCGATAACCTGTGTAAGGTATTAGCTAGATGCCAAGAGAAAAATCTGGTTTTGAACTAGGAAAAATGTCATTTCATGGTTAACATAAAAATTCTCCTCGGACACAAGGTCTCAGCAGCCGGAATTGAGGTGGACAAGGCAAAGATTGAAGTAATGACTGGGCTGCCGACACCCACTAATGTCAAAGACGTTATAAGTTTTCTAGGACATGTTTGATTCTATAGGCGATTCATAAAAGATTTTAGCAAAATTGCTAGACCCCTTACTGCACTTATGTGCAAAGAGGTGAAATTCGATTTTAAGCCTGAATGTCTCGAAGCCTTTAAAGCAATCAAATCAGTGCTCGTATCCGCCCCTATTGTCCAAGCACCAGACTGGGATCTACCATTCAAAATTATGTGCGCCGCCAGTGATTTCACTGTAGGCGTGGTACTTAGACAAATGAAAGACAAAAAGTTACACGCTATATACTACACCATCAGAACTTTGGACGATGCGCAACATAATTATGCGACGACAGAAAAAAGAGCTATTGGTTGTGGTATTCGCCTTCAAGAAATTCTGATCCTATCTAGTCGGTTCAAAGGTAGTAGTTCACATCGATGACGCGGCATTGAAATACTTAATGACCAAAAAGGACGCTAAGCCGAGGCTTTTACGATGGATTCTTGACATGCGTGTTGTTTACTGTTTTAGCAGAGTATAAATATCCTAAGCAATTAACTATCAAATTAACCCTTAATCCTAACACACAAAATAATACTCTTGCCAAAAGAGATCAGGTGTAGTACTTAGGGATTGAATCTACAGAGAACAATGAAACACAATAGATTTCTTATTCCTAAAGCTACGATAGGTTATTATATATATATATTGGTAACAAGTAATTAGTCTAAGGAAATGTTTCTTATTAGAGAGTGTAGATGCAATATGGAAATATGCTAATAATGTAAATATGGAAATATGCTAATAAACTAATAAGATGTAAGTGTAAATATGTTAGATCTGGGGTTTCAGGCAAGTGGATTATAGAAGACACAAGTTAAGGGTATTAATCATAGAACTCAAAATCTAATGTAAAAGACGACCAACTCTCAATTAGAGTCTAATCAATTGACTAAGTCGAATTTCTCAATTCTCGCTTGTTGACACAGAATGACCGTCGATCGATGGCTATGATCCTGCGTCGATCGAGGGTTTCTTGAGTCAAGCTTTATGACCTAATTTGATAAGTTCACTAGATTAACTAAATAAACTCTCGTTTGTTTCTAGCAATCTAGCTCAACAGAATAAATTCTGGTAGTAGGCCATGCTCTCGCTTGCGCCTTACTATCCTATTATCAGGGTTCTAGTTAGCTCCTCTAGAACACAAGAAATAAACAAAATTCTTTTGATAGACCTAATAATAATCCTAACAATTCTATTGTTTGGCTAATCCGTCAGTACCATTAATAAATCCTAAATCTAGTTGATAACTACTCAGACATAATCGAAGTAAGAATAATAATGTGAATATAATGCATAAATAAAACACTGGGGTTCCAGTACAAATCTCTCTAACGATATTGTCTACCCTCTTCTATTATCTCTTCTTTCTTCTCATACATAAAGTATAAATATAAAAACCCTAAAATCTAGGTCAAAACTCGTTCAGGGGTAAACTTGTAATCTTGTGTATTGACTATAACTTGGCTTGAAATCGGTTGTCTTCCAATTGATCATCGATCGATGGCAAGTGGTCAACATCGATCGATCATGGTCATGTAACATCGGTCAATGTCAAGATAGTGCCGTCGATCGACGGTAGTCTTGTACTTTGACTCTCTCAGATATCAGCTGCAGATTATTCTCCTCTAAATTCTCCAATAGCTCCAAGTATCTCCATATATCTCCAAAACGTACATGGACCTGTAAAGACCTTAATTCATAACCTAGACACACATAATAGACCCTAAATAGTATCCATAACATGGCCTAAAACTGGTAATAAATAGGCTATATCAATTCTCCTCCTCCAAGAATTTGACATAAAAGTCAAAGATAAGAAGGGAGTAGAAAATGGAGTCGCCGATCACTTATCACGAATAAGAGTAGACGAAGACATCCCTATAGATGATTTCTTACCCACAGGAAATGTCTACTTAGCAGAATCGACTTTCGTTGGTAGAGTCAATTCGGCACATGAAGTGGAATCGATCGACGCGACACCAATACCATCGAATGATTATAGCCATAAAGCATTGATCAATTTTGTCCATACGATACTCCTAACAGAGTTGGTATATTCGACTATCTCCAACACTTTTTCCTTATGATTTAATTTCTCCTAACCAATCTGAGATGGATAACACTTGGGACAGTGTAAATAAAGTCTGGGGGAGGTTTTCTAATGTTATCTATTTGTTTTTGAATTGTATCTCTATAATTATATAAGTCTTTCTATAACTTTTTCAAAACGTTTTTATTGAGTCAAGAGGAGACTATGATCAAGATTTATTATTGACTAACCACACTTTAGCACCATTCTTAGAAGGTTATTTACAGAGATTACTAGAAATACCAAAGTGGATCATCATGCCATTATATCACACTTGCTTAGAAAGTTTGAAGGAACCGAAGTTGATTTCCAACACTAATCTTAACATTATTTGCTTGCTTTCGGTTTGGTATACACTGTATCGGATTCCTTCTGCAAGTCTGGAAGGTAAAAGTCTGTGTGCTTCTGATTCCCCTCTCTCTCTTTCCCCTTAAGATTAAAAAAAGGAATTGAACATGATTTGGTGGCTATAACCATTAAAACTTGATTCATATGATCCTAGAAAGAGATAAAGGTCAAAAAGAAGTGAACAAGATCTGGTGGCTACAACTATTAGAGCTTGATTCATGGAAGCCTATCTAAATATCTCAATCAATTAAAAAAATAAAATGATTCCCTCAAAAGAAGGGAGACATTAACTGAGAAGAAGTGAGAAGAAAGAGAGGAAATGAATCACAGAAGACTACCTGTGTGTTCAGATACTTGCAGAGGTAAGATTCCATATATCCTTTGATCGATACGCCCAAGGTAAAGTATACACATTTATTTTATGCAACAAAATAAAAGAGAGGCGAGTCAAGCTAGTATTTGCTAAGTTGTTGGTAGAATGGATTTGGTTGCTATAATGGGATAAGGTATATAAAGTTTATCTGTAATTGACTTGATAGGATGTGGTTGCAAATAATTAGGGTGACAGTTATACTTAGACATTATGTGAGTCTCCGCTTTTCAAAACTTCTTACACTGGCTTTGTTTGCTTGAGGACAAGTAAAAGCTTAAGTCTAGGAGAGTTGATATACCATGGACTTTACCTATGATATATAGAGTATTTTTAGAGTCTTTTATATGCATTTGATACTATTTTAAAATATTTACAGGTCTAAATACTCAATGGAAGCTATTGGAGATTTTGGACAATTTTGGAGCATTCAGGATTGCTCAGCCTAAACTCAGAGTCGGATCCAGATTTATGAATAGACCATCGAATGACGTCACGCACTATGCGTCGATCGACAGTCAAATTGACAGGAAGATTGGTCAAGGCTTGAGAAATTACAAGTTTTACACAGAAGTTTTATTAACTGCAAGACAAGTCTTGGCCAAAATTAAAGACTATTTATTGGGGTTTTCTATCTTTGTTTTAATCTAAGCCTAGAAGACCTAAGAGAGAGTTTTCTTCTAAGTTACACCAGAGTTTTAGAGTTTAGAGTTATAACACATTGCTACATTTATTGGAGAGAAAAATCTGATCATCATTACAGAGAAGATCTTAAACTCCATATCTTTTTACTCAGTTATGCAATTTATTCAGAATTTATTCATGTTCTTTATTGCTATGTATGAGTAGTTCTCTATTAGATTTAGGGTTATTCAATGGTAATAATGTATTGTTGATTTTATAGAATTATTAGGGTAATCTTCTTGGTTCTTTGTTTAAGTTGCTCTTAATGCTAAGTTGAACTTGATCACCTCAATCTTAGAAATTAGGGTTCTATAGCGCAATCGAAAGCCTGGTTATAACCTGGAATATATCTTAAACAATTTAAATAAGTAGTAACAAACGAGAGTTGAATTAGAAGTTTAGAGAACCCATCAAACCACGAAAATAATATTGTTTACAATGAGCATCGATCGATGCCATCTTATTGCCATCGATCGACGTTCAGTTGAGATTCGCGAGATCGATCTCCTAAACCCTAAGGTTTTAGTTCAGAATGATGCTTAGTAAAACCCTAGCAATCTATTAGTCTGCATTATCTAAACCTACCTGAGAATTTTCCCTAAGTCTAGTAACTTAATTTTATCCTTATAAACCAAATCAAACTTGAAATCACTTTTATTGTTATTGTTATAATTCATCTAGCTTTAATTCGAAAACAATAAGTCAATTATGCAATCATACAGTCTCCGTAGATTTGATCCCTAAGTATTACACTAAACCTCTTATTTGAGAGAGTAAAGTGGAAAATAGGGTTAATTTGAAAGTGAAATAAAAATAACCACATCAACACCAACATTGTATGAAAAGCAATTTCGCCGAAAGAAATCGTTAAAACGCTTAAGTCACAAAATGGCCCAAAAAGGTCTAAAACGCAACAAAATACCAATTTACGATTTTGGACAAGAATGAGCCCGACTACAATGATGGTGTACCTTATTTCTGCATAAGATAAATTGAAGAAAAGATAAATGTCAAGTTTCCAGAAAATCATGAAAGATCGAAAAGATAAGGAAGATTTCTGTAGAGAGATAAACTCAAATCAGGGGGCAGAAAAGAAAAGACGACCAACCTTAGAGGGATATATAGAGAGAGAGGCCAAGGCAAGGGAACTCATGGACAGACAAAAAAAATCTCAGCAAACTCCGGAGTTAGAGCAATTAAGGAAATTTATGTTTCTTTTTATCGAGCTGCGACTCAAATAGGTTTTAGCTAGGAAACACACCGATAGCTCTTGTGGCCAAGGCTTTTACCTGTTGTAGCACTCATATCCAGCACAAAGTCGATGACTTTCGAATCGATCAGACTCCCGATCATGGCCAAATAAATCACAAAAATGGTCAACTTCACAGTCGTCGATCATCCTACAATCTACAATGTGATCATGGGAACGCCATGGATAAACTCCATGAAGGCTGTCCCATCGACGTACCAACTGGGCATCAAGTTCCCAACCAGCATGGAACCACAGCAATCTGGGGATGCCAAAATCAGTCGCGACTTTGCTTCCTGGCGGACACAAGCTGAGGCAAGTTACGACCATCGCCAAACCCAAACGTGCGAAGAAAACTCAGGCGTCAGCTTAAAACGTTTCAGAAAAAGATTATCCCGAATCATCAACTCTAGCAACAGCTTCAGACAAACTTCTGAGCCCAACGCTGTAGCTCAACCGGAGGAGAGAAACCAGGAAGAAGTCGGCGATCCAGAAACAGCCACCACAACCAAGAAGATCGACGCAACCCTGCCAAATGAGTAGTATACTCACAGAAACAAACTGAACAACGAGACGGCTTGATCCCCGAAAGGGGTACGTAGGCACTCGTCGCAGGGCGAATCCACCTGTCGCCTTCTCTAAAAAGAGTGGGGGGAGGGTGCATATACATATACTCGTATATTTCCACATTTTAAAATATTCGCCTTTGTATTCGATATTTCTAAATTGATATTCGATAATATGACAACGCAATATGGTTCCCAAAAATCTCGCAGATCTCTTTTATCGCAGTAATACTTAATCTCTCAGATTTCTTTGCGTCTAGACCGGAAATCCATGGTTCACCCAAAAAATGCTTAAGTAAGAACAAACAATCATCATAGAGCAGGGAAACAAAAATCATAAGAAAAACAAATCCAACAGCTAACGGTTATGCGAAAGTTTTAAACAAGCTACATCCAGCCGCGAGATCAACCGAGATCTTCGACCAAAACGTAAAATAACCTTACCTAAAAAAAAACATATTCTTGGAAAAAGGGAGACGTCGCTGACTTTCTAAAATATATTCTGAAACTCAAATAAAAATATTAAAACAGTCCTTAACGGGACTACAAATTAACAACTAACATAAGTTAGAAAAGACAAGTACTTTCTCTCACATCACGTTCATCGACTGGCCACGATGGACAAATCAACCGTTCTCAAACGAACGCTTACCCGACTTGCTCCTCACATAGAATTGGAACGCATACATCCGACACAAGGATAAGTGCGCTATAGAAATCCATAGTTTTGGTTAGTACTTCCGAGAATTTAAAAATGTCCAGAGAGGTACTTCATTCCCGATCAATGCAAATCACATAAGACAAGAACTCATCGCATATTTCAATACCAAAATGGAATTTGGCTGAAATCGTAAACGAGTCAAGTAAGCCGGGGTCGACCCTGCATACTCCAGGCACGAAAATAAACCTTGGTATTACCCTAACTCCACTCTTAACTCTCAAAGGCATTGTATCATTGATACGAGATACAAAAACTTGCCTCTTCGTTGATACTTGGACGCTCATAAACATCTCAAAAATCTCGGTCCTAGCACAACTACAAATATCATGATCCGCTAGAACGAAGGAAATGAGTAACACACTCACACCCCTCGTTCTCGTTGACGCTTCGTCCATAACAGGAAGGCTACAAAACATAAATATAATCGGAAAAGCCCCAAGGGGCGAAGTACAATACATGAACACATGGGCAATAAACAAAAATACCCGAGATCTATTAATCACTAACGCTGAGGGTAGCCAGAACCATATCCACCTCAATTTCCTCTCCCGGAGCAGCAGGTCCGACCTCCTCCGAGTCAAGAGAAACAGGGATCAGGGCACAGTGCTCCCAAATTTTCACTTTGATCTAAAGGATCATCGGCTAGTATTGGCGAGGTTGGCCAAATGCTTCGAAATGTTCGCCTTCTCAGTTATGGATTCATAGTCGTCGGCCTGCGTGAGCCATAAAGCACCTACAGAACCTCAGCACTCGTGATAGTCTCCAAAGGATTTATGCACTTGCTTAAACTCTCCAAATTTTACTGCAAACTGCGCCGAGCGATCGTTCAGGATCAAGGCCGTCTCCCTCCGTCTGGCTCGATGCGCACGACAAAGACTAGAAGCTCGATCAAGCTGGAGATCACTCTCGCGGACAGAGCGCACCTCATCCTCTGTCTTCAATGAGAAATATCTTTCTCAACCATCTCGACCTTAAACTGAGCCGTCTATGCTTCCAAACATTTTACCGAGCCTCATCCATCACGTAAAGGCCCTGCAGAGAGTTTTTAAAATAATTAGGGGACAAAATAAACAAACAAAATCAAACAAAATACGAGAACTAACCACCATACATAACCACGATGCTTCCAAAGACTTCTCCGATCTAGCATGATCTTTGTTGGCCGCGGGCTGATCCAACGGAACGTTGAGTGAGGCAAGGTAGGCGTCAAGGTCGGATCCACCTCCAAACAACGGCAACGGGGTCTGACTGGTACCGTTTCCATCCCCATGTAGAAGGTGTCGGGACCACTTGTCTGTAGGCAGTTCCATCCCCTCATACGCAAAAGCGCCTTCATCAGTGGCAACTTGCTTGTTCTTAGGAGATATTTCCCTCTCCCTCATAGCAGGTATATCATATGGAAAAAAGTCATCCATGACAAGATCTAAATCTTCTTGTGCTACCGTGTAAGGTCAAGCTTGAGCTTGATGTTGCGCAACCGCCGCTCAAATTCATTTCGGAGAGAAATAGCCCCATTATAACGGACCACTACGGAGAATACCCTAACAATAAGCATGTCTGCGGGAAACGGGGGAAAAGGATCGACAACTGCAAAATAAAGAAAATAGATAAGTGGTCATACATCTGAAAAAGAGGAACGACCAAAGTATCCAGCCACGATACCCTTGGGACCCCATCTACGCCTAAAAATGGGGATGCATTCTTCTGCAACCGAGGCGCTGTCTATACGCACGAAGAAATAGCATTTCTGCCAGCTGTGAAAGGTAGACAAAAACGCTTTGATCACCAACATATATTTCCTCGCCTTGAGACAGTACCAGATCTGAAAACTCATATATTGCGGATACAAAAAAGCCTCAAGATAATCGACACTTAAGTTCATCCCTCGCTCGTAGCTCAAAACCAGAAGTCCAACGAGATGTTGTAAACCGGTGGGGGAAAGTTGACTTATCGAACATTTTGAAGTGGTCTAAGAATCGAATTATGACCTCCGGTATAGGAAACCAAAAACGACTGAATAGAAGTTGAGCCTCGTAACACGTAAAGTAACCACGAGGGGAAGCATCAGCGCCTTCCCCATGTCTCTGCATTCGAAACTCCACCTCCTCTGGAATTCGGAAAAAGTCGCGGATGTAGGCAAGATAAGAGTGCCTACATTTACTCGGCCCATCAGAAACTCCTATAAATATTGGTAACTCCGGGCACCATAACTCAGCTAGGGGTGGTGCCATACCATAGGTAACATTCCAATAATTAAGTACCTCTTTGGGGTTGATGGAGTCCGGCAAGAACTCAAATTTCGAAACAATCTCATCATCCTTAACAAGTAAGCTCTCGAGAACAAAAAATGAGGGCAATGCATTCTCATATATACTCTTACTAGGAGTCATAACAAAAATAACAAGGAGAAGAGAAGAGAGCAAGAGATTTTCTACCATAAAGAAATTTTCTTGTGGAGGTAAGCAAGTAAGGAATTTGAAAACTTACTCCACACCTGTAGGAAAGATATTAAGTATTCACCCTCGGAACCTTTAGCCATCCATTTCGCCTATCTTACCTAACATACCAAACACCCCATGAGAACATCCCAATGATTCTCGCAAGCTGGGGGACTAACTGTTGGGATCAAAATCAGTCACGATAAAATCAATATTTATAAAATTGTCGTGAGAATGTTTTCTCTCTTCCAAGTAAAAAGAAAATGAGAAACCATCGTGTTCGAGCACCTCATGGTGTTCTTCATCTCACGAGAAGATAACCATATCACCATAATGCCTCGTCACCCGAGATATGAGCCATGTCATATCACCCGTGGGCGACGAGACTATCTCCAAAGCCTCTTCGTCTGTGGGCGACGAGACACAAGCCATGTCATGTCGCCCATGGGAAACGAGACTACCTCCAAAGTCTCATCCTCCATATGAAACGAGAGAGAAGCCATGTCTTATTGCCCACGGGTGATGAGACTAACTTTAAAGTCTCATCGCCCACGGGTGACAAGATTATCTCTAAAGTCCCGTCGCCCGTGGGAAACGAGACACAAGCTATGTCTCGTCACCCACGGGCGACGAGACCACAAGACCACATCCTCTTTGTTACTCTCTCCCTCGGATATTTAACGTACTGGCTATCGTTTTGTCTGGGTTAGAGTTTATGTTGAAGTTTTGCGATAAAAATATCAAAGACTTGTCCTCTCGTAAAAACTTCTAGTTGATCGTATAAAGCGATAACGGTTAACTTAACATCAATGTTATCTCAACTATACGATCATTTTTACTATTTCACGGAACCAACAGTACAGAAACCAACATTGAATAAAAGCGATTTCTCCGAAAGAAATTGTAAAAACGCTTAGGACCAAAAATTCTAAAACACAACAAAAGGCCCATTTACAATTTTGGACAAGAATGAACCCGAGTACAATGACGGTCTATTTAACTTCCGCAGAAGATAAATGGAAGAGAAGATAAATGTCAAGTTTCCAGATAATCATTGAAAATCGAGAAGATAAGGAAGGTTTCTGCGGATAAATATACTCGAATCAGGGGAAGAAAAGGAAAGAGGACCGACCTTGGAGGAATATATAAGAGAGGCCAAGTACAAGGGGACGCGGGGACAAATGAAAAATTCTCGAAAAATTCAGCTCATAGAGAAGTTTAGGAAATTTTTTGTTTCTTGTTATCGAGTTGCGACTCAACTAGATTTTAAGGTCTTAGGTGGTTAAAAATAGGAAATATGCCGACAGCTCTTGCGGTCGAGGATCTTAACTGTTGTAGAATTCATATTCAGATTCAGAATAGGATCTCCATTGCTCTTCTCTTACTTCGTTTTTCATTTTACTTTATATGTTTTTCGTATTCTGATTACTTGACGTTTGGTTTAGCAAAAAAATGGGGCCTCCGGAAAAGTTAGGGTTTCTTAACTTTCCTCCGATTAAGGAAATCAAGAGTGAAAATTTTGGTTCCCACAGACCATCTTGAGAGGTTTGAGGATTTGATCTCTACTATTAAGGCCAATGGAGTCCCTGGGGACTACCTTCTCTGTAAGCTCTTCAGGTAATCTCTTTCTAGAGACCCTTCATATTGGCTCAATCAGTTACCATTAGGGTCTCTTAATTCATGGACATCTATCAAAAACGCCTTCCTGCGTAATTTCTTTGACGATGCAGGATCTGAAGATTTGAGTAACAACATATCCATGTTCTCGCATGGATCTACTAAGTCTTTCAAAGACTCCTGGACTAGATTCAGTTATTATCAGAGTGTGTCCACACCATGAGTTCAACGAGGTACAGTTTTTCAGTACATTCTTTAGATGTCTCTCTTTAGTCTACCAGATGGCTCTGGACACAACAAGTGATGGGAATTTCAAAACAGCCTGTGATACTGTTAGAGAACTTGGCATCTAGAAACAACACCAAGAATACATTCATCAGGACTGATATTATTTCTTGTTACATTGATTTCTCACTAGAACCTTATCATAGGATAATTGGAATAAAATGAGAGTGTGACTGATATCCTAATCTGAATCCTATTGAGCTAAGTTGATAGATACAACGAGAGTTGGTTTAGATAACTTAGTGAACATATCAAATTGAACATTAATGCTTGTCTAGAGAAATTGGTTTTGCAACGATAGTTGGCCTTCGAGGATCTTGTTTTAGATAGTTGTGAATCAGATTCAAAATAGATAAAAATATGCAAGCAAGATGAGGTATGCATATCTTAAGTTGTTCCATTTGCTAGATGTTCAACAGTTGATTGAGGTGGATTCGAGGACGAATTACTTTTAAGTGAGATATTTTTAATGACCCGTTCCTGAAATATTTAATTTTCAAAAGGAAATAGATCATGGGAGTTTTTTCCGCAAAAAAAAAAACTATTTTTATAACTGTGGAAGTACTCTTAGTGGTGATGGTTGCATGTAATAATATGGATTTAACTAAGTCTTGGATGTTCCTTTAGAACTTGAAGCTACATTTCCTCCAGCTGGATGACGATAAACAAATCATGGAATGACCAAGTTCTAAATATGGAATGAACATAAACGCAAAGCCAATTAAGGAAATTTTGGCGATTTCCAAGTAAAGCAAGTTTTGCTAGATATCATTGCGTGATTTTACAAAAGGAACGTCAGGTGTGCATGAAGCAATTAAGGAGAGTATTGTAGAGAATGATTCAGGAAATTGGCATTAAGTTTCCAACTTGGTGAATAACTCCATAAATCATATAAAAGGGGGCTCAGGTTCTCATTTCTCTTAGAAAGCAAGTCTTAGTGAGAATTCAGAGCATGAACGATCTCGTAGAGAGAGAAGTTCGAGAAAAGGCACTGAACGATGAGGAGAAAAGGAGTTATTTGTTGAAAACACTTGGAATTTAAGAGTCTTCGGATATGTGAGTGTCATCTAAGGTGACAACATGATTCGTTGCAACCAATTGTTTACGTTTTAGTGAGTTTTAATCTTTATATTCGAGATTATGCGCTTAAGTAAGGTGTTTATGTCTTTATTATTCAAATTTAATTTTTCAAGGGTGGAAGAATATTCTTCACATTGTTAGGCTTCTGCATGACAGGTTGTGTGTAACCAATGTATGTTTAAGTCGATATGTTTATGGAAAAAAAAATATGAAATTGATCATATGTAGAAATGGCACGATAAAGGGTTCTTGAAATGGAACTTAATAAGGAAAGTACATAACTAGAAAGAACAAGTACAAATAAGGAATATATGTTTTGGTTTTGGGCCATAAATGATGTTATGATTGGCTTCCGTCGCGATGGATCTTTGAGTCGTATATTGGCTTTGGTCGTGATGAACCTTCGGGTTGAAGGTTAGCTTCACCGCAGGTTGGTTATGAGCCGTAATGGACCTTCAAGTCGTTGGTAAGCTACATGCACAGGTTAGCTATGTTTGTGATGGACCTTTGAGTCGTGCGGAACTTTCGGTCATAAAATTTTAAATGGCTATGTGGCCAAATAAATGGCTAAGTAGTAAAAAAAAAATGGATAAGAAATGAATTTATAAGAAAGTAGGTTGTTAGGTTGTTTGAATAGAATATATAAATATGAGTGTATTAAATAGTGGGTTGTATGTAGGAAATTTTGAACGTTCTCACTAGGTATTTCTGTATGTTAATGCCTCGTTTTGCAAAGCATCTAAGGATTGATTATATGAACCGGAGCAAAATGCTATAAAGACCATCAAAACGGGTATTTTGAACTTGGAGGTAATGTTCGAGAGTTTTATAAGCACATTCTTACTGTAGCTTACCAGAATTTTTGTATCTAGTCTCAACTTTAATTAATAAAGATGCAGTATTTACCAGAGGCTGTCCTGGTTTGGTTTAACCTCTTCTCCGTTTAGCTTGCTCATCTCCCCTTCCTCTTCTCGTGTCTGTATGCCCCTTAAGAATGGTAAAATATTAGTTCTTCCTGGCCGCGTTTAGGCTCGAACCTGTCTTGCGGTTTTGGTTCATCGATCCACATTTTTTGATATTGGTATTTATCATTTGAAACTTGACATTTATTTTCCGAACTTGAGTTTCATCTTCTCCTGAAAATAAAAGATAGGCCATCATAATATTATTGGGCTTGATTTCGTCTAAAATCGTAAGGGTGCTTTTGGTCATGTTTCAGACCTTTTCGGGCCGTATTTCGACTTAAACATTTTTATGATTTCTTCGAAAGAGTACCTTTGATATGACGTCAATTTTATAGGAAGTTTCAAATTAATCATATAGTTGAGGCGACTAGGGTGTTAAGTTAAATGTTGCCATTTTATAAAATCAATCTGAATTCATATGAGAAAACAAGTCTTTGCGGTTTTTATCATAAAGTTCCAACGGTAACTCCAATCGAGATGAAACAAGAGACGTTTTGATAGAGATTCAAAATAGAACGCAAACATGGACGTAAGGTCGAGTAGGATGCCCAAGAGGGCGAGTAGGATTCCCAAGAGGGAGAGTAGGACACCCAAGAGGCCGAGTAGGAGCAAGCCAAGGAGTTTAGGCGAGTATTACTTGTTTTTGTCGTAAAATCTCAATGGAAACTCCATTTGAGATGAAACGAGAAGCGTTTTGATTGAGATTCACAAGAGAACACAAAGGAGAAGCTCATCAGGGCTTTCCCAAATACTCATGAGGCGATTTGTAGGGAATAAATCCAACTCGTCATCTGGGCGAGTTAGATGGTGTGCGTCAACTTGTTTTAAACGTAAAATCTCAACGAAAACTCGGATTGAGACGAAACGAAAAAAATTTCGATCGGGATTTAAAGGAGAACGCAAAGGTGATTCAAAGGACTGGCCCAACTCGCCGAATGGAAAAAGTTGGACTAGCCCAAATCGACAAATGGGCGAGTTGGACTACTCATTCGGTCCAACTCGCCCGTTCGGCGAGTAGGATGGCTCGTTCGGTCCAACTCGCCCGTTCAGAGAGTTGGACGGCTCGTTTGGTCCATCTCGCACGTTCGGCGAGCTGGACTGGTCCAACTTGCCGAACGGGCGAGTTGGACGGCTTGTTCGGTTCAACTCACCCGTTCGACGAGTTGGATTGGTCCGACTCGAGTTTTGATGGTATGCTGGTGCAGTCATTTCGTAAATGTTTTCGATTTTTTTCTACAAAGTTGTATCATAAAATGCTAACTCGTTTCACTTTGCGAACGATGTTCCATAAAATATTGTCAAGTTTGATTTTACGAAAGCTGTTTCGGAAAATGTTGTTAAGCTTTAATCTTACGAAGGTTATTCCGCGAAATGTCGTTAGTGTAATTTTACGAAAGCTGTTTCGTAAAATGTCGTTGAGTTTAATTTTACGAAAGTCGTTATGTAAGCGTGTTTTCGAGTTTGGCTATACGAGCGCCGTTTTTTTGGAAAACTTACGTTTTAGCCTCTGAAACTTCGGTTGTGATGAGCTTAATTATCGGGAGTCAACTTAAGCAGAGATTTTCTCGTTTCCGCAGGAATGATCCGAGGGTATTTTTAGTAGTTTTTCCGAAGTTAGTTTAAGTGATAATCATCGAGAATTCACTGAATATGTCACGTAGAATCGAAGCTTGACTTTTTACGAAATCTTAGGTTTCAGAAAATGTTTTAGCAGTGAGGGATACGATCTCTCGTTTTGCTTAGTTTAGTTTTTGTCAGCCGTTTTAGGTTTTGAGTGATTAAATATAGATTAACTTCGTTTCTTCGAAAATTGTTTGGAAGAAGTACAGCAGTGGCGGTTGTGCACCCGATTTGTTATGCTTCCTTTCTCCGTGAGTAATCTAGGGTTTTGCCACAATATCTGGGAAAGCAAGTTTTATTTTTCCGATTTTTTTTCAAAAAAGGTCTTTTGGTCGAACCCTTATGCGCTAAGATTTTTTTCTATGTTTATTTGATTATTTGTCGTTAGCTTTTGCAGAGAATCCGGACCTCGATGAAAGTAGGATTTTCTTTGCTTTCCTCCGTTCACTAAAATTGATAGTGCGAATTTCGGTTCCCACAAGATTTAGTGATTGAGTTGCTGAAGGAGCTAAAGTATTTGCAATGAGCACGGCCGCTGATCTGTTTATAAAACCAAGTAAACAGCTTAAGTGAGGTTGTAGATCTTGTAGATGTTTCGAGTCACTAAATTACTTTATTCAGCCTTTCGAGATTTAAAGAGAGACTTTTTCTTTAAATCAAGTTTTTTTTTCCATAAAACAAGTTCATTAATACAAAGCAACACGAAACAACTTTTACACGAATTGATGACGACAACACGACAAAAAGATAACTACATTTCCATATTGGTCAAGCAAGCTACACAGACGCAGACAGGTAAGATGTAACAAGCGAAAAGGTAAGAGGCTTCTGCTTCTTGTACTCATTGTACCGCAAAGAGAAGTAACCCAAATAATCAAACTCAATTGGAGACATCCTTGCCTGTTCAACCAAAGTTATACACGTTAAACCAGCTGAAAATAATATGGTATTGTTACCAAAAGTTAAGCGATATACTATAACAATTTATAAACGCACCTGTATGATTGCCCATATTGCCCAGTACAAATGAGACGCTAATTTATACGCGTCTGTCTCTATGAAGACCGACTCCACTTCACCAATGCTGACCTGTTTACACAAAGCAGTATACGGATAGTTTAGCTTTGGCAATATGCAACAAAGAGAAGGCACAAACCATATCCATATCTAAGCCATGATTGTTTAAGAGAAAAAGTTTACATTTGTGTTTGCGTTCTTACCTCGTCTGGTTTATCTGGCTGTAAGTAATGCTTGATGAAATGATATTGTTCTTCTTTACTTGGGTAGCTACAAAGCAAGCACGACGAGAAAGTCATGTTCCAATCTTTTAGAGGAAATTATTAGAAACAGTAGAACAAGTCGAAACGAAGTTGGACATACAAGGTGTAATCACAGTCGTATCCTGCATATTCATTGAAGTGATTTCCAATGTCGAAGCCTCTGTAGTTGTACGATCCATACTCGAAATCAATCAAGTACAGTCTCTCTGACCATAGATGTAGAGAATCCAGTTAGAGACTAAGTATAATCACAACTTAAGATACCGAAGAAGATAACTTAGTCAAATAAAAGAAAAAATCATTGCTACACATCTCTTGAAGTTCGTTATATTGTATACAGAAGAAGATAACTTAGTCAAATAAAAGAAAAAATCATTGCTACACATCTCTTGAAGTTCGTTATATTGTATACCACCACCACTATTCACCGTTAAGATCAATCATTAAACTAAAATTGTAATCCCTGCGCTGGCCCTATTTAATTTTTAATTCTACGCCAGTCTTTATATGATATGCCTATATGCGTTTATACGAGAAGAAGAAAGAGGAAGGAGGGAAAGAGGATGGAGAAGCAAGCAGAGAAAGATGAGGAGTTACCAATAACATTGGAGGAAGGCAGTTAGAGTTTGTTATCCGTTATGTGATTAGGCCTCAGTATATATATAAGAGGACCTAGTGAATAAAGGAGTCAGTTAGTTTGTGGCTTAGGCCTCTTTCTATTCTTGATTGTATAGGCTTGATTCTCAGGAGATAAGAGAACAAGAGAGGGTGGTTGGGTGGTTCTTGAATAAAATACATCTAGTTTCTATCAAATTGGTGCGGTGCTGAGCGATCTGGAGCTAACAATCGCGATGAAGAAAGCGTTACGGAGCCAGAGCGAAGACGAGCCGGTAACATTGGAGTCATTGGCGAAAACTTTGCGGGAACACACGACGGCGCAGTTTGAGACAAATAACGAGTTCCGTGCTTCGATCCGTGCGGCGGAGGAGATGACGATGTCGAAGATCGAGGATCTGGAGAGGAAATCGATCGATCGTTACGACGAGATACAAGCGAAGATGGATTCCAATTTCGAAAGGTTATGCGAGTTAATCGCGAGGAAGGAGTCGAAGAGTAGCGAAGTTTCGGAACCTCATCCTCCACCGTATCGTCACCCTAACTATCAGGTACCAATTCTAAACTCGGAACCTGGCCGTAGTTCTAGGATGGAGGAAGGGAACGAAAGGAACATAGGAGTAGATAGTAGAGATGGCTTATTGAAGCATGTATCTCTTCCTTCATTCAATGGTGAGGATTCGTATGGATGGTTTGCATTGGCTGAGAGATATTTTCGTATTGGAGGATATGATGAGAGAAAGAAACTGGAGGTTGTATCTGTGAGCTTGACAGGGGATGTTCTGAGCTGGTTTAACAGTGAAGTGCAGAGAAGCAATTTCACGAGTTGGCAGGACTTTAAGAACAGAGTGATCGCCAGATTCAGCAGAGAAAAGTTGAGAGATCCAAGTCAACCGTTCTTCGCGATACGACAAACGGGAAAGATTGCACAGTATATTCACAAATTTGAGGATTTGTCTACTCAGGTCAGCGGGTTAACAGATAGACAACGTGAAGGAGTATTCATGAATGGCCTAACACCAGAGATGAGAGAAGTGGTCAACATGTGTAAACCGGTGGACCTTCCAGACATGATTGCAACGGCGTATCAGTTGGAAGACAGTTCACTATATAAAATGGTTTGTCGAGAACGGAACTATGAAGCGAAACAGAATCATAGACAGACTTTCGTCAAATCAATGACATCAGGATCTTCGCAAGATAAGCCGGGGAGTTCTAAAACACAAAAACCCCAACTGAGATTAACGGAAAGTCAAATTGCTGAAAAGAAGAGATTGGGACTTTGCTTCACATGTGATGAGAAGTGGTCGAGACAGCATTGGTGCCCCAATCGCTCCTTACAAGTGCTAACATTAGTGAACGGGATAGAAATGGAAATAGTGGATCAGTCTCTGATTGAAGTGGAGGAGGATGTGGAGAGCTCACAGTCAACGATGATGGCTTTATCGATGAATTCTTTTTTAGGAATTTCGTCTCCAACCACAACTAAGTTGACTGGGACAATTAACAAAACAAGAGTGGTAGTGATGCTGGATAGTGGAGCTACTCACAACTTCATTTCACCGGCGACTGTGGCACATTGTAGGCTTCAACCAACAACATATGCAAATTTGGAGGTTATGCTAGGCACTGGAATATCGGTTCATGGTACGGGGGTTTGTCGAAATGTGCAGCTAGTGTTACCATCGATGGTATTCAAGGAGGACTTTGTGGTTTTGGAATTGGGAAATGCAGACATAATTTTGGGAGTTCAGTGGCTGAGGACATTGGGAGTATGTACGGTCGACTGGAAGAAGAACGAATGGTCATTCCACTATAAGGGAAGACCAGTGACTTTAACAGGAGATCCAGCGTTACATGCTCACAATGTTTCCATCAAAACATTGATCTCCGAGGAGGTTATACACAAAGGAGGGTGCACGATTGAGCTAAAGAATGTGGAACCGCAGAAAGAGTCGGAAGAAGTAGTTCCTCTGCTAGTAGCCAACAAACTAAGGGAGTACGAATCAGTATTTCAGAAGCCAAAAGGGCTACCTCCAGTGAGAGGCAGAGAGCATGCGATTGTGCTAAAGGATAATACTAAGCCAATCAGTGTAAGACCTTATCGTTATCCTCACGCGCACAAGGAGGTTATGGAAACGTTGGTTCAAGAGATGTTATCGGAAGGACTGATACGACCAAGCCACAGCCCTTTTTCAAGTCCAGTGTTACTTGTCAAGAAGAAGGATAAGTCTCACCGGTTTTGTGTGGACTATAGAGCCTTGAACCGAGCCACAGTTCCAGACAAGTATCCGATTCCGATCATTGATCAGCTGTTGGACGAGCTTCATGGAGCAACAGTGTTTACCAAGTTAGATTTGAGGTCTGGCTACCATCAGATACGGATGCGCGATGAAGACATTGCTAAGACAGCTTTCCGCACCCATGATAGCCACTATGAGTTTCTAGTGATGCCATTCGGGCTCACGAATGCACCGGCTACGTTTCAAGCTTTGATGAACGAGGTGTTTCGCAAATTTTTGAGGAAATTTGTCTTGGTATTCTTCGATGATATATTGATATATAGTCGGAGTATGGAAGATCATGTGAAGCACGTAGGAGTGGTGTTAGACGAGTTCGTGAAGCACAGATTATTTGCGAATCGTAAGAAGTGTTCATTCGCCCAGGATAAGGTGGAATATTTGGGCCACGTGATCAGTAAAGAAGGGGTTTCAACGGATGAGAAGAAGATAGCAGCGGTGAAGCAATGGCCTGTCCCAAGTTCAGTGAAACAGTTGAGAGGATTTTTGGGATTAACAGGGTATTATCGACGTTTTGTGCTGCATTACGGTTCAGTAGCAAAGCCTCTCACGGAGTTGTTAAAGAAGGAACAATTCTTGTGGTCTAACCAAACTCAAGAAGCTTTTGATAAGTTGAAGAGGGCGATGATAACAGCCCCGGTTTTGACTCTTCCAGACTTTAACCAACTGTTTATTGTTGAGTCGGACGCTTCTGGTATTGGACTAGGGGCAGTATTAATGCAGGGCAATCATCCAATTGCTTACTTTAGCCATGGGTTGACAGCAAGAGAACAGCAGAAACCGATTTACGAAAGGGAACTCATGGCAATTGTGATGGCAATACAGAAATGGCGGCATTATCTGTTGGGGAGACGCTTTGTAGTACGAACTGACCAGCAGAGTTTAAAGTACTTATTGGAGCAGAGAGAGATCACTTTAGACTACCAACGCTGGCTGACACGTATTCTAGGCTACGAGTTCGACATTGAGTATAAGGTGGGCAGTGAGAACAAGGTTGCCGACGGGTTGTCGCGAATTGATCATGCTATGGCAGGTGCCGCCGGGCTATTGTTGATGGCCTTGACAGTACCCGTTACTCTCCAGATGCAAGATTTATATAGAGAGATAGAGGAGAATGAAGAAATTCAAGCAATGATTGACAAACTTCAATCGGGCAAAGAGGTGAAACAGGGGTTTTCTTTGGTCAATGGGAAACTGTTTTATAAACAGAAGTTGGTGATTCCGTCTAGTTCCAGCCAGCTGAAATTGATTCTTCATGAGTGCCATGATAGTATAATGGGGGGTCACGCCGGAGTGCTACGAACTCTGCAACGGGTCAAGGCACTTTTCTACTGGCCAAAGATGAGAAAGACAGTTCAAGAGTATGTGGCTGCTTGTTCGGTATGTCAGACTCATAAATATTCCACTCTTTCTCCAGCAGGGCTACTTCAACCAATTGAATTGCCAGTTCGCATTTGGGAAGATATTGCAATGGACTTCGTGGAAGGATTACCAGTTTCGCAGGGAACAAACGTGATACTGGTGGTAGTGGATAGGCTGAGCAAATATGGCCATTTTATTGCTTTAAAACACCCATTTACAGCAGTGGAAGTGGCTCAGAAGTTCGTTAATGTGGTGGTGAAGTTACATGGATTTCCGAAGTCGATTATTTCAGATCGAGATAAAGTATTCTTGAGCAAGTTTTGGAAAGAATGCTTTCGAACTTCAGGGACGAAATTACGTTTTAGCACGGCCTTTCACCCTCAGACGGATGGGCAAACGGAGGTGCTGAATAGATGCTTGGAAACTTACCTTCGCTGTTTTGCTTCCTCGCATCCAAAGAAGTGGGCAACGTATCTAGCATGGGCGGAGCTATGGTACAACACGGCTTATCACACGGCATTGAAGTGCACTCCTTTTAAGCTAGTTTATGGCCGTGACCCGCCTACATTGATGGCTTATGAAGATGGGTCGACACAGAACTTTGAGGTAGAGGCGATGTTGAAGGAAAGAGATAGGATGCTGTCATCGGTTAAGGAACATCTGTTACGAGCTCAAGCGATTATGAAGAATAATGCGGATAAACATAGAAGGGAATTGGAGTTTCAAGTGGGGAATGAAGTATATTTGAAGTTGAGGCCGTACCGGCAACACTCTGTGAGTCGCCGCTTATTTCAGAAGTTGGCAGCGAGGTACTATGGACCATTCACTGTGCTTGCTCGCATTGGAAAGGTGGCTTACAGGTTGGCCTTACCGGAGGGTTCGAAGATTCATCCGGTGTTTCACGTCTCTCAACTGAAACCGGTGATTGGTAATGCGGTGGATGTCACACCGTTACCGCCAACCTTATCAGGTACTGATGATGTGCTGATTGAACCTGAGGAGGTGTTAGACAAACGTTATAATGAGAGTGGTTATTTGGAAGTTTTGGTGAAATGGAAGAACCTTCCGGATCACGAATCTTCGTGGTTGAGGGTGGGAGAACTTAAACAACAATTTCCTTCTTTTTCACTTGTGGACAAGCTGAATCTCGGGGAAGGGGGTATTGATATGCCTATATGCGTTTATACGAGAAGAAGAAAGAGGAAGGAGGGAAAGAGGATGGAGAAGCAAGCAGAGAAAGATGAGGAGTTACCAATAACATTGGAGGAAGGCAGTTAGAGTTTGTTATCCGTTATGTGATTAGGCCTCAGTATATATATAAGAGGACCTAGTGAATAAAGGAGTCAGTTAGTTTGTGGCTTAGGCCTCTTTCTATTCTTGATTGTATAGGCTTGATTCTCAGGAGATAAGAGAACAAGAGAGGGTGGTTGGGTGGTTCTTGAATAAAATACATCTAGTTTCTATCATTATAGTCTTACACTTTTCATCCTACAAATAAATGCAAAGAAGAAGGAACTTTCTCACCTTCTTCCTCATTTAGCATCAGGTTTCCAGATAGCAAATCATTATGAGCAAACACCACAGGTGCGTTAAGTAAGCCTGTGAATTCCTGTTCAATCATTAGAATCAGCAAACAATCAGACAAAAGTAGGGGAAGACTGTTGCAAGTCACCGCAAATCAAGAACACATACGCATGGCAGACATAAAAGAAAAGCTTCATTGAGAGAAAGGTAATACCCTTAGCTCAATAATTTCTTTATACAGTTCTTCAAATGAAATTGTCTCGAAGAGCTTCTGCCTATCAGGTTCCTCAAACGCAAGAGTAGAGGCTGCAAGTAAAGGTACAGACATGAGATTTGTACCAGGATGATTGGTGTAGATAAGATATATATCCCGCACTCTATTCAAGGAAAAAAAGGGAGCAATAGTCAAAAGAGACAAACGAAAAAGAAAAAAAAAAACCTTTTTCAAAGAACTTCAAGATATCAACCCAGAGCTGAGGTTCTTTGGGACCTGGTATGTTCACTTTATGAAACTTTCCAAGCTCTTTGGCAATTGAAGCAGCAATCTTTGGCTGCCTCATGTCTGGCCACAGGAAAAGCGAAATGAGATTCATATAAAGTTGATTAAACTGAATATTACTGAGACACAATTTATAATACGCTACAAGAATTTCAAATGCCAACCTGATGGCTCTAAGGTTCTTGCATTAATAAACGATTGCACCATGCCATTTCCAAATCCACCAAGTAACTTGGCACCAAAACCGGCAGCAGAGAGATATTTGATAGCCTACTGAAGCAAATAACGATAAAAAGACACCAGATAGATAGAACTTCAAGTGATGCAATAGGTAACACTAGAAGAGAAAGCCTCTTATAATTCAAGAAAAATCGAGCAAAAAAGTCTGCGATTGACTCAATGTAAGTGAGTATAAAGATAAATCACCTGTAGCTCTCTCTGACGATTAATAACATACTCTGTGTTAGGCCCATACAGCCGCACTGTTATTGAGACTTCTTTGTCCGTGTCTTCTTTCACAGAAACCTTCAGCACTGCCATCAAGAAAGATGACATAAAGTTAGAGCATTGACATGAAACTCGTGAGAATCTCGCGATGCTTTACTCGTGGATGATAACTCACATAGGTTTGTGATGCCCCCAGAAACTCTCTCGACAGAGAAGAGTGAATCATCAAGCTCTCTCCAATTCTTGAACAGATCTTTACATAACTCTCTGTCAAGTTGTCGTATCAATCAGTTTTTGTATGATATAAACATAAAGAAGCTTTACACTGTGTCATCGAAAGCAATTTAATGGAAGAAAAGGAAACATTGGAGTCAATCCAAGGAAAGAATTGAAAAAGTGGAAAAAGGAAACGAACATGATGCGAGGAATCATGAGGGCGAGAGGCAAAGATGTGTCGACGACAAAGGAAGAATATGGGATCTGGGAGGAGGCGTCGTTTCCCCTGCCTTCATCTTCTTCACCTTCCAATATTGCCCAGATATTATTCTTCGCAGCTCCCATTTTCCAATTTTCTTTTCTATTCTCTTCTCTTCTCTTGTCTACGATAAGATTCTCTCTTCAGATCTCAATTTGTGATTCTGTTCTCCCCTTACTTTTAGGCGTCTTTTTTTGCTTAAGCCATTCTTTTTTATTTCCAATAAATTGATAAAAGGCACATCTACACATGCCGTACAAGTTTAGATATACATTAGATTCTTTTCTTTCTCATGCCAAATTCAAAGTGTTCGCGTTACTAATTAAACAAAGCAAGAGACATGCGTCGAATACAAACCTCAAAAAAAAAAAAAGGAAAAACAAAGTTGTAAACTAACAAAAGTCAAATTGCCTACTCTTAAATTGCTAAACTGGATTATATACTTGTATTTATAAAATTGGCGAACGCTGTGAAAGATGCTTTCCGATAAGAGGGTTTCTCTTCTTTTTTTTTTTTCTTTTCTTGGAACTTATATTTATTTAAATAACTTGAATAAAATCGAGGTTAAGTTTGTTAAACATTTATTTTACTTTATATATTGTTTAAGTTTTTTTTTTCTACCCTTTAGAAAAATCGTATATCAGGCATAGAGGTTTGAATACCTAATACAGTTATTTGTATATGAAGTGACAGCGAGAGATCTACACTAACTCTAACTTTAAATGTGTCACTTTGACCTACTAACTTTAACCTTAATTTTTCATTTAGTTTCATATGGTTTAAGATCTTTTAGAAAATTAATTTTTATATGATTTATTTTGAATGTGTTTTTACGCTTTTTAATTAAATATATTAGTGAATATATGGTCTGTTAAGAATTAGATTTAATATATATAATTTCATTTATAACTGATTTTTTTTTGAAAAGTTATAAACATCAAGGAATGTAAGATATGTGAATTTTCTATTAAGTAGATGTGAATATATTTTCGAAATGCATAGTAGGTTGGTTTAGGATTAGTGACTAATTTTATTTAAACTGCTTAAACATATTAATGATAAATTACATGTATATATAAATATCTTAACTCACGTAATCTAAATATTTTAGATGAACATGTGTTTAATAGTCAAAAATTAAAATATAACACATGAAAAGTAAAATATGACTCAAATTTAATAGATTAGATATATTGTAATATTTTTTATTTAAAATATAAATAAATATTTAAAAGAATTCTAACAATTTTTTTAATATACTTTTAAAATAATTATTTTAATTAATTGCCAGTAAAATATAATTTAAATATTTTGTATGTTTAAAAAAAATCAAAACTGAATTAATGTTAATTTATAATTATATTTTAGTGATAATTATAATTTATATTAATTAATTACGAAAATAAATTTTAAAAGATTCTAAAAATATATTGTTAGAATTTTAAAAAGAAAACTGTTTAATTGCTTTTGATTAAGATATTAAAAGATAGTATAATTAAATTATGTATATTTTAATTAACTTTCTACTAAATGGTTCAAACAAAAATATCACACATAAAAAAGTCATAGGACTCTAATTTAATAGATTAGATTTTTGGTTAACACCTCCAAAATTTTTAAATCTATTCAAAAATGGTTAAACTATCTCTTATGGTCAAGACTTGTGAAGACTGCACTCGGGGGTAGAGGGCTATGGAGCCATGTGACAGAAGGTCAAGCTCCAAAACTAGCAACACAAGGAGAAGATGGCCGAGAGATTGTGACTGCTGATGAAGGCAAATGGATTCAAGAGGACCTCCTGGTGATGTCAGCTATTCAAATTTCTCTTGAGCCAAGTATCCTAGAGGCTTACTCCTACTGTGAAACCTCTAAAGAGCTATGGGATACCTTGCAAAAGGTGTATGGAAATGTTTATAATCTTAAAGCGAGCCCAAATCCAGTGGGAAGCCCAAATCCCATGAAGTATGTGCCCAAATCCAGAGGGAACAAGGGTCAGTGGGTTTTTTTGAAGACAAAGGAGAGCTCAGCATGGCTCACAAGGTGGAAGTAGCTAACAAAGGGTACTACAAGCAGGAGGATAAGAAGGTGTGGGTGAGTTATCATTGCAAGAAGAAGAGCCATATGAAGGACAAGTGTTGGATTCTCCATCGTCATCTCAAACCGGCCAAGTTCAAAGAACCAAGAGTCAATACATGGATGAAGAGCACACTTCTCAACCGACACACCACAACCAACCACTCCATCTATGTGCTCAACCATGTACTCTCACGTGGTATCAAGCGCAACTGGTGAGGCCAAAGCCATGGTGACAAATGCCCTACCTACCTTGAGAACTACTCAAGATGAGACTATCAAGAGGTCAGACCTTGATGCTCTCATCAAAGCTCTCAAGGAGAACTCTGGTATTGTCTTTGGAACCTCTTTAAATGCCTTGCATACTGATGATAAGGGTGCTAAGACACTATAGATTCAGGAGCCTCTCACCATATCATTAGTGATGCTAGGTTGATTAGTAACATAAAGCCTGCATTAGGAAATGTGATGATTGTTAATGGTGAGAAAGTACCCATTAAGGGTTTAAGAACCTGAAATTGTTTAACAACGATTCAAAGGCATTCTATATGCCTACTTTCATCTTGAATTTGTTATCTTTTAAGAAGGCCACTAGATTTGAATTGCCTTGCTGTCTTTAGTCCTAATGAGGTTTACTTTCCGGATGACCAAGGAGGGCTTGGATCTACTTGAAGACACCAAATGTCTATCTGATTTATCTTATGCTTTTAGTTCATCTCCTGTTTCCCCTAAAAATGCAATTTGACATGCTAGACTAGGACACTCTCACTCACGTGCACTGAGCTTGATGTTTCCTAGTATCTCTTTTAAGAATAATAGTTGTGAAGCTTGTATTCTTGGCAAACATTGCAAATCGGTTTTCCCTAAATCTAAGACTATGTATGAAAGTTGCTTTGATCTTATTCATTCTGATGTGTGCACTGCACCCTGTTTATCTAGAGAAACCCATAAGTATTTTGTGACTTTCATAGATGAGAAATCAAAATACACTTGGTTAACCTTACTACAATCAAAGGATAGGGTGTTAGAAGCTTTTGTAAACTTTCAAAACTACATAACTAACCACTTTAATGTTAAGATCAAAAATTTTAGATCCGACAATGGGGGGGGGGGGGGGGGGGGGGAATACACGAGCAATGCTTTCAAAGCCCATCTCAACAAGCATGGAATAATACACCAGACAAGTTGTCCATACACATCCCAACATAATGGGGTAGCAGAAAGGAAGAACATACATCTAATGGAGGTTGCTAGGAGCATGATGTTTCACACCAATGTCCCCAAAAGATTTTGGGGAGATGTTGTGATAACTGCTGCTACTTAATCAATAGGATTCCTACCAAAATCCTCCAAGAAGTCTCTCCCTATCAGGTATTAAACAAAACTTCTCCCTCTATTGATCATGTGCATGTGTTTGGGTGTGTGTGTTTTGTGTTGATCCCAGGTGAAAAAAGGAACAAACTAGAAGCTAAAAGTGTCAAAGCTATCTTCATTGGGTATTCACCAAACCAGAAAGGCTACAAGTTCTATGTTCCAGAGACTAGGAAGGTTATGGTATCTAGAGATGTGAACTTCCTGGAATCAAAGGGATTTTATGATGACAAAAGTTGGGATAACTTGAAGGATTTGTCTCAAGCACCCTCGGATAGGGCCAACAATCTAAGGATAATTATGAAGAGTCTTGGCATTAGTTTCTCATATGAAAAGGGGGCACCTACTACTCATTCTCCACCAGGCACTGAGGACACTCCTTCTGATCCTGAGGGGGAGGGGAATGAATAAGAACCAGCACAACAAGACTGGCAAGAAGGTTTAGATGTTCATGACCAAGAGAGTGCAAAAGAACAAGAAACTACTTAAGTTCAAGAAGAAGAAGAGCAGCAAGAAGGACATAACCAAGGTCAACCACTAAGAATGAGTACAAGACTAAGGAAAGACCCCTCTAATTGGGTAAACACAAGGGTGTATTACAATAGTCAGGTTGTAGCACATCCTAACTCAATGGTCTGCTATTTGGCTTAATTTCCAGAAGAGCATTAAGTGTTTATGGGTCAGTAAGATCAAGAACACACTTCAAGGTCATATGAAGAAGCAATGGAAGACAAGAAACGGAGAAAATCAGTAGGTGAAGAAATCAATGCAATGATAGTCAATGATACCTAGTATGAATCTGAGTTACCAAAAGGAAAGAAAGCAGTCACCAGTAAATGGATCTTCACCATAAAATATCTGAGCAATGGAAAGCCTGAAAGGAAGAATTCAAGGTTAGTAGCAAGAGGATACACCCATACATATGGAGAAGACTACATAGATACGTTTGCCCCAGTAGCCAAACTCCACACCATCCGCATTGTACTCTCTCTTGCAACAAATCTTGAATGGGACTTATGGAAAATGGATATGAAGAATGCCTTCCTCCAAGGAGAACTGGAAGATGAATTTTACATGCACCCTCGACCTAGTTTAGAACACCTAGTACAACCAGGGAATGTTCTAAGATTGAAGAAGGCCATCTACGGTCTAAAATAATCACCAAGGGCCTGGTACTTCAAACTAAGAACAACTCTGAATGTAAGAGGATTCACAAGGCCTGAAGCTGATCATACCCTCTTCACTCTCTCCAGCCAGAAAGGTATAGTGGTCATCCTTGTATATGTTCATGATATCATCATCACATGGAGTGACAAAGAAGGTATACAATCCACTAAGGCATTTCTGAAATCAGTATTTGAGATTAAAGATCTAGGTGGACTAAAGTACTTCCTAGGAATAGAAGTATGCCGCTCTAAAGAGGGGCTCATCTTATGCCAAAGGAAGTACACACTTGAACTTTTGAAAGAAGCATGAAAGCTTGGAGAGAAGCCAGCAAAGACTCCACTTGAAGATGGTTACAAAATCTTGCGAGAGGGGGAGTTTGAAGACAAACCTTATGAGGATCCAAAGAAATACAGGAGACTTGTTGGTAAGCTAATTTACTTAACTATAACCAGGCCTGATATCTGCTTTGCTGTGAACCAGGTGAGCCAGTACATGCAAATTCTAAAGGTTCATCACTGGAACATGGTGATGAGGATACTAAGATACCTGAGTGGTGCTCTTAGCCAAGGAGTTTGGATGGGGTGTAATGGCAGCTCTGAGATAGTATGCTACTGTGATGCTGATTGGGCAGGTGACCGTGTAGATAGAAAGTCAACCAGAGGCTATTGCACCTTCACTGGAGGCAATCTGGTAACCTGGAAGAGCAATAAGCAGAAGGTGGTATCTTGTTCAAGTGATGAGGCTAAGTATAAGGAAATGAGGAAGCTCACAAATGAACTTGTATGGATCAAAGGACTACTCAAGGATCTGGGCATAGAAACCAACTCGCCAATCACCATGCATTGTGAAAACTAGGCAGCAATTCATATTGCTTCAAACTCAGTCTTCCATGAGAGAACCAAACACATAGAGGTGGATTGTCATAAGATCAGAAAAATGGTAGTTCAAGGGGTTATTCTTCCTTGTTACACAATGAGTGAAGATCAACTGGCCGACATCTTCACTAAGGCAGCAAGTACCAAAGTTTGTGAGTCCATTCATTCAAAGCTTGGACTCATAGATATCTCAAACTGATCCTCTTCCATGAGGTGTTTAACTCTTTTCCCTTGATGTGGTTTTTATCCCAAGAGGTTTTGCCATGTTAAGGTTTTAATGAGGGAATACTTCATGGTTCCAAGCTTGACCAGTTCCTTTGGTCAAGCTTGAGGGGGATTATTGAGAATAAGAAAGGAGAAATGAGGCTCAGACTAAGATGACAAGAAGATGAGCATTTGGAGCAACCAAGAAAAGATGGTCCGTAAATGGCATCCGTACAACCGGGCCCACTTCAAGATCAACCAAGTCTTACCTTGCAAGGCAAGGAACCAAACTCGTGTAACCAAACCTTTATGTAGAGACTCAGTTACAAAGTAACCAAGTGGAGAGAACCATTGGAAGGAGGATCACGGGTCTGGTCAAGAAGAGAGAGACGTTGGACGAGCTGCCCCTTTCACCCGGCTGGACGAGCCAACTTTGTCTTCTAGGAGCTCCTTTGTTTAATCTTTTAATTCAAATTGTCTGAACCACTTTTTTCCTATCTAAGGTTGTAATCTGTAGACCAAAATTAAGTAAGCAAAATGGTTTTCGACTCTTCCGATTCTCTCTCGTTTACAAACACTTAAACTCTCTCTCTCTCTTCTCTTTGGCGATTCTTCCTCTGTTCTTCACATGTTCTTCATACCTCTCTCTATTTTATCCGACTATTCTCTACAAAACTGAGAATTAGTACTACTAGGTTTATTACTGGTGTGACTGGGTACTACAAGGACAAAATTTATATAATTTTTATCTGGTTTGCAGGAATGTCAACCACTACCACCTGGTTAATTATACTTCAAGAACACCGAATTCACCAAAACATGTAAGATACAGAGCAGGTGCTATGTGAGCAACACGGTGAAGATCCTAAAGAAGCGTGAGTTTAAGCTTGAAGTGGAGTGGTTCGAAAACCACCCTCAGTTTTTCCATTTTTCCACATGCCCGATGAACCAAATTTGAAGTTGCTGGGTATGTAGATTTTTCTACTGCGCACGATTCCTTTACACGAGGAAGAGAACACAAATTGGTTTGCGAATGGCGTGTTCATTTGGTATTTAATTAGAGAGCATTCACTCATCTCGGGATTGGACTGCCATGAATATCCGGCTAAGTATGAGAAGATTGGGAGCTTTGCATTTGTAGACAAACATTTTAATTCACATAAGAAGATAACGATGAAATATGTGGAATAGAAGTTGTTGAGTATGAGAGCTTGCGGGAATCGACTAAGGATGGCGGTGATTTACTTTCTAGGCATTATCAAAGAGAAGGGAAAGTATAATGCCCCCTTCAACTCTTTGATATTAAGAGTTGTCAACAATGTGGAGGTTTGTAAAACCTTTCCTTGGGGTCGCTTGACGTTTGATGATGATATCCGGTCCATCAATCACATGATGAAGCATCTCAAGGGGAAACCTAAGAATACTGCCAACTTTCCCGGGTTCATACTTCTTTTGGAGGTAAATTAACTTCTTCATATGATTTTTTTTTTTGTTTTGAGAATCAGCTCTGAGTGCTTTGTTTTGACAATAAGGTCCTGGAATTTGAGTGTATTGCAGCTCTGAATGCACAATTCAGAGAAGGTGTAGATGGATGTTTGAGAAAGTGTCCAAGGATGTGTAAAAAGAGGTTCCAAAGTAACATCATGAAGGGTTATCCACTTGAGGAGATGTACAACACACTTGGAGAAACAATGGTATGTGTTGAATATTGCTTTGTTTTGAAGTGAGTGGATACAATATGTGTTTGATTTTATTTTCATGTTATTAACAGTGTTCTGGTTCCTACTGTTGATGAAGAACCTCTCATGGCGCGCATAATGGATGTAGAACCAGACTACAAAAATGAAGGAATAAGCAATTTGTGGAGCACATGACTTACTGTTAAGAATAAGCCTATCTGGTGGCAAAATCTCTATGAGTTAGATGTGGCTGCAAGGGATTTTACTAAGAAGAAAGACAAAAAGAAAGCGAGAGAAGAAGCATCCTCCTCTAATGATGGTTTTGAGGATGTTTTGAAAGGGAATGAAGACCGGTTGATGACATATTTGAGTGAAGTGAGTGTGAAGGTGGAAACAATGGACAAGAGGCTTGGTGTCATTGAAAAGAGCCAAATTGTTTTAAAAAGGAGGGATACGAGGATGAAAGCAATAGAGAAGAGGCTTGAAAAGATTGAAGATTGCCAATATTACTTAAAAAAAGAAGGCCAAGAAGGTAGAGACAATGGACGGGAGGATTGATGGCATTGATAAAGAAATGAAGGAACTGAAAGAGAAGCAGAACGAGAACAATGAGGGTTTCGACTACCAAGGCATGGAATTTGGCTGGGATAAGGGTTGATATTACAAAAATATTGAGGAACCCGAAGGTCAGAGACCTCAAGAGACTGATAAAGAGGAAGAAAACAAGGAGGCTGAAATCAAGATAGATGAGAAAGATAGTGAAGAAGAGGTTCAGAAGAAAGATAAAGATTTTGAGGAAGATAAAGAACCTGAAGCTGAGGCTGAATCTGGGGAAGAAAAAGAACCTGAAGCGGAGACTCAAGCTGAAGATGTTAAAAAAAGAAGGTGAAGAAGAGGTTGTAAGTGAGGCTCGGGTTGAGGCAGAAACCGAAGCTCCAGCTGAGGTTGAAACCGAAGCTCCATCTGAGGTTGAAAACGAAGCTCCAACTGAAGTTGAAAAAGAGGTTCAAAAAGAGGATGAAGCTGAAGTTAACAAAGAGGCAGCAATTGAGGTGGGAGAAGATGTTGAAAAAGAGTTTGGAGAAGATGTTGTTGGTCTGTAAAACCTGAATGTTATATCTCTTATGTAAGATGCTTTGTGTTGTATGATTGTCTTGCAGCAGGTTTGAACCAATATAGTACAAGATAATCTAAGTCTTAAGAAAACAAATTTGTACTACTAGGTCTTTTAAGTTTTACTAAGACCAAAACATCGTCAAGACTTTGAGAAAAAAAAAACTTATGACAAATGTCTAAAACGTGTAACACATTGTCAACACTTTGTAAAAACAAAACCTTATGACACATGTCTAAAATATATAACAGTAAAATATTAAATAAACATGTTTGAATATTAAAGTAATATTAATCTTACTCTTAGTAGTACTCAAGGTAGTAGTAATATTTCTTTCTTCACAGTAATACTTTTTCACGTTTCCAATTTTTTTAGTAATACAACCTGATAAAATTAAAATTATTAGTAATACTTATGTATTTAGACAGTTTTAGATTGTATAAAATACATTGGAAGAATTTGTTTTCTGAAAATATGTATTTTCGGAAATTCATCTCATTATGACCTTCCCATCAAGACATTAGTATGGAAGTATAAGGATGTTTTCCATGGAAATGAGAAGTTTTCTACAAACATGAGAACTTAAAAGTATTTTATGTCTAATCTAACAAATAAACACATATATAGACATATAATCACATAATATATAAGATACGTCTTCTAAAAGTAAATAATAAGACAAAAATTAAGGTTCTTAGAAACGTGCATAATACATTGTAATTCAAAGTATTTTAAGGTAGTTCAAGATAGTACAAGGTAGTACCTAGCAGTCCATATTACACATAGTAGTTCAAGTACTACCTAGTAGTCCATATTATACATAGTAGTTCAAGTAATACCTAGTAGTCCATATTACACATAGTAGTACAACTCGTACCTAATAGTTCAGGGTTACCTACTAGTTCAAAGCACAAGAGTCCCATGTTACTCGGTGGTGGCAGAAGTACTTCGACATTCAAAATACTCATACAAACGCCCGCCTCTCCTTCCCTTCCTCGACCTCTTCGTCGTCCATGAGATTCTCCCGTTGATGGAAACCTTTGCTTTTGAGTGGGTCCTTTCTTTGTTTCATATACCGGGGAAAGAACTTTAATTGCTCGAATTTCATCTGGTATAACTCATTCAGACATATCAGGAACATGATAAACCGTTCTATAGTATGCCAATGCCCAAAGCTCCACCAAATAGTATTTCGAACAACACTCTTTTAGATGGAGGTCCCTTCCTACGCTCAAGAACTTAGCAGCAGATATTGCATGAACACATGAGATTTTGTCTATATCAAAGCACCTGCAGCTGTACATTTTTCTGGCCAAATCAACCGTGTAAACCTTTCCCTCACTGCCATTGACATTGTATTCAGGATGGAAGCTCTTTATCTCAGTAACATCTAAACACCTTGTTACCAAGAATCTTTTGGACACTTCTTTTTCAACTATATGCACAACCTTCTTTGTGACTGGTATTTCAGCTGCCTCTTCCTATGTTTTTTAAACCATTCAACCATTTTCTTGATGATAACATCTATCATCGGGAGCAAGAAGAAGTATCTCCGCACTTCTCTAAGAACACCATTAATTGATTCTGCTGCATTGGTTGTGTCCACATTGTATTTGTCTCCTTCAAAGTAACATCTTTCCCATTTTCCCACTTCAACATTTTCTCCAAATACAATGCTGCAGAAGGATACTTTTTGGAAAAAGCACTATAGAGATCATCGAACTCAGCGACTGTATAAGCATGTGCACACTCTCTAAACTTGATTACGAAAACGTCTCTGTGGTTGAAAACATGTCCTTTGAAATTTTGAGACAAATTCCATATACAATACCCATGTGTGGCCGTTGGGAACACCTCACGTATTCACTTAATCAAGCTTTCATTTCTATCCGAAAGAAACCCCAGACCGGTTTCATTTGATATCACTGACTTCAACTTATTCATAAACCACGTCAGGCTATCATCTTTCTCACCATCAACTATACCAAATGCAACAGGATAGTGGTGATGATCAGGATCCTAAGCCGCCGCAACAAGCATAACTCCACCATAAACATGCTTAAGATGTGTCCCATCCACAATAATAACTTTCATCATCGCTGCGAACTCTTCTATGGAAGCTCCAAATGCAAAAATAGATACCTAAATATTTTCGCCGCATCGACTTCAACATAACTTACTGAGTATGTATTCTTCAACCAAAGCATGTACATATAAGAGTGAATCATAGAAAAACTCTCTTCTGGAGTACCTAGCACTTCATTAGCAGCCATCCTTTTTCCCCTCCATGCTGTGGCATATGATACATTAACACCAACCTTGTGCGTAACCATACTGATAAGATCATTTGGAGTTGGTATGTCATATCTACTAGGATATTCTTCACCCAAAACAGATGCAACAACTTGTGGTGTGACTCTCGTTCTATTTCTTAGGGTACTTTAGTTACAACCGAGCATGTATGAGACTTTATATAAGTTCTAGCCGTCCAAATATCTGAATTCTTAAGCTTTGCTACTGGCAAATACCACTTGTAACCTTCTTTGGCTCCTCGACATTTTGCCACAAATCTCACAGTATCAGACTTAATTGTTTAATACTCAAAACCATTCTTATGTGCACCCCTCTGAACTAGAACTTGTATGGCTTCCTTAGTTCTGAATTATTGACCCTTAACCAAATCGATACCACCATCCCATTCTTCATATACTACTGCCGTGGCTTCAATTCCCGGTCTTGCGGCTTCAACTTCCGCTCTTACTTATATTCCTTCATACCCATGCACAAAATTCTCATGCATCTCAACGTGTTATTGTTCTTCGGTTGTGTAGAGAGTGACTGATATACAATGGATTTTACCTATTTTACCTATGATATATAGAGTATATTTAGAGTCTTTTATATGCATTTGGTATTCTCTTAGAGTATTTACAGGTCTAGGTACTTATTGGAAGCAATTGGAGCTTTTAGTCTATTTTGGAGCAATTAGGATTGCCCAGCAGAAACTCAGAGTCGAAGCCAGATTTTTGAATGGACCATCGATTTACGTCACACACTGTGCGTCAATCGACGGTGAAGTCGGCAGAAAGATTGAGATATTACAAGTTTTACCCATAAGTTTCATTAAAGACAAGTCCCTGGCCGAAATTTAGACTATTTATTAGGGTTTTCTATCTTTGTTAAGCCCTAAGCTGTTAAGCCCTATGCTGAGTAGCCGCAGAGTTACACCAGAGTTTTAGAGTTGAAACACATTGATTGGAGAGAAAGATATGATCATCATTACAGAGAAGATCTTGAACTCCTTATCTTTTAACTCAGTTTATTCTATGCAATTTATTCAGAAATTATTCATTTTCTTTATTGTTATGTCTAAGTAGTTCTCTATTAGATTTAGGGTTATTCAATGGTAGTAATATATTTTTGATTTTATAGAAAATTTTAGGGTAATCTTCTTGGTTCTTTGTAATGCTGGCTTATTTCTTTATCAGAGTTTCAGTCATTACAAACTTGGTAGGGCGTCTTGAAGGCGGTAATATACATGGTTCCTATATCAGGCTCTGGACGAAAGTAGTGGAAATCTTTGGACAGGTGAAATTCTTTTTGGAGCACTGCACCATAGGTTATTTCGATATCAAATCTCATGTACTTATTTATTACTTTGTGTGTTACGTAGGTTGTCGGATGGGAAGAACAAGGTTGTGGTAGAATTTTATATGAGGCCTGTTCTTGAATCACATTTGTGTTGTCTCGATTTTCAGAAGATCTTAAGACTTCAACTCCTGATTCTACTTCGCAACAGATTTTGGAGCATGCTAACATGTCCCGCATAGTTGATCATTTATGTCTTTTTTGGCTTCTTCTGGGTCAAGTTTGGCTTCTGGTTATTCACACATGTTAGCAGCTGCCTGTGAAGCTTGTAGAGAAATATGGATTATCATAGATACTTCAGAAACATTCTACAAGATTGGCAATGCCTACATATTTCCTCTGGATGCCTTAAACAGCCATCGCCTCTCTCTGCTTGACCAGAGGAACAGTGAGTGGGTTCCATTTATCTGAGAAACTTGTCGATGCAGTGACAATAACATATCTCCATTCATGCCTTCTTTTGGCAACAATAGCCCAATGTTGGAAGCTAAATGGGAGAAACTTGTCGATACATTGACAAGAAATTTTTAGGGTAACCTTCTTGGTTCTTTGTTGGTTCTTTATCACCTCAATCTTAGAAATTAGGGTTCTATAGCGCATGCGAGAGCATGGTTACAAACTGGAATCTATCTTAAACAATCTAAATAACTAGTAACATACGAGAGTTGAACTAGAAGTTTTGAGAATAAATTGAACCGTGAAACCAATACTGTTTAGAATGAGCATCGATTGATGCCATTTTACTGCCATCGATCGACGCTCAGCCCAGATGCGCGAGAGTGATCTCCTAAACCCTTAGGTTTGAATTCAGAACGATGCTTAATATAAACCTAGCAATCTATTAGTTTGCATTATCTAAACATACTTGAGAATTTCCCCTAAGTCCAATCTCTTAATTTAATCCTCACAAACCAAATCAATCTTGAAATTGCTTTATTGTTATTGTTATAATTCATCTAGCTTTAATTCGAAAAAATAAGTCTATTGTGCAATTTTAGAGTCTCTGTGGATTCGATCTCTAAGTACTAAACCGAACCTCTTAATTGAGAGAGTAAAATGGGAATATATGGTTAATTTGAAAGTGAAATAAAAACTACACATCAAATTTGGCGCCGTTGCCGGGGACTCTTTCTTATTGCCATTAGATTTCATTTAGAATATTGTCTAGATTTTTACTTTACTGTTTGTTAATTTATTCTTTCCCTAAATCATATGACACAAGTACTTAAAGGAGAGAATATGGGTTTTGGACAACAACCATCGATCGAATGATCGTATCTCGAATCGATCGACGTTAGTCCACTGCTGTTGGGCGACACTCTTCCATTGCCATCGACCGATACCGATCAGCCGGAAGCAGGTAAGTACACCTTCACTGATTCTGAAAATAAGAAAGTAGTCTTGATATAACCAATGAACAATAAAAACAACGGAGCAAGCCAACTAATTACTCATCAGGGAGCTGCAATCCCCAAATCACTAAATCTCCAATGAATGAGGTAAAGCAAGAATTGCCAATGCTCGAATACCTAAATCCCAGCAGAACCTATTCTAATAGGTCTGCGATTCGATTATCCGATAACCATGCTGGAAACTCTGAACTTGATATCGTTTTCCTAATTATGGCTCCGAAAAAATCAGTTCAATGGTTTTTCCACTGAACACCCGAACGATCACATCAAGATGCTAGAAGACATGGTGAGCGACGATTTCAATGGCTGCAAACTTTTTCCTTTTCCCTAGAAGGTGACGCCAGGAGGCGGCTGAACCAGCTACCACCAGAATTCCTGACTTGTTGGTTAGATATTAGAAGTGCCTTCATCAACCACTTCTTTGACGAGGAGAGATACTGGGAAGCAAGAAGGAAAATATCCACTTTCTTTCAAGGTAGCCGCAAATATTTTAAAAACTCCTCGATAAGGTTCAAAAGCTACCAAATTTCGTGCCCACACCATGGATTCTTAGAACCCTAACTCATCAACACTTTCTATAGAGGGCTAAACCTAGACTATCAATCCATCCTTGATACAGCCAGCAATGGGAGCTTCGGCACCGAATCCCTGCAATCGCTAAAAAACTTATAAACAACATAGCTTTAAGTAGAGCTTTCGAAAAGAGAGACACCGAAAAGAAGGATCCACCATTGTTCGCAGAGGAGAAACACTCGATCCGAGTTAGAAAAACTCTGGCATCAGTTGCAAACCTTCTTCACAAAAATACCTTATCTCAACATTATGGTGAGGACGATGCTGCCCCTTCCAACTTCGAAAAACAAGTTGAGTTTTCTGATGTGATGAACCTGAACGATCAACAATTTAGGGATAGCACTGGCAATTTCACGAGCGACTACAACACTAATGTGAACAGATACTAAAGAAGTTGGAAGTCAAAAATGAATGAAGTCTTCACTGGAAACTGTAGAATAGCTGCTGACCACAATGAAAAATTAGACCTGATATACTCAGAAATTACAGAAAAGTTTGACACTCTGAGCGAACACATTAAGAGAATCGACAACCAAGTAGCAAGCAACGCTATGTCCATCAGGGTAGAGGATGGACTCTTACCTGGTTAAACAGATGCTAACCCCAGGAGTCATTGCAGTGTCATAGCTTTACGAAGCCGTCGACAACTTACCCCTGGAATTAAAGAGAGAATCACCATCGATGAATTCGAGAAAATCTTGACAGATGAAAAAGAAAAACCACATCCCATCCTGCTCAAAATTTACGAGAAAGATCCCGAAATCCTTCCTGAAACTGAAGCTTTAGGCAAAAATGACGAACTTGAAGAATCAATTATCGAACCTAAGGGAAATAACATAGACGTGAGAGACATCAATCAACACCCCGTACTAGACATCGATCGACATCCCTTACCGAAAAATTGATTGTCGCCTTGAAGAATGAATCAATCGACGCTCTGATCCAGAATCAACCTAAACGGTTAAGACAAGGATCTACCAAGCGAAAGCCCATTTTCCTTCGAAAAATGCTAAGCAGAAGAAGAAGCAGCTAAAAAAAAGCAATATGCAAGAAAGAGTTTGACAAAGTAAACATTGAGATGCCATTAAGCGATGCCATTCACATCTTGCATGCTATTAAGCAATACGTGAAAGATGCAACATCACAAGGATTCCATGAATCGGAACACTTCATGATGATGGTGTCTGAAGAGATGAGCAAAATTATTTAAGGGAAAACTCCAATTAACCTCCCTGATCCCGGTAGTTTCGTTTTGGACTGTACTATTAGCAATGAGAGATTTCAAAGATCCCTCTGCGATTTAGGCTCTAGTGTCAACCTGGTTTCTTATTTCGTCACAGTCGCTCTTGGGCTAACACAGTTTCAATCTATCAGGGTCACACTCGTTTTAGCTGAAATGATCCACTAGAATCCCGGAAGGTGTACTTGAGGACGTACCCGTACGTAGTCATAACTGCGATATACCTGCAGATTTGATATTGCTTAAATACGAGCGAGAACCTCGAAATCCCATTATCTTAGGAAGATCTTTCCTGGCCACTGCCTGGGCGATAATTGATGTCAGAGAAGGGCATACATGCCTCAACATAGGGAAGATACCGATGGTCTTCGACAAGGAAAGGATTGTAAAACAACCTTTGATCGACGGTCAAACCTACCATATTGATTAACTTTTCGATCTAGCTGAAAACTCATTCATAGACATATACTCGAGCGAACCTCTAGAGAAAGCAAGCACGTCTCCTTACGGCGACATTTCTGCGTTAGAAGATCTCACTGAAGAGAATGCAAGGTTAATGGACGCCACAGAAGAAATCTTCAATGTCGATCTTGACAAAACCGATCCATCAACCCCTGTCGATCAACACCCCAATATCACCATCGATCGACAATGTCCTGCGACCAACGACTAGAGCAAAAAAAAAGCACCCAAAATCGAGCTCAAACCACTTCCAGCTGGTCTTAAATATGCTTTCCTTTACGAAAATTTCTATCTTGTCATCATAAATGCAAACTTGAGTAGCGGAGAACAAGCACTGCTGCTGAATAAACTTCGGAAGCACCGCAAGGCTCTCGGTTATTTGTTAGATGACATCCCTGGAATTTCCCTTGCTTTATGCATGCATAGGATACACCTCGATGATGAATCAAAATCTTCCATCGAGCATCAGAGAAGATTGAACCCTAATCTGAAGGAAGTAGTTAAGAAGGAAATCATGAAACTTCTAGAAGCATGCATCATTTATCCGATCTCAGACAGCAACTGGGTCAGCCGGTTCATGTTGTCCCAAAGTAAGGAGGAATTATTGTAGTAAAGAAAGATAAAGATGAATTAATTCCTACTAGAACTGTCATTGGACACAGAATGTGTATCGATTACCGAAAACTAAATGCTTCAACATGAAATGATCATTTCCCTTTACCCTTTATCGATCAGATGTTAGAAAGGCTCGCAAGCCACAAATGTTATTCTTTTCTTGATGGATATTCGGATTCTTCCAGATCCCCATACATCCGGATGACCAAGAAAAGACCACATTCACTTGTCTCTATGGAGCATTAGCATATCACAGGATGCCATTCGGACTCTGTTACGCCCCTGCGACTTTTCAACGATGCATGATGTCAATATTCACCGATATGATCGAGGACTTCATGGAAGTTTTCATGGATGACTTCTCAGTTTATGGTCCGAATTTCAAATCATGTCTCGATAACCTGTGTAAGGTGTTAGCTAGATGCAAAGAGAAAAATCTGGTGTTGAACTGGGAAAAATGCCATTTCATGGTTAAGAGAGGGATTGTCTTGGGACACAAGGTATCAGCAGCCGGAATTGAGGTGGACAAGGAAAAGATTGACGTAATGACAAAACTGCCACTACCCACTAATGTTAAAGACATTAGAAGCTTTCTAGGACATGCTGGATTCTATAGGCGATTCATAAAAGATTTTAACAAAATCGCTAGACCCCTCACTGCACTTTTGTGTAAAGACATGAAATTCGATTTTACGCCCGAATGTCTCGAAGCCTTTGAAACAATCAAATCAGCGCTCGTATCCGCCCCTATTGTCCAAGCACCAGAATGGTATTTGCCATTCGAAATTATGTGTGACGCCAACGATTTCGCTGTAGGTGAGGTACTTGGACAAAAGAAAGATAAAACGTTGCACGCTATATACTACGCCAGCAGATCTTTAGACGATGCGCAACATAATTATGCGACAAAGGAAAAAGTATTCGCCTTCGAGAAATTCCTGTCGTATCTAGTCGGTTTAAAAGTAGTAGTTCACACCGAACACACGGCATTGAAATACTTAATGAACAAAAAGGACACTAAGCCGAGAATTTTATGATGGATTATCCTTCTCCGAGAATTCGACATAGAAGTCAAAGATAAGAAAGGAGTAGAAAATGGAGTCGCATATTACTTATCACGAATTAGAGTAGACGACGATATTCCTATAGATGATTTCTTACCCACAAAATATGTATGCTTAGCAGAATCTACTTTCGTTGGTAGTGTTAGTTCGGCGCATGAAGCGGAATCGATCGACGAGACACTAATACCATTGAAAGATTGTAGCCATAAAGCATCGATCGATATTTTCCATATCCCATCGATCGACGATGCATTTGAAAAGGATGATGAAGAAATCATTCCACTGAATATAAATGTCAGTTGTAATCTTTCAACCCCAAATGATGATTCTCCCGAAAACAGAAGTTCGAATCGAGAGGCATGTGCCCTAAACACCACCGATAGACCTTGGTATGCATATATAGTAAACTATCTTGCGGCCAAAGTAGAACCCGAACTTTTTAAAGGATATCATAAAAATAAATTTTTGAGAGAAATCCGAAGATATCACTGGGATGAACCTTATCTTGACAAACCTTGTCTTGACGGCATATATAGACGATGTGCTGTCGAAAGCAAAACTCCAGAGATTTTATATCAATTTCACGGATCCTATTACGCCAGACATTTCGCTAGTTTTAAGACAGTGACAAAAATCCTACAAGCAGGCTTTTGGTGGCTGAGTATGTTTCATGATGCTCAAGCCTATGTAGCGAAATGCGATCCCTGCCAAAGAAGATGAAAAATTAGTAAGAGAAATGAGATGGAACAAAATTTCATACTTGAAGTTGAAATATTTGATTGCTGGGTCATCGATTTCATCGGCCCTTTCCCTTCTTCGCATGGAAATAAATATGTACTTGTCGTTGTAGAATATGTCTCTAAATAGGTAGAAGGAACAGCAACTCTGAAAAATGATGCTGCAGTATTCGTTAAACTCTTCAAGAGTATTATTTTCCCGAGATTTGGAGTTCCGCGAATCGTAATAAGCGATGGAGGTACCCACTTCATTAACAAAGTGTTCGTAAAAATGCTCAAGAAACATGGAGTCCACCATCGAGTAGCTACACCTTATAATCCTCAGAACAGCGGACAAGTAGAAGTATCCAACCGTTAAATCAAAGAAATCCTAGAAAAGACGGTAGGATCAACCCGTAAAGATTTGTCTTCGAATTTAGATGATGCACTTTGGACATACCGAACAAGTTTAAAACACCATTAGAAACTACCCCATTCCACTTAATCTATGGAAAATCCTGCCATTTCCCTGTAGAACTAGCACATAAAGCCGAATGGGCCATAAAAAAGATAAACTTTGATGCTAAATCCACAGAAGAAAAGATATTAATTCAGCTAAATGAGCTCGACGAAATCAGATATCGCGTCTACGAGAACTCGAAATTGTACAAGGAAAGAACGAAAGCTTATCATGACAAGAATATTATTTCACAGCATTTTGAACCAAACGATCAAGTACTCCGGTACAACTCTCGATTAACTCTATTTCTTGGAAAATTACGTTCTCGTTGGTTTGGACCCTTCACCATCAAAGAAGTTACACCTTACGGGACAATTGTCCTATTTAATCCTAAAGTAGAAGATTTCATGGTGAATGGGCAGGGAGTGAAACATTATTGGGCTAGGCTGAAATTCCGCACACTCAGACCACACGTCTAGAGGTGCTTGACCCCGAATGATAAGCCCATTTTCCGTCAAGCTAACGACTTTAAACAAGCGCTGAGTGAGAGGCAACCCACTAATTTAATAATAATATATATATATATATATATATATATATATATATTAAATTATATAAATAATAATAAAAACCAAAAAAGAACATATATAAGAGCAATAATTAATTAATTAAAAACAAATATATAATAATTATCTATTATTTATGCAATTACAAAAATCTTAAGTGAATAAGGAGTCATCGACCAGATCATCGGTCGATGCCCCTATATTGCCATCGATTGACGGTCATGCGTAGAGTAGGTTAACTCGACGCGACCTCAATTCATAAAAAACTTTCTCCAAAACAGCCAAAAAAACACACGAGTTCCACACCCGATTTCTCTCCCAAATTTTGGCCGATTTTTCTCCCAAATTTTGGCCGATTTTGCTCTTTTTGAGTCTATACCACACGATCTCTTAGTTTAAGGAACTTTTAGGGTTTGAAGAAAAATCAAATCTTTTGTGGTTTAACTCAGAATGTAGAACGATTTAGGGTGCATGAGTATTATATTAGGGACTATCTATCATCTTTACACATGATTTTCACGATTTGAGTTGATTATTTTTGATCTTGTGAACACTGCTCCGCGATACAACATCGATCGATGCCCATGAGTCGATCAGCGGCCATTAGGTCCTGTTGATTGATGACCATGCGGTACCATCGATTGACGGTTGCTCCTTCATTTCGACATCGATTCTGATTTGTGAATTCTTTGATTGTATACAGATGGACGAGAGGAGAACTAAGGCAAGTTACGAGGTCGGTAGCTCCAGTGCTCCACCGTGGAGTCCTCCATGCCTAGACTGTAACGACCCGCTCCCGGAGTATTTTTAAATTCGCAGGTAATAAATCACGAGAGGTTTAGTTGTACAAGGAGCGTATATTTCTAAGTGTGGAAACACTTGTATTCATGAGGGTTGGAAGAATAAGCCAAATTTTGACTAAGTGTCGGATGTTCGGTAAACACATAGAGCAATCAAAGTCTAAGCAAGGGAATTACAGACTGCCAGTTTAACTACTGCAATCGAAGAAAGGTCACAACCACTTCAATTGTCCGTGGACAAAGGATCCAATAAAGATCAGAAACTCCGTCGGATTAGTGGGTAAGAATTGACAACTTGTAAAAGGTGCTGCAAGTGGTTGATTTATTGAATGGGTTGACGGAAAAAGCTGTTGAGTATGTTGAGCGAGACAATGCAAGGGAAGTTATGTGGTTCTGAAAGTGCTGCGGATGGGTATGGCAGTGATAGTACCATCCATGTAAGAATTCTTATACATTGACTCATCAAAGATATGAATTTGGTGTTTCAAGTTTTAAAAGAATTTGATAGCACATATCTTTTTTGACGGTTGAGGATGCAGAAGGGTTGAATGAGTTGTTGAGAATGTTGCGAGTAAATGTCGTGACATTTTAGATGAGTGCACGGAGTGAGGAAGCATTTATCAAGTTCACTTACTGGCTCTGATCAGAGTAGCGCATGGAAGCGTGGTGAAGTACAAGAAGTTAAGGATAAGATCGCAATGTCAGCTGGAGATGAACCAAGACAAAGAATATGAATGGAGATAGTCATGGACTATGATTTGGAGATAGCCACCACTAGAAGAAGGTTAATCTAGTGGCAGATGCGATTAGTCACATGAAGGCAAGTGTTTTGGTTGAGAAAGAAGCGGAACAACTGATTATAATTGTTGAAATGTTCCGAGTAAAGCAATATTATTTGAAGAAGTTGCTATGGGTGGATGAAAGTCTGATATAACAACTGATGAAACTAGACCATTAGACACCAAGTGGGTTGCTGCAAGTTACCAATGTTTGAGTGGAAGGAGACTTTAATCACAATGGATTTTTGTGGTTGGACTATCCACAAATAACAAATCTTTAGGGATCACAATGGATTATAGTGGTCTACTTAAGTAAATATGCACATTTCAGTTCAAGAGAGGATGTGGTGGATAAGTGTGCTTAGTTGGGAAAGAACAAAATGGGGAGACTTTAGCACCATGTCAGACCGGATGAAAGTTTATGTTTGGATTTTGGATGGCATTTCCGAAAAACATTGAGCATAGAGTGCACTTGTCAAAAACTGGAGAATACATGGCATCTTTTTTATTTTTAACATTCTTAAAATTCAAACTGGGAGATAATTTGTTTTTGGAATCAAGCAACATGTGGAATCAAAGTGGGGAAAACAATCTACTGCTAAAAGTGACGAAGGAAATGTGGGATGGTGAAAACCCAAAATCATTCTCAGAAAATGGAAAGTTCCTTGCAAGAAAGGTATGAGCCATGCTCCAGAGTCGCTAGATGTTCATCAGTTGGTCGAGGCTAAATTCGAGGATAAATTTCGTTTAAGTGGGGGAGAGTTGTAACGACCCGCTTCCGTAGTATTTTTAAATTCGAAGGAAATAAATCGCGAGAGGTTTATTTGTACAAGGAGCGTATTTTTCTAAGTGTGGAAACACTTCTATTCATAAGGGTTGGAAGAATGAGCCACATTTTTGACTAAGTGTCGGATGTTCGTTAAACACATAAAGCAATCAAAGTCAAAGCAAGGGAATTAAAGACTGCGAGTTTAACTATGGAAAGTTTGGCTATCAGAGAATGGGGGTTCCAAGTAAGGCAAGTTTGATCAGATGCAACTAACGAGATTATACGAAAACAAGGTTGGGTCTACGGAAGTCATATAAGGCAATAAGCGTAGATATTCTTGGAGCCATTGATGATAAGTTTGACAAAGCTAAATAAGGAAACAACACTTAATGGCCGGCTTGGTGAGAAAGTCCTGAAATAAGTATATAAGGAGACCTCCAGCCTTCATTTCTCACTCAACTCATAAACAAGAATTAGAGAGAAGCCAGAGCATGAACGAAGTTCTAGAGAGAAGATTTCGAGAAGAACGATCGAACAAGGAGGAGCCGAGGAGTTCTTCGCCATGAAACGCATGAAGGTTTAGAGTCTTCGATCTTTTAAGATCAACCGAGGTGAGGGCGTGATTCGTGGCAACTTAATAGTTAGTATTTTTATCATAGTTGGATTGTTAGGATGAAGATTATGCATTAGCGGAATCATTTATAGAAAGTTTGTTCTTCGTTCTTCGAGATAATTCTCAAGGATCGAAGAACGTCCATAGGATATTTTCATGTTAGATTGCGTGAAACGATGTTTTGTTTAATTGAGATGTTTACGTGAAATACTTATATTTGATCCGACAAGAATTGAAATGTTAGACTGAAAATATTATAGAAACCAATTGAGAATTAAAGTAATTTAAGGAAAGTACGAGATTAGAAGAACGTGATTACGTTAAGGAAAATATGTTTTGGCTTTGGTCCATAAAGATGTTATCATTATGTTTTGGCTTCGGGCCATGTATGTTGGCTTCGGTCGTTATAGACCTTCGGATCGCATGTTGGCTTCGGCCGCAGGTTGGCTTGGCCGTAATGGACCGACGGGTCACAGGTTTGGCTTCGGCCGTAGGTTTGTGTCGGCCGCAGGTTTGGCTACGGCCGCAGGTTGGCTTGGCCGTAATGGACCGACGGGTCACAGGTTTGGCTTCGGCCGTAGGTTTGTGTTCGGCCGCAGGTTTGGCTACGGCCGCAGGTTTGTCTTCGGTCGCATGTTTGGCTACAGCCGCAGGTTTGGCTATGGCTGCAAGTTGATGGACCTTCAGGTCGGAATGTTAAGAAATGCTAAAAACGGAATGATAGAACCGGATGTTAGGTTGTTTGTTTTTGAATGCATGAAAACGAATAAGTAATAGGAAGGAAAAATGGCTAAGTTAGAAAATAGAGAAACGAATTGCTAGGTTGATAGATTGGAAATTGCTAGGTTGTTATAATGTAATATGGAATTTGATTGCTTGATTATTGAGTTACATGGGGCGGTTTTGAGTACCCTCATTGAGTAAATTTGTATACTCATGCCTCCTTTTGCGGATGCAGGTAAGGCTGATTGTGTGGACCGGAGCGGGATATTTTTTAACATCAGTAATGTTTGGGAAGTTTTATAAAGATCTTTACTATTTTCAATGTGTTTTCAAAGATTTCCGGGTTGGGGTGTTGATACGCCTAAAATTGAAGGATCACTCTAAGGTTGAAGGATTGGATAAACCTTGCACCGAATGAGCTAGAAAGCACAAACGATCAAGGAACGTGGATCGAATGGTCGCACAAGGGCTGCGGAAGACCCTTGATATTCCAACTCCTAAGCCGGAAGATATGACTCACTCCGACGACATAGAAGCTACGATGTTTGATTAAAAACAAAGGTTTCAACAAGTATAAAAAAAATGTTTTTGATTAAAAACAATACAATAGATAACCTTTATATAATAGGCTATGGGTTAGACCAAAGGTCTAAACTTATTCTAGGAAATACAAACTACATAAATATGTTGGACTTGACCAAATTTTGATAGTTGTGGTCGAAAAACTCTTCGGTTGGTCTCGTCCTTTCGCATGGTGGACGGTCAAACAATTGCCGTCAGATTGATATATTATTCGACCATTACATGTAATTTATTGTTGGGCCTTTCTTGAACAACTTCAAACACTGATTTCTGAATTAGAACAAGGCCTCCATGTTTTGTTTTAAGTCCATTAGCTTCTCTCGGTCTAGAACTTCATGGATTAAACCGATAAGGCCTATGAACTGCCCATTAAGCCAAGCTATGATTTGTTGCCTAGCTGGTTCGTACCTGATTTTCATACCTTGATCCATGATGCTGGTCAGGGTCACATCATTCCCTCCTCGTTTAAAAGGATTTGTCCTCAAATCCGGACCTTATAGGTTGAATGAACCGACATGGTTTTTCTCAGCCAAGTTGTTTCTACTCTTCTTGTGCACACACGACCCTATTCCAGGCTCAAACATGAAGTGTTGTAGACCCTCTTCAGGCCTCAGTAGCTCCAGTGGGTCCTACGCATTGCAAACGAATGGCTGAACAAGATTATCACTTGATAAAGAACCAAGAATATCACCTGAAGCATAAGCGGTTGTGAGATCTTTTTCATGATCAGGTTCTGGTCCACTATCGACCACATTTTCCGAAACCTTTTGGACATCCAAGAGAACACCTACAGCCTCTGGTTATTCTTTTTTATGAGGGCTTGTCATCCATAGATTCTTCTTGGACATAAACAATCGATAGCTCTGGTTCAATATCTGTGGCCTCTTGATCTTCTTCCAACACTGACGATGTACGTGGGTCTGTGAACCTTTGATGGATCTTAGCCTTGAAACTCTACAGCCATCTCTCAAAACCCTCATTCCTCTTGTCTTCAGTTCTGGCTGATGGAGTTTCTACAACTTGTTTCGATTGTCGCTTTTTGACTTCCTTCTTTGGACTGCTCGGTTTAACTCCCATTGAACCAGAATCAAGGAAGATTCGTGTACCTTCTTTGCTGAGTGGTTTCATCCATTTGTCTCTCTCAGGTTGTGACTTCTTGGCTTTCTCCTCTTGGTCACGCTCATATTGTGCTATCTTCTCGGGTGTACGTTTGTTGTACATCCATTCTCGTACTTTTCTTCTTGTGCTTTAAGTTCAACCTCCTCTTCATAGTTTCTTAATAGTCCAAAAGACAAAGATCTCTTAGAAGATGAAGATTTGTACCTCCATTCTCGCATTTTTCTTCTTGTGCTTTAAGTTCAACCTCCTCTTCATAGTTTCTTAATAGTCCAAAAGACAGAGATATCTTAGAAGATGAAGAGTTGTACCTCCATTCTCACAAATCTTCTTCTCGTTCTTTGTGCGCTGCCTTCTTTTCATGGTTATTCAACAGTCCAAAAAACACAGTTGATCTCTTAGAAGATGAAGAGTTACGAATGTCTAGATCTGAAGAACTCGAAACCTCAGACTGGCTCTGATACCACATAATACACCCAATATTGAAGGATAACTCTAAGGTTGAAGGATTGGATAAACCTTGCACCGAATGAGCTAGAAAGCACAAACGATCAAGGAACGTGGATCGAATTGTCACACAAGGGCTGCGGAAGACCCTTGATATTCCAACTCCTAAGCCCGAAGATATGACTCACTCGGACGACTTAGAAGCTACGATGTTCGATTAAAAAAAAAGGATTCAACAAGAATAAAAAAGACATGTTTTTGATTAAAAATGTTTAATGAACAAAGCAATACAATAGCTAACCTTAATATAATAGGCTATGGGTTAGACCAAAAATCTAAACTTATTCTAGGAAATACAAACTACATAAATATGTTGGACTTGACCAAATTTTTATAGTTGTGGTCGAAAAACTCTTTGGCTGGTCTCGTCCTTTCGCATGGTCGACGGTCAAACAATTGCCGTAAGATTGATATATTATTCGACCATGACATGTAATTTATTGTTGGGCCTTTCTTGAACAACTTCAAACACTGATTTCTGAATGAGAAAAAGGCCTCCATGTTTTGTTTCAAGTTCATTAGCTTCTCTCGGTCTAGAACTTCACGGATCAAACCGATAAAGCCCATAAACAGCCCATTAAGCAAAGCTATGATCAGTTGCCTAGCTGGTTCGTACCTGATTTTCATACCTTGGTCCATGATGCTGGTCAGGGTCGCATCAGGTGTTTAAGAGACCCTTGGCTCAAAGAAGAGTAGGCTCTATTGGTTACATTTGAGGACTATCCCGATCCTCGAAGAGCGATAACCACGAGAGACTGCACACACCGGCCCCTGAGCGAGGAGTGAGACGACTTCAACATCCTCTATTACAATGCCTCGCAGAGCGTCACCATCGAGCCAACCAAGTTCGCTGATAAGCGAACTTTGAAGAAGCTGGGGCACTACAGCGAATTCAGACTGATGGTGCAGAAGCTTGGATTGGGCACCATGGCTACTAAGACATATCCTCTATACCCCGACCTGGTACGTCAGTGCATCTACACATCTCAGGTGCTCTACAAGTGCCCTAGAGAAAAGTTGGCGCATGAGGCAACCCTAAACTTCTTCATCAGAGGCATCCGGTACATAATTCCCATCCCGCAGTTGTGTGAGATCTACGACTTCGACATTGGTGCCAGCGCCTGTTCAGTCGTTGCTTTCCTAGGCCTACCTACTTTCTGGGGCTTCATTGGGACTGGCCACTTCGACTCCGGCTCAGCCACCCAGACGGACGTCCGTCAGCTGACGCTGCACTACTTCTTGAAGGTCTTTGCCAACACCCTATTGCACAAGATGGAACCTAACCAGGTTCGGGTTCAGGAGTGACACTGCTATACTATTCCATCAGGGAATTAGTTCAGCTTGAAGATGAGCTGTTTCCTCCACCGATGACCGATCAGCAGGTGAACATGGAAGATATATTTGCGGAGCACTTGGCAACCGTGATGGACAAACCATTCAAGGCTACTGGACAAAAGAGTGAGACGATAGGGAGCCTCTTGACACCTATCTTCAGAATTCTGGGCATTAGCTTAGAGGGAGGTTCACTGGAGAGAGGATTGCACTTCATGGATGAGGGTCACCTAACGAGGACCTAGTGGGTAACAATAAAATCTATCAAACCCCATAAAGTTCGTCTCATTACCGAGTTGGGAAAATCTTAGCGCATAAGGGTTTGACCAAAAGAACTTTTTCGAAAACCTTTCGGAAAAATAAAACTTGCTCTCCCAGAAATTGCGGAGAAACCCTAGATTTCTCACAGAGATAGGAAGCAAAGCAAATCGGGCGCACAACCCCCACTACTGTACTTCTTCTGAACAATTTTCGAAGAAACAAAGTTGTTCTCTATTGAATCACTCAAAACCTAAAACGGCTAACGAAAACTAAACTAAGCAAAACGAGAGATCATATCCCTCACCGCTAAAACGTTCTCTAAAACCTAAGATTTCGTAAAGAGTCAAGCATCGATTCTACGTAACATATTCAGTTAATTCTCAATGAGGGTCACTTAAACTTACTCGAAAAACTACTCAAAATTCCCTCGGATCAATCCTGCGGAAACGAGAAAATCTTCGATAAAGTCAACTCCCGATAATTAAGCTCATCACAACCAAAGATTCAGAGGCTAAAACGTAAATTTTCAAGAAAAACGGCTCTCGTACAGCCAAACACGAAAACACGCTTACATAACGACTTTCGTAAAATTAAACTCCATAACATTTTACGAAACACCTTTCGTAAAACTAAATTCATGAAATTTCTCGGAATAACTATCGTAAAATTAAAGCTCACCAACATTTTCCGAAACATTTTTCGTAAAGTCAAACTTGACAATGTTTTATGGAACATCATTCAAAAAGTGAAACGAGTTAGTATTTATTATACAACTTTTGTAGAAACAATTTGACGACGTTTACGAAATGACCGCACAAGCATACAATCCAAAATCGAGTAATCCAACTCACCAAAAGGGCGAGTTGGACAATACAAGCCGTGCAACTCGCCCATTCGGAAAATTTGCACTGTCCAACTTGCCCATTGGGCGAGTTTGACCAGTCCAACTCCTTTGCGTTCTTCTTCGAATCCCAGTCAAAACGCTTTTCGTTTCATATCAATCAGAGTTTCCGTTGATATTTAACGATCAAAACAAGTTTGACACACAAGTCAGACCAGTCAAACTCGCCGAACGGGTGAGTTGTACGAAACAAGCCGTCTAACTCACCCGTTCGGCATAAAAATTTAGGGAACTTAGGATCTACGAGAATAGTCTAGCGATCTAAATCTTAGGAATTTTCCTGTCTCGATCTATTGTTCTGTGCTGCTTACGCAAATTTTGCGAACCGATCTAAACTCTCGGAAAACTAAGAAACGATCGCCACGCACAGCGAGCTTGCTTCCTAAGGAAAGAAGGAACTAGAAATGCGAATGTCGTCTTAAAACTGTTTCGTTCCTATCAATTTTCTTAAAACCGACGTATTCCTAGTCGTCAACCTGAAAGTCCCCAAGTCACAATCCTAGCGTCGTCTTTAAACCGACATGGATTGTCGATCATCCCAATCTTTGAAAGAAAAACGTACACAACCCTTCAAAATATCGGTTTAGCCGCTTTCTTTCGTAAAAAAGGGAGGGAGTAGGTACGTATACTATACTCGTATACTCCCATACTTCAAAAAACAATTGTCTCAACATCAAGAAAACACTTTCGACAAAGGAAACTCTCGGAGAACTGTTTTCGTAAAAACTTTCCAAAACGGAATGCTAACCTTAAAACCAATCCGTCCGCGACTATAAAACATACACACCTTCTTAAACACGTACCCTTCGCGAAGGTTCGAAAACGAATATATCTAAAAATAAGTTTGTTGCTGATCACAACAAACTCTTAATGTTCTAAACAGACTAAGCCATCTCGTAGAGATAGCTCTCGAACACCCATCACAAGGGTAATAGCGCTATTAAAGAAAGCCAAAATTTTGGTTAGCACTTTCGGGAGACTTAAATATTGTCCTCGAAGAGATGCTGGATTCCTACTATACAAGTCACATAAGCCGAGAAAATATCGTGGACTTTAAAGCGGATGGAATCAGGTCGAAAGAGATACGGGAAACGTAAGCCGAAGTAGTCATCGCACCCCCTAAACCGTGATTAGACATATGTCTTACCCTAAACCCAGCACACTGGTCTCTACTGTCTCAAGCCAAAATATCGAAAAGATACAAGATCCTAAAAGCATGTCTCTTCGTCCATATCTAAGCGCTCACAAAACTTTGAAAAACTTCTCAAACATCTTGAACGAGCAACGAATAGGATGATCCGCAAAAGAGTTGGGAACAAGATGACAACTCGTATCCCTCCCTCTATACTTAACAAAAATCCGAATCTACTTAAACTAATTTTCAAGAAAAAAGCCTAGTTTATTCATTAAAGAAAATCACAAAGCGGTCGGGATCCAAAGCCACACGCTGGCAGTCCCAAAAACATAAGTACGGCCACACTCGGCCAAAAAAAAATCAGCCTACAAGGCTGGTCTCGAAGCCGAGAAAGGTCCAATATACAATTCCGTTGGCAGCAACATGCCTGATAATGTCTACACGACACATAGCTAAACCATAAGGGTCTCACTGGAAAACATGAAGTAAGAACCTTAACTCTGGAACGAACTACGAAAGGCTTGATCCCTTTTACAAGGGTACCTAGGCAGCCTTCACAAGGCGCAGCCCCAATCCTACTGCATTCTGATCTTAAAGGAATAAGTAGACCACCTTCAACAGAACTTTTCAAACATTGATTCCGCCTAACTTACCAAACCTGCCAAAACCGCTCGCTAGAACCTTGCGATTCTAACGAGCTGGGGGGCTAACTGTTGGAGTCAAAATCGGTTACGACGGAATCAGCGTCAAAAACCTACCGGGAAAATGCGTTCTTGGTGAAAGAAAGAGATATTTACTCGGAAAAAGGGAATGGGAAAAATCGAGGTACAATCTCAACTGACCACAAAGGACCGGTAATGAGCCATCAGGAAGAGTTTGTCCAAAGACCTCGGGTAAACGTATCCCCGAACGGCAATATGACAAAACGACTAGAAGACTCGATCATCCAACTCCCCAAACTGAGAAGATGGCTGAGCAAGACGTCCAGCTTGTCGAATGGGCAAATCAAGCCACATGGGTGGACCAACTCGCCCGTACGGCGAGTTGGACGACACCAACCAAATCGCCGGTATGGCGAGTTAGATGGCACAAACCAACCAACTCGCCGTACGGGCGAGTTGAACTATCCAACTCGCCATATGGGTGAGTTGGACAAGGCCAACTTGCCATATGGGCGAGTTGGAAGGCACAAACCAACCAACTCGCCCGTACGGCAAGTTGGAAAAGGCCAACTCGCCGTACGGGCGAGTTGGTAGACACGACACGACCAAATCGCCGAATGGGGGAGTTATATGGCACAACAAACTCGTTCGGCAAGTCGGACCAAATCAATCTAGTTTCACATTATCCACGTTAAACTCCCTCTTTAGATACTTGATCGAACTTATCTTCGTTCCGTCTCGATCGGGATTGACATTGGAACTTTACCAAAAGAACCTGTTTTCTCGAGAAAGGATCGGGTAGATCGTATGAGATGATAATGGTTAACTAAACACCTAGATTTCTCACAGAGATAGGAAGCAAAGCAAATCGGGCGCACAACCCCCACTACTGTACTTCTTCTGAACAATTTTCGAAGAAACAAAGTTGTTCTCTATTGAATCACTCAAAACCTAAAACGGCTAACGAAAACTAAACTAAGCAAAACGAGAGATCGTATCCCTCACCGCTAAAACGTTCTCTAAAACCTAAGATTTCGTAAAGTGTCAAGCATCGATTCTACGTAACATATTCAGTTAATTCTCAATGAGGGTCACTTAAACTTACTCCAAAAACTACTCAAAATTCCCTCAGATCAATCCTGCGGAAACGAGAAAATCTTCGATAAAGTCAACTCCCGATAATTAAGCTCATCACAACCAAAGATTCAGAGGCTAAAACGTAAATTTTCATGAAAAACGGCTCTCGTACAGCCAAACACGAAAACACGCTTACATAACGACTTTCGTAAAATTAAACTCCATAACATTTTACGAAACACCTTTCGTAAAACTAAATTCATGAAATTTCTCGGAATAACTATCGTAAAATTAAAGCTCACCAACATATTCCGAAACATTTTTCGTAAAGTCAAACTTGACAATGTTTTATGGAACATCATTCAGAAAGTGAAACGAGTTAGTAATTTATGATACAACTTTCGTAGAAACAATTTGACGACGTTTACGAAATGACCGCACAAGCATTCAATCCAAACTCGAGTATTCCAACTCACCAAAAGGGCGAGTTGGACAGTACAAGCCGTGTAACTCGCCCATTCGGCAAGTTTGACCAGTCCAATTTGCCCAACGTGCAAGTTGGACAGTGCAAGCCATGCAACTCGCCCATTGGGCGAGTTTGACCAGTCCAACTCCTTTGTGTTCTTCTTCGAATCCCATTCAAAACGCTTTTCGTTTCATCTCAATCAGAGTTTCCGTTGATATTTTACGATCAAAACAAGTTTGACACACAAGTCAGACCAGTCAAACTCGCCGAACGGGTGAGTTGTACGAAACAAGCCGTCTAACTCACCCGTTCGGCATAAAAATTTAGGGAACTTAGGATCTACGAGAATAGTCTAGCGATCTAAATCTTAGGAATTTTCCTGTCTCGATCTATTGTTCTGTGCTGCTTACGCAAATTTTGCGAACCGATCTAAACTCTCGGAAAACTAAGAAACGATCGCCACGCACAGCGAGCTTGCTTCCTAAGGAAAGAAGGAACTAGAAATGCGAATGTCGTCTTAAAACTGTTTCGTTCCTAGCAATTTTCTTAAAACCGACGTATTCCTAGTCGTCAACCTGAAAGTCCCCAAGTCACAATCCTAGCGTCGTCTTTAAACCGACATGGATTGTCGATCATCCCAATCTTTGAAAGAAAAACGTACACAACCCTTCAAAATATCGGTTTAGCCGCTTTCTTTCGTAAAAAAGGGAGGGAGTAGGTACGTATACTATACTCGTATACTCCCATACTTCAAAAAACAATTGTCTCAACATCAAGAAAACACTTTCGACAAAGGAAACTCTCGGAGAACTGTTTTCGTAAAAACTTTCCAAAACGGAATGCTAACCTTAAAACCAATCCGTCCGCGACTATAAAACATACACACCTTCTTAAACACGTATCCTTCGCGAAGGTTCGAAAACGAATATATCTAAAAATAAGTTTGTTGCTGATCACAACAAACTCTTAATGTTCTAAACAGACTAAGCCATCTCGTAGAGATAGCTCTCGAACACCCATCACAAGGGTAATAGCGCTATTAAAGAAAGCCAAAATTTTGGTTAGCACTTTCGGGAGACTTAAATCTTGTCCTCGAAGAGATGCTGGATTACTACTATACAAGTCACATAAGCCGGGAAAATATCACGGACTTTAAAGCGGATGGAATCAGGTCGAAAGAGATACGGGAAACGTAAGCCGAAGTAGTCATCGCACCCCCTAAACCGTGATTAGACATATGTCTTACCCTAAACCCAGCACACTGGTCTCTACTGTCTCAAGCCAAAATATCGAAAAGATACAAGATCCTAAAAGCATGTCTCTTCGTCCATATCTAAGCGCTCACAAAACTTTGAAAAACTTCTCAAACATCTTGAACGAGCAACGAATAGGATGATCCGCAAAAGAGTTGGGAACAAGATGACAACTCGTATCCCTCCCTCTATACTTAACAAAAATCCGAATCTACTTAAACTAATTTTCAAGAAAAAATCCTAGTTTATTCATTAAAAAAAATCGCAAAGCGGTCGGGATCCAAAGCCACACGTTGGCAGTCCCAAAAACATAAGTACGGCCACACTCGGCCAAAAAAAAATCAGCCTACAAGGCTGGTCTCGAAGCCGAGAAAGGTCCAATATACAATTCCGTTGGCAGCAACATGCCTGATAATGTCTACACGACACATAGCTAAACCATAAGGGTCTCACTGGAAAACATGAAGTAAGAACCTTAACTCTGGAACGAACTACGAAAGGCTTGATCCCTTTTACAAGGGTACCTAGGCAGCCTTCACAAGGCGCAGCCCCAATCCTACTGCATTCTGATCTTAAAGGAATAAGTAGACCACCTTCAACGGACCTTTTCAAACATTGATTCCGCCTAACTTACCAAACCTGCCAAAACCGCTCGCTAGAACCTTGCGATTCTAACGAGCTGGGGGGCTAACTGTTGGGGTCAAAATCGGTTACGACGGAATCAGCGTCCGAAACCTACCGGGAAAATGCGTTCTTGGTGAAAGAAAGAGATATTTACTCGGAAAAAGGGAACGGGAAAAATCGAGGTAAAATCTCAACTGACCACAAAGGACCGGTAATGAGCCATCAGGAAGAGTTTGTCCAAAGACCTCGGGTAAACGTATCCCTGAACGGCAATATGACAAAACGACTAGAAGACTCGATCATCCAACTCCCCAAACTGAGAAGATGGCTGAGCAAGACGTCCAGCTTGTCGAATGGGCAAATCAAGCCACATGGGTCGACCAACTCGCCCGTACGGCGAGTTGGACGACACCAACCAAATCGCCGGTATGGCGAGTTAGATGGCACAGACCAACCAACTCGCCGTACGGGCGAGTTGAACTATCCAACTCGCCATATGGGTGAGTTGGACAAGGCCAACTTGCCATATGGGCGAGTTGGAAGGCACAAACCAACCAACTCGCCCGTACGGCAAGTTGGAAAAGGCCAACTCGCCGTACGGGCGAGTTGGTAGACACGACATGACCAAATCGCCGAATGGGGGAGTTATATGGCACAACAAACTCGTTCGGCAAGTCGGACCAAATCAATCCAGTTTCACATTATCCTCGTTAAACTCCCTCTTTAGATACTTGATCGAACTTATCTTCGTTCCGTCTCGATCGGGATTGACATTGGAACTTTACCAAAAGAACATGTTTTCTCGAGAAAGGATAGGGTAGATTGTATGAGACGATAATGGTTAACTAAACACCTAGAGTCACACGCCCATACGAAAGATCCTAACTCTCGGACAATGTCGTCTTAGCAATGCTCTTTCGATAAAATCATAGAAACGCCTAAGTCAGAAAATGGCTCGATGAGGTCTAAAGCTCAGCTAAAGGCCCACTCACAATTTTATCCGAAATCAAGCCCAAAATTTGTGATGGTTTATCTTTTATTTTGCAGGAAGGGATAAATGTTAAGTTCGAAAGATAAATGTCAAGATCGAAGGATAAATGTTAAGTTTCCAAAGATAATAATGAAGATTGAAGAAAAAGGAATATTTTTGCGAAACGATAAATTTGACCAAGGGCAGAAGGGAAAAGAGAAAACCGCCTCTATAGGAGTATATAAAGACTTCAAGGGTGATGATGCAGAGCAGACACGAAAATCTCCACTCAGAGCAAACATAGCTTAGCACTTAGAGCATTTAGGCAACTTTCCGTTTATGTTATCCGAGCTGCGACTCAACTAGGGTTTTGCAGTCTTAGGTTATTAGATCTAGGGATCTCGCCAACAGCTCTCATAGCTGAGGCTCTTATCCTTTTGTAAACGCTCATACGCAAATTCGGAATAAGACATCTATTTTCTCCCTTTTCGATTCTTACTTTGTTTTTTCAATATTTACTTCGTATTCTGACTGATTGGTGTGTGGTTTAGCAGATATCCGGGACCTCTGGGAAAGTAGGGTTTACCCTGCGTTCCTAATTCAATGGAAATCAACAGTGCGAATTTCGGTTCTCACAAGGACACGCGCAAAAACGCCACCAAGAGCAGAGCAGCAACAGCACCAGTGTTTAAGTGTTTCTGGTGTGTAATATCCAGAGTCTAAGGGTGTCTAAGTTGGTGTGTCATATCCGATTTAGTCATCTAGCAGTATCAAGAGACCATCCATCCCTCTTGTGTCACCATTCGATCCACATGCCTTGAGAAACTTGAGTATTTTGATTCGTTTTTGCAAGGATTGTCCCATCTGTTCCAGAGAGCGTCCTAGGATCATATTATTTGGTGTCAGAGCAACTCTGGAAGGGAAGTGTTCATATTTCTCTCTGATTTTTGATTTTTCTTTTCATATTCTCTTTGATTTCGTGTTGATCTGTGTTCTGTGTGTCGAAAGCTGATAAAATAGGGTTCATTGATCATGTTTCTGAGTTTAGACTCTTCATATCCTTGCTGAGAAAGTTATCGATTTGATTTGTTGATCTGAATCTGATTAGGGTTAAGAGAAATCAATCTGTTTCTATTGTTTTGAATCTGTTCTTTTCTGTTTTGATCATTGAATCTAAGCTTGAATCTGAACCTACAATCAAAATCCCCACATCAATGACCACGCCATCCATCTCATCTTCCACAGTTGCATCTTCATTAGTTCGACCTTTCTCAGTTACATCTTCCGCAGTTCCATCTTCCTCAGTCTCATAATCCTTAGTTCTATCTTCCTCAGTCCCATCCGTGTCAGCATCCTCTCTATCAGAAAGACCAACTTAGCTATCAGTTCCACCATCCTCTCCTGAAAGTGGTAGACCACCATATTTATCATCTATGTCATTGTTGATCTCCACATGTAGAACACTTCTACATTTGTCATTTTACACTTGCATTAGATAACCCAAAACGTCTTCATTACACCAAATATATGATGGCTTGTTCGAATACAATACCATTGGAAAGTAACTAATCTTCATCCGCCTTAATCTTTTTGCATATACACTCAACCAATCCAAAATATGTAACCTCTTCCACAGATGTCTTCATCACTAGTGTGTGAATTTCATCTTCTCCCGAGATCCATCTTATCTCAGACCATCCTTGATGTAACTTCCCCTGTAGTCAAAACTACAAAACATATGATTGCAATAGGAGAGGCCATAGATTTCCCTGAAAACTAGAAGTATGATCAGCTTTAACAATTTAAAAAATCAAAGTTGTTCAAGAACTTTGATACATAGTCGATCCAGTAATACTAGTAATACACGTTTCACTTTGGTAGTACTAGTAATTCCAGTAGTTCCTTGAAGTTTTTGTTTTCATCAATTTAACCCTTTTAACCAACCACAAGGGTGTTATACAACTCACAATATCATCTACCAACATTGTAATGTATTATACTTCTTCAAAAGAGTGCAAAATGAGCAGAATTATACAAAATAGTCATTAAACAACATTTTCATATTTGTTTTATACTCATATGCTTAAAATTTCGTTTTCATTGATTTATGTCATTTTAAACTACCACTTTATTCATGTATAAATAACTTTTTACAATGATTTATGATTGTTACTTTGTGGGTAACATTCAAAATAAAGTTATGGAAATAAAGCAAAATTAACCAAAGATAAAAAGGCGGCCGATGATGCAAAGGAGGAAGATGATTGTTATTGCACAAGTGTGCACATGAATAATCAATATGTGAATAATCCGGATCAACCCAAATGGGGCAACGAAGAAATGTGCAAAATTGGTGATGATGAATGATAAAGATGGATCCTAGCTAAAGACGTGGAAACTAGATTGGCAATCAAGTTGAAGTCAGTCTAAAGATCACTTGGACAGCAGGCAGCTGGAAATTCACTTTGGAGAAGGGGTGTAACACCCCCGATCAATTTTCTGCTAACCGGCCATCCCGACCAGTCGACAATCAAACAAGAAAAACACCGATCGAACTAGCGTGATCAAATGGATCGAAAGTGTCACATTACAAAGGCCAAAGACTGTTCAAATTATATTACATGAACATGCCCCATAGTCCGAGCCAGACTATTCTTGGTTTTGTTTATCTCCCAACCATAGCCTAAGGCTTGTCAACCCGTACCTTGATTGTGCGTTGTGTTATACAGACTAGTTAATTATCGGAGTACTCACATTGCACGTAATACAATTTTAATATTATTTAAGAAATATCCATACTAAATAATAATTCATGACTGGCTTGGCCGAATGCCAAATCGAGTCAACTAAAATACATGTCCAAAAATACCGTTTTAGAAAAGGCATGAAAATTGCTCCAGTGGTCCTAACGTCCAGTTCCAAGCTACTTTGTCACCTATAACTAAGGTACACAACACCGGAGTTGGGTGAGTAATATAAGATTACGCAGTGGGTTGGCCGCCTGTACCCGGCTTCTGGTAAATAACCCATACAAACCCAAAATAACAACCAATTAGTCAAAGCAACAATTAACGGATACAACCATCACTTGAGTATTCTTCCGCGAAACCCGCAAGTAACCAACAAAAAGTAACAAATGATTCAGAGACTTTGCCTAGGTAACACAACGTATGTTTTACCGGCCTACCAATAAACAAGAATCGAAATATAACTCTCATTTTATCTCTCAACACCTAGGGCCGACAAAATTATTCTTCCTACACACAAGGGATACCGATAATCCCCTCACTATTACACCACAATGCGTAGGCGCTCGGTTCTTCCCAACCGGTGACTGGTTCTCAATCAGAATCTTTGTGCCCTGGTCCTTAACAAGGTTCGCCGGGGTTGTCACATCCATATGTGACACTCGTAATTGGTGATCAAATGAAGCTAGACCGAGCTCACCACCTTCCGGACCACAACCAACTTAGTGGTACCATTTGAGAAAGCAATGATCTGCAAAGAGTAGAACCACCACAAGGTTTTTAACTCTATCTCACACACTTTCGAGTTACCTAACACTCCATTAATCTCAAATCCTAATAAAAGAAAATACTTGGCTCTAAAATCCTACTTGGATTGTCTAGTTAGACATTCAATCACGACTCACTCACTAAGACTATAATACACCACAACTCAAATAGTAGATATGACTCATTCGAGGAACAACCAACAACATAACCCGCAAGTCACATACTCCATCCTTAGATGCAGTCCCACACTAGAACCAACACAAGGTTCTAGAAATAAACCAACACGAGGTCTCACAACATAGCCATTACAAGGTTCTCACATCATACCAACACGACATATAACACGAACCAACACGAGGATCCACAAGTCACCTGCATAACACGTTAGCTTTCATGCCAATTATGGCATCACATACAATCAACGATATCACCACATTAACCCAATTAATGCCACACAAACCCAACATAACAACAAAAACATGCTGGTCACCACATTAACACAATTTGAACTCCCTGTTTCTTTACTCTATTTCTTATATGCAATTTATTTAGAGTTTAATTATGATCTTTATAATCATGTATGAGTAACTCAACTGTTAGATTTAGGGGTTATTCAAAGGTAGTCTATGAATTGGTGATTATGTATTGCTAATAGGGATATTTAACTAGTTCTTCATCTAAATTGTTCTTATTGCTAGAATTAAGACTGATCACCTTAAACCTAGATCTTAGGACTGATTGGCTCAATTGAAAGCTTGGTAAATTACCTGAATTGAAATTCAAATGATCTAAACTGCTAGATGCATATGAGAGTTGATCTAATGGGTTAGAGAAGTTATCAAACCTTGTCACTGAATCAGATAGAAGTAGCATCAATCGACGGTACATCATGACCATCGATCAACACTCCTGTAAGGATTAACAATCGTTTAACCTGAATTTGAGTTCAGAGCTATACTTAAATAAACCCCTGGTAAAGTACTTAGTTACATCTTCATCCTACCTAAGAATTCCCTTAAGTCTAATTTATTTCCCCTTTGATAAAATCTACAAACCAATCTTGCAATCACTTTGGTGCTTATTAATCTTTGTCTAGCTTTACTACAAAAACAAAAATCCTATTGTGCAATCTCAAAATTTCTTATTTGAGAAAGTAATCAGTAGCTCTAGGGTAATTTGAGAACGTATCATCCATGTTATCTTTGGTGATCTCAATTTGACTCATCCTCTCCTGAAGGTTGCTAATGCATTTGTGTAACCAGCTAATTCTGCTGTTTGTAGGTTTGGAGATGTCATCCAATCTCCTGTAGATATCTACCATCAATTCTTGAGACGCATAAACTCCATTAAGCTTGTCTGTTAGCAGCTACTTGGTTACCAGCCTTTGTCTAAATGGTCTGCATGAAGTGTCGATCGATGGTCGAGCTCGTCCGTCGATCGACGCTGGTTCGCCTACTGCATTCGCGTGTTGTCTCTGATTTGCCTGATGAGCAAAGTCCATTTTCTCTTTCATTTCTTCCTGAATGTAGCTAACCAGCCAATATATTTGTTGAACGGGTATTAGACATCATCGAGCCTCGTAAAATAGTCACCAATCAACATCTCCTAGGCTCTGTAGATTCGTTATGCCATGTTGTCAACCTCTGCTCTACTGTATGTTTCTGTCTTTGGCATGGTCCTATCAAAGTTCTCTTCATACTCTGGCAAACAAAAACGAATGTGTCTAATGATGTCTGCTCTCTGAAGAATATCTCTGATGTCTTCCTTTGACACAATGGTGATTCAGCCATATATAGCTCATGGATTGCCATATTTGTCTATGTAGACACCAAACACATATCTTTCTTCCCCATAATCAAAATTGTCTTGATCAAACATTTAGGTTTTGATATGTAACCGGTGAAGTCTTTTGTAAGGTGAGTGTCGATCAACGACTACAGTGGTGTGTCGATAGATGCTATGTTGTTATTTGCACGGTTGTCATGTAGTTGTTGACTAAAGAGGTTTCTTGATCCATTCACAATTGCGAGTATGTCTGCTACATCTTCCTTAGATACATTGAGAATTTGTCCATCTGTTTCTTGTGGACGTCCTTCTAGATCCCTTATCATTCTTAACTCATCTGGTCTGAGATAAACATAATTTGCATTGTGTTCTGCTGTGGTAGCTGCCTCGGACCCTGCTTGGTGATGAGTATCGATCGATGCTGAAGGGTGGGTGTCGACCGACTGTATGTTGTCGCCGTCGACTGATTGTATGGGCTGGGTGTCAATCAATGCTCCATCATCTGACTCCTCTTTTAGCTCAAAGTCGCAGAAACACGTGGTTACAAGTCTTGCATCACTACACAACTCGATGAGAGCAGTTTTATTCTTAATTTTAACAGGCTCATAATAGTTATGTTGATCAATCAGATATACATACAACTTGTTTGTCTTCATGTTGCATACAACTCATATTTTGGCCATGAAAGCTCTTCCAAGTAGTAGAGATGAATTTCAGTCTATCTAGATATCCATGACATGGAAGTCTACTGGGACTAAGGCATTGTCAATCTGCACTTGAAGATCTGTGACCATCCTTCCCGAGTTCACCATAGAGAAATCCAAAAAAGTGAATGAAACGCTAGAAGGCTCCACTTTCATACTCAACTTTTCTGCCATAGCTCTGGGTATGGTGATGGCTGATGATAATGTGTCACAAAGTGCATTAGGATACTCGTGACCTTCGATCAAGCATGGAACCATGAACATCCCAGGATCACTTCTCTTCTTTTAGATTGATCCTCTACTTCATCTTCTATCTGAGGTGATGGAATATTCTCTCAGTATCATCATCTGTTTACTTTCCTTGAAAAGCATCCATAATCTATGAGTACAATATGCTTCATCAAATGGAGTATCTAAAGGAATTCTGAAAACTCTTTGGCAAAGCCATCCATCTCTTTCTTATTGGCTTCTCTACTCAGATGTTTAGGAATCTTATTTTTCCTCCTAAAATGTCCCTCAGTTGCTTTCTCAACAATCATAGGCTCTGATGTATCAGTATACTGCTCAGAAGTATCCAGAGGGGAATTTCTAGTAGCATTCACTAGGCGTGCATTGAGGCTTGGTAGATGAACTGTCTCTGTTGTTGGACACTATCGATTGACGCTTGGCTCTCTCCGTCAATCAATGTTTGTTGATTTTCATGATCACCCTGATTCTTCCGGGACTGTCGATCGACGCTCAACACTAGGTGTTGATTGACACCATGCGAACTATCAAAAGACATGGAGATTTCAGCACTAAAATCTCCTTTTTGGAGCTTTTCTCTCTTAACCACTTGCCAAAAATCATAATTTATCAAGGTATTGACTTGGTGCTTCTGACCAGTTTGTCCCTTCTCCTTAATAAGAGATTCTTGTATCCTAACGGCTTCACTTGTCTGGACCACTTGATTTTCCAATTTGTTCACATGGGTGCTGAGAGTCTCAAACTTGGTATTCAAATTTGCGTACACAACGTCTATCTTCCCATTGAAGTCCACATTCATCTTCTGTTGTCCTTTAAGAACTCGATCAACCATGGCTTCAATCTTGCTATCATGAGTCTCTGGTGGAGGATTCTTGTAGTAGGAAGCTCCATAAGTCTTGTTGTTGTACGACTTCTGCTACTGTGAACCCTGGTTGTACTTACTCCTCTGGCCAAAGCCATAAGAGTTTCTGTTGTTTCACTGATTCCCATATCTCTGGAAACCATTACCACAGATGTAGTTCATATCATCTTCTTCCTTTTCATCACTTCCAGAACCTATGGCTTCTACATCCTTTGCGAAGCTAACCTGTTTTGGGAGAAAATATTGAACAATGTCCAGCTTTGCTTTAACTTCTTCAATCTGCTCCTTACTAAATGTAGGAACTGATTTCTTCTTCTCATAGTCAGTGTTCTTGGTGTTGTTGCTAGATGTCATGTCCTCAATCAGCTTTGTAGCTTCTTCTTGACTCATAGTGCTTGAATTTCCCTCACTAGCTATGCCTGGAGCCATCTGGTATGATAAATCAATACCCCTGAAGAAAGTGCTAAGCAGTTGAACTTCATTAAATCCATGGTGTGGACAATCTCTTAGCTAGTATTTGAATCTGGGCCAGGAGCTTCTGGAAGATTCTGTAGGCTCTTGTGTGAATGTAGCAATTCTGCTCCTCAAATCCTGATCTCGCGCATCATCAAAGAAATTAAGCTTGAAAGCGTTCTTGTTGTCTATCCAGGAAGTAAGAGATCGTGGTGGTAATTCCTTAAGCCAATATGAAGCTTCTCTAGCAAGTGAATACTTGAAGAGCTTGCATAAGAGATAGTCCTGAGGGACTCCATTGGCTTTGATAGCAGATACTAGATCCCCAAACCGCTCCAAATGATCCAGCGGATGCTCATGTATGATATGGTGTATGTGCCACTAATGTGAAGTAGGACGATTTTATCTCCAATTCGTTCCTCTGAAAAGCTGGAGGACGAATGAATGATCTGTTGGCATAGAACTGACCTGGACGATTGTAGTCTTCCAAAGTTCTAGTTTGAGCAGATTGGGCATTAGCTTCAAGTTAAGATAGTGCAGAGTCTACTTCTGGTTCTAGTTTAGAGATTGCACCCCCCTGATCATCTATGTACTGAACTGCTGTGTTCCGCCGATGACCTTCAAGATCATAGAGGTCTTAACTCTCATCCCTAGTCAGAATCAAAGTCACAACCATCTCTGCTCACGAAGTACCATCGATCGATGTTTTTCCAAGAGAAGTGTTAATCGATGATAAGGTTTGTTGCTGCCAATCGATGATTGACGCTTCCCTTTGTGGATGCTGCGTTCGAGTGCTGCTGGGTCTGGGAAAAGTAACTCTTGTTCCTTGTTGCTTCTGCTACTGCCGCGCATGCACCTGAAAGAAAATATATTTTTTTTTGCAAGTAAACAGTGAAATAAAGCCTAGGCTAAACCTATTAAACAAGTCTAATGGTGATTCTTCGATCCCCGGAAACGGCGCCACATTTGATCCAACTCAAACTACCCTAAGAAGTGACTTTTACTCCCTCAAAGAAGATATTCAAGTTGCAGTACTTAGGGACCGAATCCACAAAGAGCTATGGCATACAATAAACTCAGGCTTATTAGTATTAAGGTAGGCAAATTATGATGTTATTAAGTAAACAAGTAAAGTAACCAGAATGATTGATTGATTGGGTTTGTAAATAGTAAGAGAAATTGCTAGATCTAGGGTTTCATGTAGGTGGATTACAGAGGATAATAACTAAGGGTTTTGTATCCTAGAACTCTAATCCAAACAATAAGATATCAAGTAGTGAATCGATCTATTATTTAAATCTTTGTAATAACTCTCTTTGAGAACTCATAATAGATTATATATCGATACTATTGAGCTAGCATCGAACAATGCTCACATAAATCAGGCATTACGACCTAATTCAATATGTTCACTAAATTACTAGACCAACTCTCATATTTATCTAGCAACATAGCTGAACAGAATTTATTTAGGTAAGTATCCTACTCTTGCAGTTGTCAATTATCCTAAGATCAAGGTTCTAGTTAGCTACTCTAGAACACATGAAATAAGCATAATACTGATGAAGGATATTTATTACACCTTAGCAGTTCTATTGTTTGGCTAATCCATTAATACCATAGTGAACCCTAAATCTGACAAGAAAGACTACTCATTAATTATCAAGCAAACATCATAATGAACTGAATGGAATGCATAAATAGTAAAGGTAAGAATACTAGATTTCAATACAGATCTCTGAAGAGTCTTGATCTTCTCCCTAGAGAACCCTAAAACCTTTCAAGTATGAAATAATATTGTAAAGTGTATTGCGTGTCTTTCGCCTAAAAATGGCATAAACTATATATATTAGGTAAAACTCGTGCAGGGCCGGGCAACCTTGTATTTTTTGTTGACTTGGACTTTAAGTCGGCTTAGGTTTCTTCGTGTTAACCGTCGGTCGACAGTAAGGATGCTCCGTAAATCGACACCAAGGCTCAACTTCGACTCTTATTTGCTGAATGTGAACAGCTACGTGATCTTCTCTCTCACTCTGCTCCAAAAAGTCTCACAATCATCACAATGCTCCAAAAGTACCTTGACCTAAAAAGCCTTTAAAACATATCCTAGTCACACATAACAAACTCCAAATAGGACTTATAATATGGTCTAAAACAGGTAAACATTAAGACCTATCATGTGTCACCTCCTGGACGTCTTCACCATGCACCATGACACCTCGTGATACACATGTCACCTGAAAACAAAATTCATCAGAGTTTCGGCACCTCATGCTTCCCAATAACAACTCGTGCTTCCCCCTTTCCACCTTGTTATTCTTAACACCTCCTTCTTTAACACACCATGCATTAACCTCTTGCTTAAAAAATATGCCTAACAACTCGTGCTTAACACCTCATGGTTACCACCTCGTGCTTAACACCTCATGGTTACCACCTCGTGCTTTCAAGCTACCTTGCTTTTATGCCATCATTCTTATATTTTGTCGCGATTTTAACACATTGTGTTCCCAACAAGTCACTATTCCAACATGCCTTGCTTCCAACACGTTTTGCATCCAAAACGCCATGCTTCCAAAACGCCATTCTTCCAACATGTCGTGCTTCTGAAATTGCGGAATATTATCCCGGCCTAATCGGCTAAGATATTTTTTTGACTGTGGACTATGATTCTTGAAAATCTTCTTACTTTTATACAGTAATTCACTAGTCATTTGGGAAATAATAACGGTTCTCAACATTTAAAATCTAAGCTCAACTCCTACCTCAACATTTTTGCTCCGGTCGTTTTTAAGGTTTAGACTAGGGCACTCCATTATTTCCCTTTTAAAAGAATTCGTCCTCGAATTCTAGAGTGTTGCTTAAGGTTCTATCTTGTCCTCTCTATAGATACCTCAGCTTCACTACTCTTTTGTCTTATATATATCTTGTCATTTCAATGGATATTTTCTCCCATAACTCATCCCTAGTCTAATTCACTGTCTAGGTTTAGTACCTATGTAGTGTGAAATACCTTCACTATACAACTATTGATATTTAGTCAAGCAACAATCAAACAAGAACATGTTTGGCTTACTAACGACTGTGTATAGCTTGCTATCCACCACCCTCAACAAACCGTTGCTCAGACTTGTAAGAATCAACCTTAGAATATCCTCAAAATTAAATACCCCATTTTCTCTCTTCCCGATACTTCCTTCAATTACTTCGTTTGTTTTAAGAATTTTTCCTTTTTCCTCTTGCAGACGCTCCATATGTTCTCCTTAGCTTACTTCAGACTTTTTTTTATAATAGTTTACTCCATAGATGTTGTCGTGGTATGATATGTCATTGCCTATTTTGATGACTCCGAGCCTTAGGTACTCCAACTGACGGCTTCCCAATGCATAACTAAATCTTGAACACTTATCGGTCTAGCTTCATCTGCTAACTTCCATTCTCAGCTACTTTGCAAGGATTTTGTCTCATACTGGTTCCTTTCACCATGTTTACTGTATTAGCACAATTAATCATATCTCCAACATGATTCCAATATTTCCACTAATGTCATCAATAGATCCACCCAGCAGGTCTTCTTATGGTCAACAAAATGTATCTATCGTCTCCATGTAAAACTCTTCAATCAGCCCGCTCTCATAACATCTTGAATTTGGGTCCACGATGAACATACTCGTTGCACATTTATTTCCGGATGTTTACTATTCCTTGAAAAATAACATATCCTAATTTTCTTCTTGCCTTTAATTCCATTTTCATTTCCTTGATTCTTGTCTCTTCCGATTCGATGGTCTTTGGTGTCCTTCCTTGGTCTTTTATCTCGTCCTAGAAATATCCTCAAGGTTTTTATAATCTCTAGGGTTGATCATTCCTCCTTTGTCTTATATTAGAGCTCACAAACCACTTCCTCATTTAGATAATATTGTGTACCTATCACTTCTTTAAATACCAATCTGCCTTAATATTCCTTTTTCCTTGTTTCTATATTTTTCTTTTGATGGATATCACCTTCCTTTCACTTAGTTCCATCCCACTCTCATTCATACTTCCTCTGGTGAAGCTTTAGCATCCTCGATTCTTCTTAAGTTTTTGTTTTGGTTTTAGAGATTTGTACTTCCACCAGTTTTAAGGTTTCCATTCCTTAAAACTATCGATCACTGTCACATCCCATCATGCGGTGGCTAAGACCAAAAAAAAACTAACAATCTATAGATTAATAAACAAAATCTTATATTTCCAATTCTTAACCTATGCAATGATTTTACTTCTATTATAAAATCATTGGTAACCAATCATGCAACAATCACACAAGAACATGCACCACCAACCATCAATAATGCATAACTTCAGCATCCACAACAATTCATTTTAATGTCTACTAATCTTTTATTTAACCATCAACTAAAGCATTCAAGTAATCCTAGCAATGCTAACAAAGCACCACAAGCCATACCACAAGCAATTGCTTAGTTTCACCAATTAACTTAGGTACCAGAAACCTGATCAGAGATCACAAGGGTTCTCACTAATCTACCATGCAATTCAACATGCATGCAAAGGAGAAATTAGCACCCATACTTACCTAGCTCGGGGACACAAATTCCTGAAATTTTAGGGTGTAACAAGTACCACTTTACTCCTATTACTTGCTTTTCTTCAATGAGTTCAAGTGCCTGCCAGACCAGCGGAGTTGATTCGCGGTTGCAATGAGCATCGAAGTTTACTTCTTGAACGGCTGGTTACACACCTTTGAACTTTTGATTCCTGATTTTGGTTGCACCGTTGATCCCTTGCTCACTAGGATAGTATTGTTGTTTATTCATTCCTTTTATTGTTATCAGGGCTTCACTTTCCATCTTCCATCTGAAATTTTCAACGTCTCTTGAAACTTTCTTCTGATGCTTCAAAACCCGTCATCACACTACATGGCAAGCTTCTATCTTATCTCTGATCTACACAATGAAATCTGAATCCTATTCCCTAAACTCTACCAGCTTGACGTAACAGGATTACCCTATTTCATTTTGCGACTCTTTAGAGTCGATAAACATTGAAAACCGATTATAACATGAGTCCTGGAAGCATGGACAAACCATGATCTGATGCCACCTCTATAACACCCCCAGTCCATTTTACGTTGACCGGCCAGCCTGACCAGCCGACAATCAAAAAAAGAACACGACCGAACAAACTATGGTGATCAAATGGATCGAAAATGTCACATTTTGAAGGCCAAAGAATGTCTCACTTAGATTACCGGAACATACCCCATAAACTGAGCCATACCATCCTCGATTTTGTTTACCTCCCAACCACAGCCTAAGGCTTTTTCACCCGTATCTCGAATGCAAGTTGTTTTAGACCAAACTAGTTAATTATCATAGTAGTCACATTGCACACTAAACAATTTTTATGTTACTTAAGAAATATTCATACAACATAATGAATTAATTGGTCCTGCGAAATGCCAGAACAAGTTAACTAAAACACATGTCCAAAGTATCGTTTTACAAAAGCCATGAAAATCTATTATGTGGTCCAAACGTCCAGTTCCAAGCTACATGATATACCATGGATGTTTCCACTTTTAGACCATGATATAAGACCTTTTTAGAGTATATTACATGTTTTTGGAGTATGCTTTAGATTTTTTTAAGGTTCAGGTACATTTTGGAGAACTTTGTAGATTCTAGAGCTTTTTGAGGTGTATAACTGCACAAATGCGTAAGAGTGTAGCTTTGGATGGAGATCTTCCTACAGTGAGATATATCTCATATTTTGACAACCGATATAGCTATGAGTTATATTTCAAATTCGGTCAGTTTGAGGTCCATTTGACGGTTAGATCTAAAGTTATGATTGTTTTACAGAAGGGTGGTACGTCTGCCTTCCAAGAGGAACCTGTTGAGACTTAGAAGGAGTGTTGATTGACACATATCTCTTGGAATCGATCGGCACTGATCCCAGAAGATGGGCCGAGTATTTCAAGACCGACTAAGGCGCAAAAGTCACCACAAGTAAATATAATTCCCTTGGCCTACTTAAACCCTATTTATGTGTTTTCTAAGCCATTGTTTAGGCTGTGCTTTCTATTCTATTGTTTTAGGGTTTCTCTTAGGTTAGGAAAGAAGAGAGGAACTCCTTCAGAGTCCTCTGGGAAACCCACTGGTTTTAGTTTTTATATTTATTTCTACTTCATATATTCATCTATGATTTATGTGACAACTATCATGTCTGAATAAATCCACTGCTATGTTTAGGTTTTCTAGGGTTTTGAAGGAGCTTATGAATAATAGAATTGCTAAGGTGATTTATTTTATCCTTCACATGATTGTTATAGAGTAATTAACAAGAAACTTGATCACATGATAGTTAGGCGCACACGAGAGCATGGTCTATTACGTGAATCTAATCAAGTTGATTTAGGTTGTTAAACGCATGCGTAAGGTGGTTAAGATTACTTAGTGAAGAAATTGAATTGGTTCTTAACGCTTGTCTGGAAGGAGTATCGATCGATACTCACTCTATAGTATCGATCGATACTCACTTTATTGTATCGGTCGATCTAACTCTATATTATCTATCAACAATCATTGATAAGTTCGCATGCGAGAGCTAAAATCACATGATTCCAGGCATCTGATTAGTAAGCGCATGCGAGAGTTGGTTCACTGGCTTATAACCTGAATAAAACACTTAGCATCTATAGATTAGAGTTCTGATAACCTGAATAAAACCCTAGGTTTAGTACCCTCTTTCCATTAAACAAAATCATTTATTTACTACTTTGCTCTATTTACTACTTTTATATTATTTAACCTAGCTTGATCTGAAATTCAAGTATATTGTGTGAGATATCGAGTCTCTGTGGAAACAATCCTTAAGTAAATGTAATAGATTGCTTATTTGAGAGAGTTGATCTTAGGGTAATTTGAGAAAATTACTACCTGGGCATCCATAACTAAGGTTACCTACAAAAACAACAATGGAGTTGTGTGAGTAATCCAAGATTACTGATAGGGCCTGATATTTATCACTATTGTGCCATGATATCAGCCCTATTTAGAGTATATTATAGGTTTATGGAGTATTTTTTAGAGTATTTTCAGGTTCAGGTACGTTTTGGAGAACTTTGGTGATTTTGGAGCTTTTAGGGATGCCGAACTGCGCAGATGCGTCATCTGTTTAGATATCAATGGAGATATTCCCACAGTCAGATTGATCTGATAATTTGTCATAAGATATAGATTTGAGTTAGATTTCGAATGCCACCGGTTTGAGGTCAATCAGGATCCTACAGCCAAAGTTATGCCCATATTACTGGAGAGTGGTCTGTATGCCTCGCGAGAGGAAGATGTCGAGAGATGAAGGAGTGTCGATCGACGGTGCAGCCTTAGTGTCGATCGACGGTGATCCCAGGAGACATGCCCGACTTTTTTCAAGACCGAATAAAGCCCAGAAACCAGCACAATTTAGCTGAATGCCCATGTACGACTTAAAACACTATTTATGTGTTTCTATGCCATTGTTTAGGCAGCAAGCTTTATTCTATCTATTGTTCTAGGGTTAAGAGACAAGGTAGGAACTCCTTCAGAGTCCTCCTGGAACTCCTTTGGTTCTTTATTTGATTGTATTCTATATATATTTCTTCTATGATTTATGTGACAAAGATTATGTCTGAGTAGATCCATTTACTAGGTTTAGGTTTTCTAGGGTTTTGATGGATTAGCCAAACAATAGAATTGCTAGGGTGATTATTATATCTATCATTAGAATTTTTCTTATTGCTTGCTTCTAGAGTAATTAACTAGAAACCTGAACATAGGATAATTAGGCGCACACAAAAGCATGGTATATTACATGATATACTTCTATTGAGCTAGGTTATTAGAAACAAACAGGAGTTGATCAAATGAACAAAGTGAACATATCGATTATGTCTTAATGCTTGACTCGAGAGACCATCGATCGATGCAAGATCATGGCCATCGATCGACGGTTATTCCGTGTCAACAAGCGAGAGCTAAGACTCGGACTTATTCAACAGATTAGACTCGCAGCGAGAGCTGGTCATCTTTTACATTAGATATCGAGTTCTAGGATTGATAAAATTAGCTTCTATCCTCTATAATCCATTTGCATGAAACCCTAAGTCTACCTATTTCACATTATTGTTTACAATAACCAATCAATCAACTTGCTACTTTATTAACTGCCTAATAAATTGTTTGCCTAGCTTAATTGAAAAGTCTATAGTCTATTGTGTGCCCACGCTCCCTGTGGATTCGATCCCTAAGTACTACAACTGAACCTCTTATTTGAGAGAGTAAAAGTCACTCCTCAGGGTAATTTGAGTGATATCAAATTTTGCGCCATTGCTGGGGAGCGAGGATTCACCATTACACTTGATAATAGGCTTACTCAAGTTTTTTTCTTTTCGTAGTTACTGATAAAATTTGTCTTCTTGTGTTTCAGGTACATACATATGAGTACCAGAAGCAACAATGGGAGATGACTCTTACTAGAAGAGCCACTGGATTTAGAACGCGTGATCCATAAGTCTATGAGGGAAGTCGACACCCTCCAAGCAGCGATAGTAGCGTAGAAGTCCAAGTATCAAACGACACTTGGTATTACCCAAGCAGCAGCGATCAACACCAACAACTCTCCATCGATCAACACAATCATCTCGCTGTCGACAGATACCAACCACTCTTCGTTGATCGATACTACTTGCGAGAAGATAGAGAATTTTGAAGTAGTCATACTGAGTGTTGACAAGAATGGCATCTTACAGGACGAAAGAGGTCGTGCGCGCCACAATGCAGGGAAATTGATTCATGCACAGAGGACTGCGATCCCTGATGCTACTGCTGTTACTATGAATTTTGTGATTGAAAGACAAAAGACACTTAGAGACTACAACATGCATGAGGATTTCTACGCCAAAAGGCTTGCGATAAGTCGTTATGCACCATAGAGGAATGTTTTTGAGCTGAATCCTACATATATCTCTCTTGTGGGTCAGCATCCTTTTCATGGTCTTCCTCATGAATGTCCCAGTAACCACCTTGAATCATTCGAAGATTTAGCGTCGACCATTAAGTGCAATGGAGACTCTAAAGACTACTACTTCTGCAAACTATTCCCATACTCTCTTCCTGGAGAAGCAACATGTTGGTTCAAGAGGTTGCCACCAGGATATCTCAATACCTGGAATGACATCACGAACGCGTTCTAACATGGTGTATTTATTGTTCTAGCAGGGTATGAATATCATAAACAATTAACTATCAAATTAACCCTAATCTTAACACACAAATAAAACTCTTGTCAAGAGAGATCATGTGTAGTACTTAAGTATCGAATCCACAGAGAGCAATGGCACACAATAGATTTCTTATTTTTAAAGACTAAGCTATCTATATATGTATTAGTAGCAATTAATCAGCTTAAGGAAATATTTCTTATCAGAAAGTATAAATGAAATATGGAAATATGGAAATGGGTTATGAAACTAACTAAACGCAAATGTAAATATGCTAGACCTAGGGTTTCAGGCTTAATGGATTATAGAGAATATGAAGCACGAAAATGTAAATATTATAGAACTCAAATATTAACTATTCTGACCCTTTTAACTCCAATCTCGTATGCGAGAAAAAGGAAAGACCATCAATCGACGGCTAAAGCCTGATGTTGATCGATGGTGAATTCAGATGGAAGTGTGAACGAGATTTGATATGTTCACCAAGCTAATTAGATCAGCTCTCGTGTGCGCCTAACAACCTAGTTCAATGGAGTCTATTCTGGCATAGAACCTACTCTCGTAGTCGTTCATGTCCTACTTTCGAGATCCTAGTAAGCTACTCTAGAATGCAAGCATTAAGCACAAATCAATTGATGGATATTAACTTAACCTAGCAATCCTACTTTTGGGCTAATCCATGATTGTCATAATTTAACCTTAAATCAAGTTGATAACTACTTAGACATAATTAAAGTAAGGACATTAGTCTAAATATAATGCATAGATAAAATACTGGGGTTCCAATACAAATTTCCGTAAGGAGTTATGATTCTTATTCCTTAGCAACCTTAAAACTATAATAAAAACTAAAATCTCTTCTTTCAACTCTCTTGTCTCTCCCACACACTCTGTGTGTAATACAAAAAGCATTAATATAAACCCTAAAATCTAGGTCAAAACTCATCAAGGGTTTCTTCAATTTGTCTCTAACTTGGGGTTTAGATCGGCTGTCTGTGAATTAGTTATTGATCAATGGCAAGTGTGCAACATCAATCGATTTTGGTCTTGTATCATCGGTCGATGACAGTGTTGTGTCATCGATCGACGACTGTCTTGTACTTCGACTCTCTTACTGATAAGGTACATTTTCTTCTCCTCTAAATGGTCTAAAAGCTCCAAGTATCTTCATATATCTCCAAATCGTACCTGGACCAGTATAGACCCAAATAGATAGTCTAAACGCACATAATAAACCCTAAATAGAGCTTATAACATGGTCTGAAACTGGTAATAAAGATTATATATCAACTCCCACAGACTTGACCTTTGCTTATACTCAAGCAAACAATCCTTTGCAAGAGGTTTTGAAAAGCGAAGACTCACATAATGTCTAAGTATAGATGTCACCCTACTTTGTTGCAACCGCATCCTATTAAATCGATAACAGAGAAACTTTATATACCCTATCCTAGGATAGCAACCAAATCCATTTTACCAACAACTCACCCCTCTACTGATTTTATTTCTTTGCATAAAATAGAAGTGCATGCTTTACTCTGGGAGTATCAATCAAAGGACATATGGACTCTTACTCCTGCAAGTGTCTGAGCACATAGGTAGTCTTCTCTGATCCCTTTCATCTGTCTCTTCTCACTTCTCTCAGTTAACGTCTCCCTTTTTTTAGGGTATCATTTTTTTTTAATTGATTGAGATATTTGGACAGATTTCCATGAATCAGACCCTAATGGTTTTTGCCACCAGATCATGTTCACTTCTTTTTGACCTTTATCTCTTTCTAGAATCATATGAATTAAGCTTTAATGGTTGTAGCCAACAAATCCTGTTCGACTCCTTTTTTAATCTAAAGAGGAGAGAGATGAGAATCAGAAGCACATAGACTTTTACCTTCCAAACTTGCAGAAGGAATCCGATCCAGTGTATATCAAGCCCCAAAGCAAGCAAATAATGTTGGGATTAGTGTTGGAAATCAGTTTCATTTCCTTCAAACTTTCTAAGCAAGTGTGATATAGCAGCGGGATGATCCACTTTGGTATCTCTAGTAATCTCTGCAAACAACCTTCTAAGAATGGTGCTAAAGTGTGGTTAATAAATAATATCATAGTCTCCTTCTTGACTCAATAAAACTTTATGAAAAACTTTATAATTATAGAAATAAAACTCAAAAACAAATAAATAGCATTAGCGAACGTCCCCCAGACTTAAATTACACTGTCCCCAATGTAAGCCGTCCCAGATTGGTTTAGGAAAAATCTAAATCATAAGTTAATAGTTTAAGTGTAAAACTCGATACCTCCCTCTGTAAGAGGGTGTCGATCGATTGTAGGCAGGTGTGGTTGATCAATGGTCGCGATTCAATGTCGACTGATGGTACCTCTATGGTGTCGATCAATGGTGGACTTAAACATTCAGTAAAAACAAAGTAAATCTCGAAATAAATAATAGTATAAGTAAAAACTAAATAAAAACTTACTAAATAGTGGGTTGTGAAACACCCTATCCCGAAATTATTTGAAAAACACGTTAAACATTCTAAGTATAGATCGAGTCAAATTTTATTGGATGTAACGAAGAAATATTGCCACCTTATTAGTGAAATACGAGACTAAATACTGAACATATTTTTGTCTACAAAAAGAATATCTTTATAAAACTTCCCAAACATTTCCCAAGTTCAAAATACCCTTTCCCGATGTCTTTATAGCCTCACACTCCGGTCCACACAATCAACCTTACCTGCATCCGCAAAAGGAGGCATGAGTATACAAAATTACTTAGTGAGGATGCTCAAAACCGCCCACATGAAACTGAATAATCAAGAAATCAAATTCCATATTCCTTTCTAACAACCTAGCAATTCCAGTATATCAAGCTAGCAATTTGTTTCCATCATTTCTTACTTAGGCATTTTTATTTCCTATTACCTATTCATTTCCATGCATTCAAAAACTAACAACCTAACATCCAAAGGTCCATCAACCTGCAGCCATAGTCAAACCTGCAGCCGTAGCCAAACCTGCTGCCAAAGACAAACCTGCGGCCGAAGCCAAACCTGCGGCCGTAGCCCAAACCTGCGACCGAAGCCAAACCTGCGACCGAAGCCAAACCTTCAGCCGAAGCCAAACATGCGACCCGTCGGCCCATTACGGCCGTAGCCAACCTGCGACCCGAAGGTCCATAATGGCCGAAACCAACATACATGGCCCGGAGCCAAAACATGATCATGACATCTTTACGGCCCAAAGCCAAAACATATTTTCGTTAATTAAATCACGTTCTTCTAATCCCGTACTTTCCTTAAATTACTTCAATTCTTAATCCGTTTCTATAACATTTTCAACCTAACATTCCAATTCTTGTCAGATCAATTCTAAGTATTTCACGTAAACATCTCAATTAAACATAATATCATTTCACGCAATATAACATGTAAATATCCTATGAACAAATGAACGTTCTTCGATTCTTGAGACCTATCTCGAAAAACGAAGAATGAAATTTCCATAAACATTTCCTCTAATGCATATTCTTCATCCAAACAATCCAACTATGATAAAAATATTAACTATTAAGTTGCCACGAATCACGCCCTCACCTTGGTTAATCTTACAAGACCGAAGACTCTGAACCTTCATGCGTTTCCTGGCAAAGAACTCCTCCGTATTCGATCCTTCTTCTCGAAATCTTCTCTCTAGAACTTCGTTCATGCTCTGGCTTATCTCTAATTATTGTTTATGAATTCAGTGAGAAATGAAGGCAGGAGGTCTCCTTTTATATTTATTTCAGGACTTGCTCACCAAGACGGCCATTAAGTGTTGTTTCCTTATTTAGCTTGGTCAAACTTATCATCAATAGCTCCAAGAATATCTCTCACAGAGCTTCTTTTTGTATAATCTCGTCAGTGGCACCTGATCAACTTGCCTTACTTGGAACCCGCATTCTCCGATAACCAAACTTTCCATAGTTAAACTGGAAGTCTGTAATTCTCTTGCTTAGAATTTGATCGCTTTATGTGTTTACCTAACATCCGTCACTTAGTCAAAAATGTGGCTCATTCTTCCACTCCTCATGAATATAAATGTTTCCGCACTTAGAAAAATACGCTCCTTGTACAACTAAACCTCTCGTGATTTATTTCCCTCAAATTTTAAAATACTCTGGGAGTGGGTCGTTAAAGGTTGTCTCCCACTCAGCGGTTGGTTATAGTCTTCAGCTCGACATTTGAATTCTCTGTCTAGAATGGAGGTGGATCAACACTAGGAAAACAAGTGTCTACATCTTCTTTTCTCTTCTGAAACCATGCACCAACAAAGATTCTCATTGCCTCATCTCCTCTGGCTTTCTCATTCTTCATGATCTCCTTTGTAACCTCCACTAAATGCATTCTCCTTTGAAGATTTTCAATACTGCGCTGTAGCATTCTAAGTCTGGAAGTTGTAGTGTCTAATATATCCACCAATTGCTGAGAGATATCTTTTTTCACCAGGGTTTGAGAAAACGTTATCTCATCAACCTTGTCTTCTAATTGTTTTTCTGGTGCGAACTTCTATTTGTCGAACTTAGTATCGATGGATGGATTAATGCTGCCGTCAATCGATGTCTCTATGTCTGCTCCAATTGTATGTTATGTTTGAATAGTATCCCAATCTTCCTTCATCTCATCCATGCGTGTAGTTCAACCGGTGAAGCACTTGTTTATAGGATAGTAGACATCATCAAGCCTCTTGTAGAAATTATCTAGCGACATCTTTTGAGCTTTGTAGATCTCTTGTACAATATCATCAATCTCTGCTCTTCTGTATGTGTTTTGCTTCGTCATAGACATAGCGATCTTCGCTGCATTTTCTGGTAAACGTATGGAGCTTTGCTCGATATAGAAGCTCTCTCTAGAACTGCTCTGATGTCTGCTTCTTGCACATTCACGACTCTACCGTCTATAGCTCGTGCATTACCATTCTCATCTCTGTTGACGCCATACTCATCTTTCTTTTCCCAATGGAAAATTCTTCTGCCTTCAGCATCATAAGCTCTCTGTCCATGCTCTATATGACCGTCAATCAGTAGTGGGTTTATCCAATCGACCAATTGTGGACTTCCTGAACCAAAAGGAATAGAGCTACAAAACTGGTACACCCTTGGAATGGTGTCGATCGATGTATGATGGCTGTCATCGATCGATTTTTGATCTTTGGGTGTGTATAGATCATTGTAGATCGGCACGTTCTTCTGTTCCTCGCTGTCGATCAATTCTTATACTTGTGCGTCGATCGATGGCTTTTGTCCAAATAAATTTCCTAATCCAGTATCCATAACATGGGCACGTCCCATAGAGAGCTCGTGCACGTCCTTCTGTATCTCTAAAAGTTCCAAACTCATATGGTCTAAGATAACCAGCATCTGTATCTTCTGCTCTTGGTTCTTGTTCTGGCTTGCGTCTGATATTATTCGAAGGCAAAGAGATGCCGTGGATTGATGCTCGATTATCCACTTTCGCCTTCATTACCCAGCCAGCGTATTCCATTGCTAGGCCGCGATACTTAATCAGCTCTTCCTCTCTGTAATCTGCATTGTATTCTTCGTAAACTTCACCGTATCCTCGGTATTCCTGATGGGTGTCGATCGTTGGTGTGGTGACCGTTGATCGACTCGATAATTTGACTTTTGGCCAAAAAGATTTCCAGCTCCATTAGTCATCGAAAGTATATCTGCCACATATTCCCTCGTGACATGCAGAATTCAGCCATCCACAGCTCTTGCATGACCGTCTCGATCTCGCATAATACATAACTCATATGGTTGTCGATAACCATACTCCCTCTCGCGTTCTGCAGCAGAATCCAGTTTGGACTCTGAGTTAATACCAGTATCGATCGATGGTTACTGGTTGCCATCGATCAACGTCGATTTTCCAAGTTCATGGGAAACATGACAAACAACAGCCTCTTCCATAGCAGTACGTCGGTATTTGATTATCTCTTCTTCTCGGTACTTTTCATCGTGCTCGAGGTAGGCTTGGTTGTAATCTAGATCTGCGTGGTAGGTGTTGATCAGTTTTGAATGGTGGGTGTCGATCGATAATAAGGCGCGGGTGTCGATCGATTGTTGAATTGCAAGCTCTTCGACCGATTGTCCAGGCTGGGTATCGATTGATGCGCCTTCTTCCGACTCCTCAATGAACTCATAATCACAGAAGCATGTGGCCACAAGCTCTGTATCATTACATAATTCAATAAAAGTAGCTTTGCACTTATTATTAACAGGTTCACAAGAAATATTTTGATTAATAAGACATAGATACAACCTGTTTAGCTTCATATCGCATATAGCTCCCACAGTGGCCATGAATGCTCTCCCAAGTGGTAGCGAAGAGTTCCAGTCTATCCTGATGTCCATCACATGGAAGTCTACTAGGACTAGGGTGTTGTTAATCTGCACTGGAACATCTTTTACCATCCCTCATGAGTTCACTCTTGAGAAGTCTGTTGGGGTCAAAATCCGTTACGACGGAAACAACTTCAGAAACCTACCGGGATAATGCGTTTGTTGGGGTCAAAAACGGTAATCTTGAAATCAGCATCTAAAAATCGTGTTTCTATACGAATGCAGTCTCGAAATCGACTTAACGAAAGTCTCCGAGATAAAACTCGAAAGAAAGAAACATGAATCGACCAACTCGCCATACGGACGAGTTGGTCAGCATGGATCAACCAACTCGCCCGTATGGAGAGTTGGACAAGGCGAACTTGCCATACAGGTGAGTTGGTCAGCCTGGACCGATCAACTCGCCCGTATGGCGAGTTGGACAAGGCCAACTCGCCAGACGGGCGAGTAGGTCAGCATGGATCATCCAACTCGCCTGTATGACGAGTTGGACAAGGCCACCTCGCCATACGGGCGAGTTGGTCAGCCTGGACCGACCAACTCGCCCGTATGGCGAGTTGGTCAGCACGGATCGACCAACTCGCCATATGGGCGAGTTTGACGAAACAGACCAACCAACCCGCCCATACGGCGTGTTGGACAAGGCCAACTAGCCGTACGGGCAAGTTGGTAGGCACGACACATGCAACTCGCCAAGCGGGCTAGTTAGATGGCACGAGCAATCCGACTCGCACGTTTGGCAAGTCGGATCAAATCAATCCAGTTTCACCTCGTACTCGTTAAACTCCTTCTTTTGATACTTGATCGAACTTATCTTTGTTTCGTCTCGATCGGGATTCACATTGAAACCTTACCGAAAGAAATCGTTTTCTCGAGAAAGGATCGGGTCGATCGTATGAGATGATAACGATTAACTAAACACCTAGAGTCACACGCCCCATACTAAATATCCTAACTCTTGGACGACATCGTCTTAGCAATGTTATTTCGATAAAATCGATGAAACACCTAAGTCAGAAAACGGCCCAACAAGGTCTAAAGCTCGGCTAAAGGCCCACTCGCGAGTTCATCCAAAATCAATCCCAAAATTTGTGACGGTTTATCTTTTATTTTGCAGGAAAGGATAAATGTTAAGTTCAAAGGGATAAATGTCAAGATCGAAGGATAAATGTTAAGTTTCCAAAGATAATCATGAAGATCGAGGAAAAAAGGAATATTTCCACGAAGCGATAAATTCGACCAAGGGCAGAAGGGGAAAGAGAAAACCGCCTCTAGAGGAGTATATAATGACTTCATGGGTGATGATGCATACACACATGAAAATCTATACTTAGAGAAAACATAGCTTAGCACTTAAAGCATTTAGGCAACTTTCCGTTTTTGTTATTCGAGCTACGGCTGAATTAAGATTTTGCAGTCTTAGGTTATTAGAAATAGGGATCTCGCCGAAAGCTCTCATAGCCGAGGCTCCTATGCTGTTGTAAACGCTCAATAAGACATCCACTTTCTCTCTTTTCGATTGTCACTTTGTTTTTTTAATATTTACTTCGTATTCTGACTGATTGGCATGAGGTTTAGTAGATATTTGGGACCTCTGGGAAACTAGGGTTTACCCTGCGTTCCTAATTCAACGGAAATCGACAATGCGAATTTTGGTTCCCACAGTTTGGCGCTAGAAGGAGGGGTGTTACGGATCAATCTAACTCTCAGCCATCAACGCTCAATCGGAACATGTAAGATCTCAATAACCTATAGCCTCGTGATGATAACGTTGAAAACACTCCAGCGACTAATGTCTCTGCGCTCAACCCCGATACAAACACCGCAACGTTCGAGGAGGAGAAGAAGATGTTTGCGAGTTTTGAGAGAAAGTCGGCAGAACATGATAAGGTCACGAATTCTCTCGATAAACAGGTTGAAACCCTCACACCAAGGAACATGGCCATCTTTCCGCGGGGAAAAAACCGAATCCGCGGAAGAAGAATCGACTTTGCAATGCCTTTGGACCGGTCCGATAACGCGCAAGGCAGACCGTTAGAACAAAACCCCGACGAAGTGACCCCCGCGCCTACACGGAAAAACCAGGGAGACCTTTCTCCTATCAAGGAATATAAAGAAGGAGGAGAAGTCGAACGCGTTGACGTGGAATATAGCCATCAGTCTGAACCTACGGACGAAGACACAGACATACATCCGCGCCACACAAGGAGTCGAGCAGCTTGGGACGAATCCCAGTTCGACAACCCCCACTGTTGTACTTCTTCTGAACAATTTTGAAGAAACGAAGTTGATCTCTATTGAATCACTCGAAACCTAAAATGGCTGACGAAAACTAAACTAAAAAAAACGAGAGATTGTATCCCTCACTGCTAAAACGTTCTCTGAAACCTAAGATTTCGTAAAGAGTCAAACTTTGATTCTATGCAACATATTCAGTTAATTCTCGATGAGTGTCACTTAAACTTACTTCGGAAAAACTACTTGGATCAATCCTGCGGAAACGAGAAAATCTCAGATTAAGTCAACTCTCGATAATTAAGCTCATCACAACCGAAGATTCAGAGGCTAAAACCTATGTTTTCTGGAAAAATGGCTCTCTTACAGCCAAACACGAAAACATGCTTACATAACAACTTTTGTAAAATTAAACTTAAAAACATTTTATGAAACACCTTTTGTAAAACAAAACTCATGACATTTCGCGGAATAAATTCGTAAAATTAAACTCAACAACATTTTCTAAAACAACTTTCGTAAAATCAAACTTGACAATGTTTTATGGAACATCGTTCGGAAAGTGAAACGAGTTAGCATTTTATGATACAACTTCCGTAGAAAAAAAATTGAAGACATTTACGAAACGACTTCACCAACATACCATCCAAACTCGAGTAGTCCAACTGGCCGAACATGCGAGTTGGACAGTGCAAGCCGCGCAACTCGCCTGTTAGGCGAGTTTGACCAGTCCAACTCTACCATTGGGAGATTTTGACAATACAAACATTAATTTGGTTCTCGTTTGTGTTCTTCTTCGACTCCCGATTGAAACGCTTTTTGTTTCGTCTCAATCGGAGTTTCCGTTGTGATTTTACGATCAAAACAAGTTTGACGCACAGGTCGGACTAGTCCAACTCACTTAACGGACGAGTTGTACAAAACAAGCCATCTAACTCGCCTGTTCGGTGAGTTTGACCAGTCCAACTTGTCGAACAGGCGAGTTGGACTAAACGAGCCATCTAACTCGCCGAACGGGTGAGTTTGACAAAGCGAGCCATCTAACTCGACCATTGGGTGAGTTGGACTGGATGAGCACTCTTTTGGCTCACCTTTGCGTTCTCCTTTGAGTATCGATTAAAACGCTTTTCGTTTCGTCTCAATCAAAGTTTCCGTTGACATTTTACGATAAAAACAAGTTGGACGCACACTGTCCAACCTGCCCCGATGGCGAGTTTGATTTAATCCCTCCAACTCGCCTCATGGCGATTTTGATTTAATCCCTCCAAAACGCTTTTCGTTTCATCTCAATCGGAGTTTCCATTGATATTTTACGACAAAAACAAGTGAGACTCGCCTAAACTCCTTGGCTTGCTCCTACTCGACCTCTTGGGCATCGTCCTTATCCTATTGGGCATTCTACTTGCCCTTAACTCCATCCTAGAATTCTCCTTTGAACCCCGATCTAAACATCTCTAGTTTCGTCTCGATTGGAGTTACCGTGGGAACTTTAAGATAAAAACCGCAAGACAGGTTCGAGCCTAATAGCGGCCAGGAAGAACTAATATTGTTACCATTCTTAAGGGGCGTACATACACGAGAAGAGGAAAGGGAGATGGGCAAGAAAAAGGAGAAGAGGTGAACCCAAACCTTTGAGAAAACTAAGGTATTGTCGGCTTGGAACTTTTTGAATAAGACTTGGAATTTTCGTAGGAAGGTACTAAGAAATAAAAACGCTTCAGAGATCGCCATAAAACTTTAGGGAACTTAGGATCTAGGAGAATAGTCTAGAGATCTAAATCTTAGGAATTTTCTTGTCTGGATTATTGTTCTGCGACTGCTTACGCAAATTTTGCAAACCGATCTAAACTCTCGGAAAACCGAGAAACGATCGCCACACTCACTTAGCTCGCTTCCTAAGGAAAGAATGAACTAGAAACACGAACGTTGAAACCGAGGTATTTCTAGTCGTCAACTTGAAAGTCCCCAAGTCAAAATCCTAGCTTCGTCTTTAAACCAACATGGATTACCGATAATCCCAATCTTCGAAAGAAAAAAATGTACACAACCCTTCAAAATATCGGTTCAGCCGTTTTCTTTCGTAAAAAAGGGGAGGGAGTATGTACGTATACTACACTCGTATACTCCCATACTTCAAAAAAAAATTGTCTGGACATCAAGAAAACGCTTTTGACAAAGCAAACTCTCGCAGTTGTAGACCAAAAATTATTTAGGCCATGTGATGCCTCATAAAACAGATCATCCATTACTTTCGTATAACTATGACATTTTATACGGAAAGAACCTACGAGGAAACAAGATCGGTGTCATGAAAACGACTTCGCAGTACGGAAAAGAGAATGAGGAAAACATATTCCTCATTCACAAATATCATGAGTAATCTGCCAGAGACATTCTCAAATTACTTTTATGCCATTCACTTCTCGTAAAACTTACGCGAAAAATCCTTCGTATAGCCACACCAAGTTATGCGAAGAAACTTTCAGAAACGAACGTAGCAAGTTTTACGGAGAAGTATTTTGGACAATTTGTGTATAGCTAAAAACAAAGTCATACGACTCGTCTCTCAACGAAAAAACTAAACTGTATCTCTTCGCACTACAATCTTACAGATCTCACTCCTTAGCCATGCGGCTCGCTGGATTCTGCCTCCCATCTCCCTTGGTTGATACCGAGCAGACAATCATCTCGTACAGGTTCTTTATCGAGCCTTTTAGGTTTTGTCTTCATCATACAAAAACAAAACAATTTTTTTATGACTCTAGCACGGAAAACTCTGACTTGGCCCGTCGATCTCGACAACGCTCTTTGGCCCTCAACCAATTACTCCTTCCGATAAAAATCCAAACTGGAATTCGGTATCCTCTTTAGGAAAGTTCTAAACTAACATGACCTTAATGTTAACATGAACGTGCCATAGTCTATCCGTGACCAGAAACGTCCTCGGCTATTCGTCTGAACACATCCTTCAGACCGACCCAAAATGTTTGAGCAACCACTGCCCACCCAAACACTTAGCAGCAAAATGACAGTCCACAATTAGTTTAAAAACGCCAATTGCAAAAAACTACCAGAATCGGAAATCATACGACAAATTCTTAATATCAAAACTTAGTCGTAACCACCGTACGGTTAACGGAAAACATAAACTTGTCAACAACCGACCAAGTTCAATATGTTCCGCAGTTTACTCTAAGCCCACAGCGTTTTACAAGTGAAAAGCGGCACATAAGGAAAATCTCGTAACAAAGCTCCTAGAGCTATAGAAAGCATCCTCAACTGTACATGAAATAAACCTCGGGGGGCCGACTCTTCACAAAGCACAGTGAAAGAAGTCTCATATTCTCAGGGACATAGTTACGCGACCCATTGGTCCTAATTCCTCGGAAACAAACCAAAACGTTTCTTTACCGAAATGTTTAAACAAAAACCTTGCGATGCAACACATCTTCAAGCCCGCAAACATTTCAAGAACGAAATGCGGCATACAAAAGAAAAACTCAACATTCGACACAGCGAGACGTCGCTAACGCTCGGAGAACTGTTCTTCGTCAAAACTTTCCAAAATGGAATGGTAACCTTAAAACCAGTCCGTCCGCGACTATAAACGTACACACCTTCTTAAACACATATCATTCGCGAAGGTTCAAAAACGATTATATCAACAAATAAGTTTTTTGCTGATCACAACAAACTCTTAACGTCCTAAACAAACTAAGCCATCTCGTAGAGATAACTCTCGAACACCCGACACAAGGGTAACAGCGGTATAAAAGAAATCCAAAATTTTGGTCAGCAATTTCGGGAGACTTAAAAATTGTCCTCGAAGACATGCTTGATTCCTACCATAAACGTCACGGAAGCCGAGAACATATTGTGGACTTTAAAGCGAGATGGAATCAGGTCGAAAGCGATATGGGAAATGTAAGACGAAGTAGTCATCGCACCCCCTAAAACCATGATTAGACCTAGGTCTTACCCTAAACCCAACAAAATGGTCTCTAACGTCTCAAGGCATGATATGAAAAAGATATGAGATCCTGAAAACATACCACTTCGTCCATATCTAAGCGCTCATGAAAATTTGAAAAAAAACTACTCAAACATCTCGAACGAGCAACGAATAGGATGATCTGCAAAAGAGTTGGGAACGAGATGACAACTCGTATCCCTCCCTCTATACTTAACAAAAATCCGAATCTACTTAAACACATTTTAAAAAAAAAGCCTAGTTTATTCATAAAAAAAATTCGCAAAGCGGCCGGGATCCAAAGCCTCACGCTGTCAGTCCCAAAAAGATAAGTACGGCCACAATCGGCCAAAATAAACAGCCTACAAGGCTGGTATCGAGGCGGACAAAGGTCCAATATATAATGCCGTTGGCAGCAACATGCCTTATAATGTCTACACAACGCACAACTAAACCATAAGGGTCTCACTCAAAAACATGAAGTAAGAACCTTAACTCCAGAACGAACTATGAAAGACTTGATCCATGTTACAAGGATACGAAGGCAGCCTTCCACAAGGCGCAGCCCCAATCCTACTGCATTCCGCTCTTAGAGGAATAAGTAAACCACTTTCAACGGACCTTTTCAAACATTGATTCCGCCTAACTTACCAAACCTGCCAAAAACGCTTGCTAGAACCTTGCGATTCTAACGAGCTGGAATCTAACTGTTAGGTTCAAAATCAGTAACGACGGAATCAACGTCCGAAACCTTTTTGGAGAATGCGTTTGGTGGGGTCAAAAAATGGTATTCTCAAAATCAGGATCTAAATATGGTGTTTCTATACGAATGCAGTCTCGAAATCGACTTAACGAAAGTCTCTGGGACAAAACTCGAAAGAAAGAAACATGAATCGACCAACTCGCCTGTATGGAGAGTTGGACAAGGCCAACTCGCCAAATGGACGAGTTGGCCTTGGCGAGTTAGTCAGAATGGGTCAACCAACTAGCCCGTATGGCGAGTTGGTCAGCACCTATCGACAAACTCGCCAGACGTGCGAGTTGGACGGAACGGACCAAACACCTCGCGCGTATGGCGAGTTAGACAAGGCCAACTTGCCATACGTGCGAGTTGGTAGGCACGCCACGGCCAACTCGCCAAACAGGCGAGTTAGATGGCACGAGTAATCCAACTCGCTCCTTCGGCAAGTCAGATTAAATCAATCCAGTTTCACCTCGTCCTTGTTAAAATCCCTCTTTCGATACTTGATCGAACTTATCTTTGTTCTGTGTCGATCGGGATTGACATTGGAACCTTACCGAAAGAACTTGTTTTCTTGAGAAGGATCGGGTCGATTGTATTAGATGATAACGGTTAACTAAACACCTAGAGTCACACGCCCCATATGAAAGATCCTAACTCTCGGACGACTTCGTCTTAGCAATGTTATTTCAATAAAATCGTTGAAACGCCTAAGTCAGAAAATGGCCCGACAAGGTCTAAAGCCCGGCTAAATGCCCACTCGCCATTTCATCTAAAATCAAAACCAAACTTTGTGATGGTTTATCTTTTATTTTGCAGGAAATTATAAATGTTAAGTTAAAAGGGATAAATGTCAAGATCGAAGGATAAATGTTAAGTTTCCAAAGATAATCATGAAGATCAATGGAAAAAGGAATATTTCCACGAAGCGATAAACTCGACCAAGGGCAGAAGGGAAAAGAGCAAACCGCCTCTAGAGGAGTATATAAGGACTTCAAGGGTGATGATGCCTACACACACGAAAATCTCTACTCAGAACAAACATAGCTTAGCACTTAGAGCATTTAGGCAACTTTCCGTTTTTGTTATTCGAGCTGCGACTCAATTAGGATTTTGCAGTCTTAGGTTATTAGAACTAGGGATCTCGCCGACAGCTCTCATAGTCGAGGCTCCTATCCTATTGTAAACGCTCATACGAAAATTTTGAATAAGACATATACTTGCTCTTTTTTCGATTGTCACTTTGTTTTTTTAATATTTACTTCGTATTCTGACTTATTGGCGTGTGGTTAACAGATATTCGGGAACTCTGGGAAACTAGGGTTTACCCTGCGTTCTTAATTCAACGAAAGTGTGAATTTCGGTTTCCACAAACTCTACAAATGTGAAAGAATCATTGGGGGGGGGGGGGGGGTTTCACTCTCAGGTTTAGCTCTTCTGCCATAGACTTTGGCATAGTGCTCAATGACGATCCAGTGTCACAATGGGCACTGGGATATTCATGGCCTTTGATAAAGAATGGGATCACAAACTTTCCAAGATCACTTTTCTTCTTTAGAAAAGTCCTTTACTTCATCTTCTCTCTAAGATGATTGAACATGATTTCTATATCATAATATGTCTCAATTTTTTCTCTGAAAAACCTCCACAATCTGTGAGTATAATCAGCTTCATCGAAAAAGATATCTAGAGGAATTTTAAAAACTCTTTTAGAAAAGCTATCTGATGTGGGGTTTGATTTCACTTTCTAATTAACCCTATATTCCCACTTTACTCTCTCAAATAAGAGATTTAGCGTACTTAGGGATCAAATCCACAAAGACTCTAAGATTGCACAATAGATTTATTATCTTCGGATTAAGGCTAGATGAATTATAAAAATAACAATAAAAGCGATCTTTAAGATTGATTTGGTTTGTGAAGATTAATATATGGCACTAGACTTAGGGGAAATTCTTGGGTGGGTTTTAATAATGCAGATTAGTAGATTGCTAGGGTTTTATTAAGTATCGTTCTGAATTTAAACCTTAGAGTTTAGGAGATCACTCTCACGCATCTCGGCTGAGCGTCGATCGATAGAAACATGATGGTGTCGATCGATGCTCATTCTAAACAGTACTGATTTCGTGGTTTAATATATTCTTTAAACTTCTAATTCAACTCTCCTTTGTTACTAGTTATTTAGATTGCTTAATATAGATTCCAGGTTATAACCATGCTCTCGTTTGCGTTATAGAACCATAATTTCTAACATTGAAGTGATCAAATTCAACTTAGCATAAGTGCAACTTAAACAAAAAACCAAGAAGATTACCCTAACAAATCTGTAAAATCACCAATACATTACTATGATTGAATAACCCTAAATCTAATAGAGAACAACTCAGACATAGCAATATGGAACATCATTAAATTATGAATAAATTGAATATAATAGAATGAGTAAAGAGATAAGGAGTTCAAGATATTCTCTGTAATGATGATAAGATCTTTCTCTCCAATAGATGTAGCAATATATTCCAACTCTAAAATTTTGGTGTAACTTTGTGGCTGCTTAGTTTCATAATAATAAGCTTAGGGTTTAACAAAGATAGAAAACCCTAATTAATAGTCTAAATTCGGCTAGGGACCTGTCTTGCAATTAATGAGACTTCTCGGTAAAACTTGTAGTTTCCCAATCTTTCTGCAGACTTCATCGTCGATCGACGCACAGTGTATGACATCGATCGATGGTCCATTCATAAATCTAGATCCTACTCTGGGTTTTTGCTGAGCAGTCCTAATTGCTCCAAAATAGTCCAAAAATATCAATTGCTTCCAATAAGTACCTAGACCTTTAAATTCTCTAAAACAATGCCAAATGCATACAAAAAAAAACTCTAAATATACTATATATATTATAAATATACTCTCGAACCCCCCATACTTAACCTTTTGCTTGTCCTCAAACAAACAAAGCTTGTGTGAGAAGTTTTGAAAAACGAAGACTCACATACTATCAAAGTATAACTGTCACCTCACTTTCTTGTAGTCACATCCTACCAAATCAATCACAGAAAAACTTCATATACCCTATCATAGTATAGCAACCAAATCCATTCTACCAAAAACTTAGCGAATACTAGTCTGACTCGCCCCTCTACTAATTTCTTTTCTTTGCATAAAATAAAAATGCAGGCTTTACCTTGGGAGTATAGATCAAGAGACACATGGATTCTTACCTCTGCAAGTATCTGAACACACATGTAGTCTTCTCGGATTCCTTTCCTCTCTCTCTCTTCTCACTTCTTCTCAGTCAATGTCTCCCTTCTTTTTGAGGGTATCATTTTATTTTTTTTAATTGACTGAGATATCTGGATAGGCTTCCATGAATCAAGCCCTAATGGTTTTGCCACCAGATCATGTTCACTTCTTTTTGACCTTTTTTATCTCTTTCTAGGATCATATGAATCAAGCTTTAGTGGTTGTAGCCTGTTCGACTCCTTTTTTAATCTGAAGGGAAGAGAGAGGGGAGTCAGAAGCACACAGACTTTTACCTTCCAGACTTGCAGAAGGAATCTGATCCAATGTATACCAAAACCCAAAGCAAGCAACAAATGTCAGGATTAGTGTTGGAAATCAGATTTGGTTACTCCAAAATTTCTAAGCAAGTGTGATATAGTGGTAGGACGATCCACTTTGGTATCTCTAGTAATCTCTGCAAATAACCTTCTAAAAATAGTGCTAAAGTGTGGTTAGTCAATAGTAAGTTTCTGATCATAGTCCTCTTCTTGACTCAATAAAACTTTTTTAAAAACTTATGTAGATATAAATAACACTCAAAAACTATAAAATAACATTAGTAAACCTCCCCCAGACTTAAATTACACTGTCCCCAGTGTAATCCACCTCGGATTGGTTATGAGAAAATAACTCATAAGTAAACAGTGTTAGAGATAGTCGATTATACCAACACTGTTAAGTTTATCGATCGATGGCAGTAGGTGAGCGTCGGCCGATGGTAAACCATCATCGGCGATATGATGAACGTGTGGTGTTGATCGATGGGTAAGTCGAGCTATCGGGATACCTTCATCTATAGAATATATATTAAATTAGGTAATATTATAAATAAAGTTACAAAAAAATCGTTACGCTATGTTAGGACGCCATCGATCGATAGCAACTAGTAGACGTCGGTCGATGGTAGGCAGTCAGACTGAAACATGTGTGTTTACTTTCCATTTTGATCATCTCTATCTAGGTTAGCTCTGTTAATCACTCAAACACATGGTGAGAATAAGATCAAACAGTGATAAATAAATAAGTAGTCGAAAGTAGAAATGCAAAAAAAATAAATAAACATAAGTAATAGTATGAAAGGGTGATGAATTAAAAGAGAAAGGAGTATCAAAAAGACTACTTCTCATCGGACGTATCCTGGTCCTGCTGCTGCTGTTGTGGTGCTGGAGGTGATCTGGCTCGTGTCCTGGGGCGGCTGAAGCACTGGCATCGCGACATGGTCTCTAGCCTGGCCCATATTGCTCGATGCGCATCGACCATGACCCGCTGGAACGTACCATGGTCGTGTATGGGCAGTTCTGGAATCACGGGGAACACTAGAGGAGGTGGAGGCGACTGTGCTGGCTCGTCTGCTCTTGCTGCTGCGACAGGGTGCGCTGGGCGGTGACCTCCTATGCGGCACACTCTGAGGGGTGCGGTGTGGATGTGGGGCTCAGCTGGATGGAACGCAAGGCGCTGCAGATCGTCAGAGAAGTCTGTCACCTCTCACAGCGGTAATGGTATCATCCTCGGTCCCTCGTCATCCAAAAAGGACGAAAAGCGTCCCTCCTTCAGCCACTGGGCCCTCGTAAGGTGACCATCATCCATGAAGCACAATCCTCTCTCCACCAAAGGTCCCTCGAGGCTGATGTCAAGAAAGGTGAAGATCGGTGTCAGGAGGCTCCCTATCGTCTCTCTCTTTGCGCCAGAACCGTGGAAGGGTTTGTCTTTTAGGGACACCAGGTGCTCCACAAATATAGCTCCCATGTTCACCTACTGATCAGTCTCTGGTGGAACAAAGAGCTCGTCATCGATCCCAACTAAATCCCTTTAGGAATAGTATAGAAGTGTCAGCTCCTAAACCCGAACCTTGTTGGGTTCCATCTTGCACAACAAGGTGTTGGCAAGGACCTCAGAAAGTAGCGCATGGTGGGGTGATGAACGTCCGTATGAGTGGCTGAGCTTGAGTCAAAATGGCCTGTTCTGATGAGGCCCCAGAATGTAGGCAAACCAGGAAAAGGAGCAACCGCACCAGCACTGTGATATAGTCTATTTATTACCAGTTTTTAACCATGTTATAAACTCTATTTAGGGTCTGTTATGTCTGTCTAGGCTATGTTTTGAGGTCTTTACAGGTCCAGGTACGTTTTGGAAATATATGGAGATACTTGGAACTTTTGGAGCATTTGGAGGGGAATAATCCGTAGCTGATCATTGAAGAGGATTGAAGTACGAGATTACCATCGATCGACGATGCAACGTAGGCGTCAACTGATGTTACATGACCAAGATCGATCGATGTTTCTAGAACCTCGCACCGTACATTGCTTACTTTATTTGTTTCATACATAAAGTATAAATATAAAACCCTAAAATCTAGGTCAAAATTCGTCCAGGGGTAATCTTGTAATCTTTTGTCTTGTCTCTAACTTGGGCTTGAAATTGGCTGTCTGCGAATTGGTCAACGATCAATGTCAAGTATTCAGCATCGATCGATATTGGTCATGTAATATTGGTCGACGTCAAGATAGTGTCGTCGATCGACGACAGTCTTGTACTTTGACTCTCTCAATGATCATCTACGGATTATTCTCCTCTAAATGCTCCAAAAGCTCTAAGTATCTCCAATACGTACCTGGACCTGTAAAGAACTTAAAACATAGCCTAGACACACATAATAGACATTAAATAGAGCCTATAACATGGCCTAAAACTGGTAATAAATAGGCTATATCAGCAGGCCTCTGGTATTTTTTTGCATTTTTGTGCAATTTCTCGCAATCTTTGATCATCGTTGGCCAATAGTATCCATGGCGTTTTATTTTGATTGCAATGGATCTTCCACCAGAGTGATTTCTGCAAGACCGATAGTGTACCTATTCCATGATTTCCCAGGCTTTGTTTCCTTCACGCATGTCATACTGGTCCGGAGAATCTCCACTTGTAGATTTTGCCGTTTACTAGGACATATCGTGCGGCTTGGGTTTTGATCTTTTGGGCTGACCAATTCTATGCAAGGAGCAATCCGTTGGTAATGTATGCTAGGATTGTTTCCATCCATGATTTATCGTAGTCGTAATAAGAACATTCCAAATTTTATTTGGGTTGGATGTCAAGTTCGTCGGAGTCATTGTCTTGTGGGTTGATTAATTTTACGATGACCGGTAGCCCGATGTTAGGGTGCTATATAAATTCTACGGGGATTACTCTTATGAGACCCGGATCTGAGCTTGATGCTAAGGCTGCTAGAGCATAAGCCTTGGCGTTTTCCCCACAGAGAATTCAGGTGAGGGCGAATTGATCGAAGTCTTGAGCCAAGTTTCAGATTAGTTTTATGTATGCGTCCATCTTTTCGTCCCTTGCTTTGTATTTTCCGTTGTATTGACTTGCTACTAGTTAAGAATCATAGTACGCATGGATTTTTCGTATCTTGAGACCATGAGCTAGCCGCAAGCCCGCAATGAGAGCTTCGTACTCAGCTTCATTGTTTGAAGCGTGAAAATTAGTCGAACCGATTGTTCCAACACTTCCCCAGTTGGCGACGTAAGTTGAACCCCGATTCCTGAGCCTTGTTTAGACAAATCCGTCGACATAAAGTGTCCAGGTCGAGTTCGGTGTTTGGTTTTTCATGACTTCCATGGGAAGTTCTACCAAGAAATCGGCGACTACTTGTTATTTTTCACAAGTTTTCTTTTGATACTCAATATCGTATTCACTCAAATCGACCGCCCACTTTGCTAGCCTTCTTGATTTAATGGGACTGCACAAAATTGTTCGCAACAGGAATGGGGTGAGTACTATGATTGCGTTCTAGTGGAAATATTGTCTCAGTTTTCGTGCCGACATTATGAAGGCGAGCACTAGTTTTTCCATTAGAGGGTACCATGTCTCGGCATCTAATATTTTTTTACTTACATAAAATTTTTGTTTTTGCTCGCCAGATTCTTCACTGATGAGACGCTTCTTTCGGCTGTCGTTGATACTGCGATATACAGAAACAGAGGCTCCTCGTCAACATGTTTCGCGAGAACTGGAGGAGTGGTCTAGTAATTCTTCAACTGTTGGAAAGCTTCTTCGCATTCTTTGGACCACTATAATTTTATGTTGCCTTTCAAGGTCCCATAGAAGGATAGGCATTTGTCTATTGATCGGGAGTTGAAGCGATTAAGTGCTGCAACTCTCCCGGTTAATATTTGCACTTTTCGTTTGGTTCTCAGGGAAGCCATCTCAGTTAGCGCAATGATATGTTTGGATTATCTTTGATCCTCGATATGTGACGAGGTATCCAAGCGATTAAGTGCTGCAACTCTCCCGGTTAATATTTGCACTTTTCGTTTGGTTCTCAGGGAAGCCATCTCAGTTAGCGCAATGATATGTTTGGATTATCTTTGATCCTCAATATGTGACGAGGTATCCAAGGAATTCCCCCGATGCCACAGCAAACTGCATTTAGCTGGGTTCAGTTTCATGTTGCAGATGGGTGATGTAATCTCCCTCTTCGAGAGATTTAACAAGCATATCATCAATGTAAACCTCTATGTTTTTTCCGAGGTGTTCGGAGAACATGCGGATTACGATTCGTTGCTAAGTTACGCCTGCGTTCTTGAGACCGAAAGCCATCACTTTCTAACAATATATTCCGCGATCTGTGATGAATGCAGTATTTTCGTGATCATCGGAGTTCATCATAATTTGGTTATATTCTGAGAAGGTGTCCATAAAGGGCAAGAGCTTGTCCCCCCCCCCCCCCCCCCACCCATTGCTTCTATCAACCGGTTGATATGCGGCAGTGAGAAGCTATCTTTTGGACATGACTTATTGAGATAAGTGTATTCAACGCAGACTCGCCACTTCCCGTTTTTCTTTTTGACTACGAAGGGATTCGCGAGCCAGTCTAGATCTCTGACCTAAGTTGTGTACCCTACATTGAAGAGTTTCTCTACCTCGTCGTTGACCGAGGTGGCAAATTCTGGTCCCAACTTCCGTCGCTTATGTTTAAAAGGTTTGAAACTCGTATCGATGTTGAGTTCATGGTAGGCCTGGGACTTATTATCAGGGATCCAAATCCTATCAGAGATCCAAATTATATCCAAGATCCGCTCTGGATCCTCTCTGAAAATAGGAAATTCTCCCGGATCCAAATCCGGATAGTAAAATCTCGGATCTATCCAAACCGGATCCGGATATCTTAATTCAAAGGTCTGGATCTCCGGATCCGTCTTTTCCAAATATGTTGTTTCCTAAATTTTATTAATAACTATTTGTCATATTTAATCATAAATTTGTATAAATCTTAATTTATGTACTATTTTTAGAATTCTGTATTTTTAAATTTTTTTTTTTTTTTGCCGATCCGGATCCGAATCTTGATACCCGCGGGTATCACAATACCTAGACAAACCGGATACCCTGAAGGCACAAATCCGGATCTTGATCCAAAGGGAGTTGGAAACTTGAGACACAAGTGGTATGTTGACAGTATGGTTTGCATGGAGTTCAGCCATGGCACACCCATGATCGCATAGTATGATGAAGGGCGATCGACGACTAAAAACTCCATGACTTTGGTTATGTTCCTAACTTAAATTGTGAGGTTAATCGAGCCGAGGATTCTTCTCCCGATAATCCCATTAACGGGCTCAGTCAATCCATGATTTCATAGAGTTCGATTTTAATTCTCTTGAGAGTATTTGTGAAGATGATATCAGCCGAGCTTCTAGTGTCGACTAATACTCTCGCGACATAGATATTTGGTATTGTCAGTTTGATGACAAGGAGGTAGTTGCAGGATTGGCTTGATCGGCTGTTCCTCTATCTTGAAAGATATGACAATAGTGTCCGTTAGGTCGAACATATCGCTTCTTGATCGTTCGGTGATGTTAGAGTTAGAGAATCTGACCCTCCCCCCTCCTTCTAGCGCCGAACTATGGGAACCACAATTTACACTGTCAATTTCCAAAATCAGAGGAAAGCGAAGAAACCATAACTTTCCTTGACGTCCCGGATTCTCTATGTAAATACACAAATACAAAAAAGAAGTAATAACAAAATATTAAAAGAAATTACACAGAAGCGTTTTATTGATTTAGACCGGGTAAATTTACAAAGATTCACCAAGAACAGTATGGACGGAAATTCGTCAACAGTGGAGAACATAAGAACAAAGCAGTAAACAGTTCTAAGTGTTGAACTTGCTTGTCTACCGCCTAAATTCTAAGGTCTCCTAAAGTTAACAATAATTACCTAATGTCTAAATTTTCAGATCCATTCTCTTCGACTTAGCCCACCTTATATACGTCCTTCTAGATCCATTATTTTTCCTTTTCTGTCCCCGATTCTAGTATATATCTTCACGGAAATCTTCCTTATCTTCTCAATTTTCCATGATTATCTTTAAACTTCAAATTTTATCTTTTTCCATTTATCTTCTACGGAAATTAGTAGACTGTGATTGTAGTTGGGCTCATCTTCGTCTAAAAATTGAAACCAGGCTTTTGTCGCGTATTAGACCTTTTTTGGCCGTTTTGTGACTTAAACGTTTTTAGGATTTCTTTAGTAGAAATCACGTTTGGTACGATGTTGGTTTATGTACCGTTGGTTCCGTGAAATAGTAAAACCGATCATATAGTTTAGATAGCAATGGTGTTAAGTTAACCGTTACTGCCTTACACAATTGATTTGAAATTTTCACGAGACGTTTGAAGTTTGTCTCACACCCGTGGGTGACGAGACGTTGAATGTTTCTCAATTTTTCCCGCAATGTTTATAACCTTATGTACTCCAAAGCTTATCCTTCAAGATATTTCCAAATTTATTTCGAGTTGATCTTCTTTAAAGGACATCTTATCAATCATCGGCGTTGATTTTGAGTTTAATGTTTTTGACCCCAATAGTTATCCCTCCAGCTCGTAAGTTTCGAATGCGACTCTTGTGGGCGAGTGATGTGCATTTTATTGGAATCTACGGCCAGGAGTGTTCTCGAAGTATTCACAGGAATTTATTTGATTATTTTCTTGTGGGAAAATTCCTATTTGTATTGGATCCTCATTCCTTATTCACTTCATACTTCTCCAACTTCTGATGTTTTTCTTTGAGAGCTTTTCCAAACCAAGATGACTTCCTCCCATGATCAGCAGAGAAGCAATGATGCCGGAACGGGCACTGCCCTCCAAGCGAGTTTGTCAAGTCTCCCGTCCCTGGTGGTATCCCGATTCATCTGTCAGAGTATATATACTTTGAGGAAGAATTGAGTCGCCGTGATACCGATATGGAGGGTTCTCTCCGTGTTGAGCCATTGAATTTCCCTGTCTCGACCGGCGTCTTGGCTCCTGCGGCTGAATTACCATCTCCCTCTCCGATCATCTTTGAAGCCGTAGTGGTTACTATGCCTGCGGCTGCCGTGGACGCTGTGGCACAACCATCGGTTTCTTCCACAACTCTGGTCGATGTTGCTGATAATGAGCAGGCTCCTGAGTCAATGCCTCCTCCCACAACCAAGGGGAGACTATTTTGGGGTTACCTGCCCCCAATGCCACTCCAAGTGATATGCCAAGGGGTCGCAAGAGGCCTTTTTCCAATCTCGAGTTGGCTAAGAAAAGGAGGTGTGTTAAAGGTGCTGAGGTCGATTCTTCTTGCTCAGGTTTTAGGTGGCAGTTCGCGGCCAAGGTTTCTTTCAAGAATTTTTTTCTGTTAGCGTGTAAGATATTTTCTTATTCCTCTCTTTTTTCTTCCGCAGTTCGTATCTTTGATCGATGGGATGATTAATTACTGCGGGTTTGAGGCTGAGAAACTCTCGAAAGAGCTTGCTGAGTCAAAGGAGAAGTCATGGAAGTTTGAGGAAAATTTGGAGGTTGTCGAGGATACACACTCCCTTGAAGTATCGCGGTTAGAAACTCGGATTGCCGAGTTTAAGAGGGATCTCAGAAATATGGCAAGTTCCTTATTGAAGGATGAGAAGGATAGGAAGGCCAAGGCTTCGGAGTTGCGCTGCTTGCAGCGTCAGATCAAAAGTGGAGGATGCTCGATGAGTCGTGGGATTGTGAAGGCTAAGGCCGAGCTGAAGGGTGTTCTATGCACCGAGTTTCAGACACGTTTGGAAACAATTGTAAACTCCCTGAAGAGTGTTCGCAGCAGGGACCTTTCTCTGGCGGCCATTGAAGGAGGGATTAACGGTATTCAGCTGTTTCAGATTGGAGAAGCCCCATCCCCACAGGCTGCAGAGGCCAAGCTGTCTGCTCGTAAAGTGGAGCTGGAAGTCATTGAAGGAGACTTTGATTTACTCTTCACTGGCCTGAAATGCGATTGTATCCTTATGTTGCTTTACAAGGAGAAGATCCCATGGATATAGAGCTTCTTGATGCGATTAAAAGAGACGGAGATGACGCGGCCCCGAACTTGGATGAGGTGATCGGGGAGGGCGAGGTTCCATCCTTAGAGGTTGAGTGAGGATGTAGTCCCATCAGGGACATTTGATTTTTATGTTTTCATTTTTGTTTTTTCTGGCCGTGTTCGGCCATGATTTATTTTTCGGGACTGGCCATGTGTGGCTTTGAATCCCTAACACTTAGCGGTTTTATTAAAAAATTAGGTTTTTGGTAATAATGACATGATTAATTTTACGAGGATGTTGAGGGAAAAAATATGAGTTGTCGTCTCATATCCAACTCTTAGTGGGTCGTTATATTTGTTGTTCGTCTTAGATGAGGGTACTCGAAGAATTTGGTTTGCGGAACCTCATGAAAATACAAATATAAGCGAAGAGACATGTTTCTGAATCTTGTATCGGTTTATCGATTCTATGACTTGAGATGTTTGAGACCAGTGTGCTGGGTTTAGAGAAATACCTAGGTTTTCTTTTGGTTTAGGGTTCCTGATGGCTGTCTTGAATTATGTTTCCCGTTGTGTTTTCGTCCTAATTTCCTCTAGATATTGAATTCTGCAAAAAGTTCTTGTCTTATTTGACTTGCACTGATTGGGAATGGATCATCTCTCCAAAGACAATTTCAAAGTCGTCTGGAAGTGCTGACCAAAACTTTCAGATTTCTTTTATATCGCGCTATTATCCTTGTGCCGGATGTCTAAGAGCCTATCTCTATGAGGGGAGATGGCTAATTCTATTTAAGACATCAGAGTTTGTTTGTTGTGATAAACTGTAAATAGAATGGTAAGTGTTACCGTTTTTGAGTTTTGAGTTTTCGCGAAAGATACGCGTTTAAGAAGATGTTGATGTGTATGACTGTTTGTATGGAAATTTCATCGAGGAAGATATTTTTACAAAATTGATTCTTCAGACGTTGAACGTTTCTCGTCGCCCTCGAGTGTAAAATATGTAGGCTTCAGCTAAAAATTGTTCCTCTGGAATGTAGGAGGACGAATAACATACTGTTGGCTGACTATGCCAACAAATATGCTACTAGTCCTCCTACTTTCCAGAGGAACAATTTTAATCTGAGGCCTAAATACTTTACACTCATAGGACAGATACCTTATCATGGTCACCCACATGAGCATCCTATGGACCATCTTGAGAGGTTCGAGGGCCTAGTTTTTGCTAGCAAAGTTAATGGAGTCCAAAAGAACTATCTTCTATGTAAGGTTTTCAAGTAGTCACTTGCTCGAGATGCTTCATATTGGCTTAATTAGTTACCACCACAATCTCTTACATCCTGGAAATATATCAAGAACTTCATCCTGTGTAATATTCTTGATGATTCACGATCTGAAGACATGAGAAACAGAATTTCTACATTCACACAAGGACCTGCATAATCATTCAAGAGCTCCTGGATCAGATTCAAGTCATATCAGAGAGACTGTCCACACCATGGATTCAACGAGGTACAACTACTTAGTACCTTCTTCAGAGGCATCGCTGTGGTTTACCAGATGTCTCTCCATACTGTTAGTGATGTGAATTTCACCACTAAAAATCCAGAAGAGGCTGCGAATTTCAAGTCAAAAGTTCTATTTTATTTGGTGGAATCGGTGTCGTTCGACACTTGAGACAGATTATCGTCCACATACGAGACATAACGATCGAAATCAGAGGCCGAGCACCAATCGACACCCTATTCTGAGTCTGAAGGATCTTGTGAAATGGCAAGCATCGATCGACAACCACACATGTTCGTCGCTCGACACCCACCTGTTACCAACGAGTGCAATTGTGGTGCGGCCAATAATAGGAAAAAAACCAATAACTCAACAAACCATTCCATCATCAAAAAAAAAGTAGCACTTGAGGTTAAGACACCAGGAGGAGACTCTGAGTTAGATAAGCTAGTTGATTTTGAGGAAGGATCAGACCACACGGAGTTGGACGAGTTCGAGGAGGATGAGCTGATTGAACCTTACCTAGGCGGTAAAGATGCATACGATTGGGTGAGTCACTTGAAAGAGATGAAGCATAAAATTCATGACCTCAGCTTGAGCTATGGAAACTAGTTTCCTCGTCCAAATGGGTTTGAAGAGGAAGATCAATTAGTCAGAGATGGGCTGGATCGGGTTGAGACATGAGATGGATAAACCAAAGGCTTTAACGACCCAAGGGATTTTACTGATAAGAAACAAGACACATTGGTCTTTGGAGAAAGGCCAATCAAGCGTGCAAGAGCCAAGGCCCATCAGTAAGCTTTCCAACACTTAGTCAATTTCGTGAAGGCAATTTGAGAAGAGATAGTCAAGAAAGAAGATAAACCAGCATATTGGTTTAATGTGTTTTCATTTTGCAATTGATTTAACGCAAGAAACTAAAGACATTTAGTTGTAGGATTTTAATTAAGCAAAAGCATGTGTAGATTAGGATTAGATAAAATAAAACATCTCGGTTTAGGTAGGAATTTCTTAGCTTAAGATCTACACTTTGTTTTGGCTTTATAACACCGTGGACCTGCTTAGTTTTAGTTCATTAATCAATCTAAAAAAAATTAGAAAAAGCTTCTCTTGTTCCTTGAACTTTCTCTGTCCAGCCCAAGAACATTGAGCCTCACACTAGATAGAGTGATCTATCGTGATCTATCTCAGACACCACCCAGGGTTATCCTGCGTTTGAGAGTATCAACACATCTTTGGAGCCATCCCATAGCTCTGAAGAGAAGACCATCGACCAAACCAAGTGCTATGAGCCTCAAGGTCACCCTTCAGTCATCCATTCAAGTGATCGTAAACAGATCGGCCTATCCAGGACCGTACCAAGTGGTATCAGAGCTGCTTGAATGTTAGGGTATTGCTTTGTCTACTTGTGTTACACCATCTATCATCCATTAAACACTTATTCTCTATCTATCTGTCGTAAGCCAGCTGAGCCTCACTTGAAAAAATAAAGATAAAAAATCCAAATCCAGAAAAAAACCCACAAAAAGATAAAGAGAAATCCAGCTAAGGGAAGAGAAATCCACGCAAGTGTTGGTAAAGTCAGCTGGTGAAAAAAAATCTTGCAATCTTCCCATCTAATCTCGTTTAGTTGTAGCTCTAGATCTTAGGTGATTGTGCTTTGATCTATTCTGAACTTGTGGGAATATCAAGGGGAATTTGACTTGTGAAACCTGAGTAAGAGAGGGATTGTTTTTCTCATTGGTTTTCTAAGTTTTTTGCATGAACCATGGTGAGGAATGAAGAGGATGTGGAGGACAAGGCACACCTACCCCAAAACCCCAACCAGATCCTAAGAGTCCCGAAGAAACACTATGTTTATGGATCTTTTAAATGGTCTTAATCAAAACAAAGAATAGACTAATGCTTTTGTCCAGGGTATGGTTCAACCTATTGCAAGACAAGCTAGAGGAGTAGGAGGAGGAGCTCAAGAGGAATGAGTAGCCCGAGATGAAGAAGTAGGGGCAGCTGCTTGTTGAGATCAACGACCATAAAACAGGCCGCAACAGGCTGATGACAATATGGGAAGCCTCAAACTCAGGATACAACCCTTAATTGGCGAAAATGACCCCGACGCTTACCTGGATTGGGAAAATAAGATAAAACAAGTCCGTAGTTGCCAACAATATCCTGAAGAGAGGAAGGTTAAGATAGCAATAACAGAATTCAGTGGAAATGCCATCAACTGGTGGGAGCAAATAGCTATGTTGAGAAGACGCAATGCAGAACAACAAGTAACCTCATTAATAGAGATGAAAAAAATGATGAGAAATAGGTTTGTGCCTATTTCAAAAAGAAAAAGAGGAAGCCAAGGCCTTGTTACTGGACGAGGCCACCAAGGTAAGTAAACTTATTACTTTTGCTACTGTTAGTGATATAAGGAATGTAATGTTTGATCAACCGAACTTGATACTGATAGTATTCAAAGAGCTTTTGAATACTTCCACTAACCATGACCCGAACATTCAGAGAGAGATTGAGTGTCTTCTACAGGATTATCCAAATGTGTTTCCAGAAGACACCCCATTGGCTTACCACCAATTAGGTTATGAACACCAGATTGATTTTGTACCATGAGCAACACTGCCAAACCGTCCTCCCTACTGAAAAAATCTTGTGGAAACAGAGGAACTTCAAAATCACATAAATTAGCTCCTTGAAAAGGGACATATCATAGAAAGTATGAGCCCTAGTGTTGTACATGTCCTACTAGTGCCAAAGAAGGATGAGAGCTTGCTCATGTCCTTTGACTTCTGAGCCATCAACAACATAACAATTAAGTATAGACATCTCATTCCTTTTTTCAGATGATATGTTAGATGATTTATACTGTTAATGTGTTATTTTTAAGATTGATTTAAAGAGTGGTTACCACCATATCAGAATGAGAGAAGGTGATGAGGGGAAAACTGCATGTAAAACTAAACTAGGATTGTATGAGTGGCTGGTCATGCCATTTGGTCTTAATAATGCACGTTGCACATTTATGAGGATGATGAACCATGTCTTGAGGGCTAATAGGTTGCTTTGTTGTTGCGTACTTTTATGACATACTGATCTATAGCAGGAATATGACAGAAAACGTTGAGCATTTGAAACAAGTGTTAGAAGTGCTTAGAAAAGAGTGTCTTTATGCTAACTATAAGAAATGCTCTTTTGGAACATGTAACCTTGTTTTCCTAGGTTTTTTTGTGACTTCACAGGAAATACAGGTTGATGAGGAAAAGATGAAAGCTATTAAGTACTGGCTGACCCGTAAGACCATTGGAGAGGTCGAAGCTTCCATGGACTTGCGGGCTTCTACAAAAGGATTGTACGAGACTTCAGTACCTTTGCTGCTCCACTCATAGAAGTAATCAAAAAGATTGTAGGATTCACATGGGGGCTAGCTCAGGAAGATGCATTCCAGCTTTTGAAAGAGAAGCTAATATATGCACCTCTACTTGTATTACCTGATTTTCTTAAAACCTTTGAGATAGAATGTGACTCATCTGGAATAGGTATTGTAGCTGTAATGATGCAGGAGAATAGGCCCATAGCTTACTTCAGTTTAAAGCTTGGTGGTGCTACTCTGAACTGCACTACCTGTGTTCTAAGGAGTTTGTGATCCATACAGATCTTGAATCTCTTAAGCATATCAAAGGTCAATAAAAGTTTAACCAGAGGCACGCCAAGTGAATTGAGTTCATTGAGACATTTTCGTACATCATCCATTACAAGCTAGGTAAGGAGAATGTAGTGGCAAATGCAGTCTGAAGAGGGTATGCTCTCTTAACTTCAACGTTGACAAAAATTTTGGGATTTGAACACCTTAAGTCTTGTTATGCTGATAATTCTGACTTTCAGCAAGTGCATAAGGACACTGAGAAACATTCCACTGGCAAGTATTATCAATTTAAAGGGTTCTTTTTTTAATGATAATCGCTTATGTGATCCTTGTGGTACTTTGTGAGTGTTGTATGTTAGGGAGGCTCATGAAGGAGGGTTAATGGGTCACTTTGGTATTCCAAGACACTAACCACTTTGCAGGAATTCTACTGGCAGAACATGAAAGGAGATGTGGAGAAAGTGTGTTCTCAGTGAATGGTGTGCAAGCATGCCAAATCCAAGGTACAACCAACATGTTTGTACACATTCCTGCCTATTCATGATGAACCGTCGGTTGACATCTCTATGGAATTTTATATAGGCTTTCTTAGGACTAAGATAGGTAGAGATAGCATCTTTGTTATAGTTTCCGTTGAGATTTTACGATAAAAAAGACTTGTTTTTGCGTAAAAATCCAAATCAATCGTCAAATGATAATGGTTAGCTTAACACCACTTTGTCCATATATGGCTAGGTTGATAGGGCCAACAATACGGAACATATTTCTGACAAATTGATGATTTCTCCGAGAATAATCCTAAAAATGCGTAAGTCGTAAAACGGCTCGAACCAGCCTAAAACACGATAAAGGCACATTTATGATTTAATTCGAGAATAGGCCCATATTCAAACAGTTTATGATATAGCCTATTTATTACCAGTATTATACCGTGTTATAGACTATATTTAGGGTCTGCTATGTGTGTCTAGGCTATGTTTTGAGGTCTTTACAAGTCCAGGTATGTTTTGGATATATATGGAGATACTTGGATCTTTTGGAGCATTTGGAGAGAAATAATCCGTAGATGATCATTGAAGAGAGTCAAAGTATGAGATTACCATCGATCGACGATACAACGTAGGCGTCGACCAATGTTACATTAACAAGATCGATTGATGTTGCACATCTGCCATCGATCGATGTCCAGTTCGCAGACATCCGACTTTAAAGCTCAAGTTAGAGACAAGACACAAGATTACCCTTGGACGAGTTTATACCTAGACTTTAGATTTTTATATTTATACTTTATGTATTGCACCAAAAAAAGAGTGCTAGTGCTGGTGCTAGTTCTAGGGGAGCTAAGTTTTGTAAGTGTACTTTGAAACCCAGTATTTTATCTATACATTTTATTCAGATTATTATTTTTACTTTAATTATGTCTGAGTGGTTATAAACTAGGTTTATGGTTTATCAATTGTACTGATGGATTAGCCAAACAATATAATTGTTAGGGTCATTATTAGATATATTAATAGAATTGTGTTTATTGGTTGTGTCCTAGAGTAGCTAACTAGAACCATGATAATAGGATAGTTAAGGGCAAGTGAGAGCATGGTCTACTACCGGAATCTATTTTGTTGAGCTAGGTTGCTAGAAACAAACGAGAGTTGATTTAGTCAATCTAGTGAACTTATCGAATTAGGTCATAACGCTTGACTTAAGAAACCATCAATCGACACAGGATCATTGCCATCGATCGACGGTCATTCCGTGTCAACAAGCAAGAGCTGAGACATTGGACTTAATCAATAGATTAGGCGCGCAAGCGAGAGCTGAGACATTCAACTTCCATGATTAAATACCTTTAACTTTTATCTATTATAATCCACTTGTCTGAAATCCTAGATCTAGCACATTTCTATATTTACATTACTAGCATATTTCCATATTGCATCTATACCTTCTACTAAGGAATATTTCCTTGACCTGATTACTTGCGACCAATATATATATTTACCTAGTTTAGCCTTTAGAAATAAGAAATCTATTATGTGCAATTGTTCTTTGTGGATTCGATCCCTAAGTACTACACATTATCTCTCTTGACAAGATTATTGTTATTTTATGTGTTACGATTAAGGGTTAATTTGACAGTTTTTTATAGGATATTTATACCCTATTAGAACATAAAAACACACTCACGTCAAATTTGGCGCCGTTGCCAGGGAACATTGATCGCCATTAGATTTATTTTCTAGGACTTAGTATAGGTTTGTTACTTTCAAGGTTACTGATTTTCTTTTTCTTTGTTTTTTAGGTGCATCCAAAAGAGTACCAGGAGCAACAAAGGACAAGACTTACTGTTCTCTGATCCACAGCAACTCGAACGCACGATCTGCAAAGAAAGACGACAAGCATCGATCGACGGCATAACTTCAGCGTCGACCGACACTTCTTCACGGACAGCATCAACCATATTATTCAAAACTCAACCATCGACCAATATCAGATCTCTAGCATTGACCGATATTGATCATATAGTATCGATCGACATCACCTCATCTGCATCGATCGACGACAGCAAACGAGCTCAGATGGTTGCGCCTATAATTGTGGTTCAGAATGAGAATGGAGACTTGCATAACCTCAACGGTCATTGCGTAATGCAGCAGGTCAAAGGAGATAATTAGCGGGACAATAATCCCTGAAGCAGGAGCAGACGCTGCAATAGCTCCACATGAAGCTAACGCTCAAGCTGCTCAAAGAACGCTGGCTTACTAAAACCGTACAAACCAGTACTACGCCAACAGATCCACCATTCGTCCTCCAACTTTTCAGAGAAACGATTTTGAGATCAAGCCCGCTTACTTCGGGTTTGTTTTGCAAACGCCTTACCATGGGTTGCGACACGAGCACCATATGAATCATCTGGAGCGATTTGAGGATCTAGTGACTGCTATTAAAGCCAATGGAGCCGCTGAGGACTATCTTTTATGTAAGCTCTTCAAGTACTCACTTGCTGGAGAAGCTTCATATTGGCTTAAGCAGCTACCACCAGGATCTCTGACATCCTGGACCGACATTAAGAAAACTTTCTTGCGTAACTTCTTTGATGACACAAGAGCATAAGACCTGAAGAGCAAGATTTCTCCTTTTTCACAAGTTTCTTCGGAGTCTTTCAGAAACTCATGGATCAGATTAAAGTCATACCAGAGAGACTGTCCACATCATGGGTTCAACGAAGTGCAGGTTCTTAGCACTTTCTTCAGGGGTATTGGACTGCAATATCAGATGGCATTGGACACAACTAGTGAAGGAAATTTCAGTACTAGGAGCCCTGAAGAAGCTACAAGATTGATTGAGAATCTGACATCTAGAAGCAGTACCAAGAACACATATTTTGAGAGGAAGAAATCAACTTCAACAATAAGAAAAGAGCAGATTGAAGAGGTAAAAGAAAACGTGGATAGTGTCAAAAAAATTTCCAGAAAACAAGTTACTTTTGCAGAGGTAGAAGAGATAGAGTCTGGAGACGATGAAGAAGAGGATGTGAACTACATTGATGGGAATGGTTTCCAGAGACAAGGGAATCCAGGGTTCAGCAGGAATTCCTATGGTACTGGTCAGAGGAGTAACTATAATCAGAATTCACAACGAAGATCCTCTAACAACGACAGGACATATGAATCTTCCTACTACCAAAATCCTCCTCCAGAAACTCAGGGAAGCAAGATTGAAGCAAGGGTTGATAGAGTCTTGGAGGGACAGCAGAAGATGAATGTGGATTTCAACGGAAAGATAGATAGACTACACCTCAACACCAAGTTTAAAACCTCAGCACCCATGTGAAGAAGTTGGAGAATCAAGTGATGCAAACAAGTGAGACCATTAGGAGACATGAGAGCCTGATTAAGGAGAAGATGGAGACTGGGCAAAGGCACCACGTCGATGCATTAATTGATGAGGATTTCTGGCAGGAAGTAAAACCCCAAGTTAGCAACTTTCGTGTGGAAAATTCTATATCACTCGGCAATTCCCGTCCGCATCGATCGACGCAAGACAACAAGCATAGACCGACGGTGAAACCTACAAAATCGATAGCCTTATTTGAATCGACTAACATTGATCGACACCATTCTCACGACCTCGATCGAAATAGTGACGAAAGAAATCGATCGACACTCCGTGCCTATCATTGAATTACTGCGTGAAAACCCAATCCGATTACCCAACCTCAACGAAAGTCTGATTGTGCATCCAACAACAACAATTTCAGAATAGAATACAAACACGTCTGAAGCTACAGATCTTGATAGAGAAGACGAGGAACACTCAAAGAGGAGGCAAAAGATCCCAAAACATCAACGCAGAAGCAAATGAAAAGGAGATGGATGGCTTTGCTAAAAGAGTTTTTAAAATACCTTTAGATATATCTTTTGATGAAGCTTATTATACTCACAGATTGTGGATGTTTTTCAGGGAAACAAGGGAGATGACATAGAAACCATGTTCAATCACCTCAGAGAGAAGATGAAACAGAGAACCTGTTTGAAAAAGAAAAGCGACCCTGAGAAGTTTGTGACTCCATGCTTCATCAAAGAAAAAATTACCCTAGCGCCCTTTGAGACACTGGATCTTCACTGAGCATTTTGCCAAAGTCTATGGCAGAGGATGTGAACCTAAGAGCGAAACCCTCTAATGATTGGTTCACATTTGTAGACTGCTCAAGAGTGAACTTAGGAAGGATGGTAAAAGATGTTCCAGTGCAGATTAACAGCACCCTAGTCGCAGTAGACTTTCATGTAATGGACATCAGGATAGATTGAAACTCTTCGTTACTACTTGGGAGAGCATTCATGGCTACTGTGGGAGCCATATCCAACATGCAGTTAAACAGGTTGTATCTATCTCTAACTGATAAAAATAACTTTTATGAACCTGTTAAAAATAAGAACAAGGCTACTGTGGGAAATTTCTTTGGACAACCGCAACCGCCATCGGTCGACGCACAGGTACCAACATCGATCGACAACACGGAGCAGAAGCAGGGGACATACAGCAGAGCTGATATTGATCATATTCTGTATGCGATCTACAAAGCTCAGAAGATGTCAACGGATGATTTCTACATGAGGCTTGATGACGTCTACTACCCTATAGATAAGTGCCTCATGAATTTGACTACACGCATAGATCAGATGAAGCAAGACATGGATACTTTTCAGAGACAGCATGCGAGGAGACTGGATGGAGTGACATCGATCGACGGCAACCTTACGCCATCGATCGATACTCAGTTCGACAGACAAAAGTTCACAGAAGAACACTACTTAGAAGATAGGTACGCTGATATTGCTTTTTCTCAGTGCCTGATGAAGGAAGATGTTTCTCAGCAACTAGAGGAGATGTCATACACTACAGCTGCCAGACATAGAATGCTCCAGCGCAGTATTGAAAATCTACAACGAAGAATGCATTCGCTAGAGGTTACTAAGGAGATCATAAAGAACGAGAAAATCAGAGGAGATAAGGCAATCAGAAACTTCATTGGTACATGGTTTCAGAAGAGCAACGAAGATGCAGCCACTTGTTTTTCATGTTTTGATTAACCTCCTTTCTAGTCAGAGCATTCACAACGTTAAGCTTAAGATTATAACCAAGCGATGAGTGGGAGGCAACACACTGTTTAGTAAGTTTTAATTAGTTTTTATTCTTCATTTATTACAAATTTTCGTAATTATTTATTTCAGATAAAAAATCCGAGGAAGACAATCTGCATTGAGCATCGACCGACACTTGATCACTGCTGATCGTTGGAGTTAGCCACACATCGATAGGCACTTTACTGTTTCGATCGACGGTCACCATCAGCGAGCAGGTGTACCAAATTTTCCTTTTTACAATTGTTACCCCACTCGGAGGCTAAATAATACTGAAGATAGTGTTGTTTAAGTCTGGGGAGGTATTATTGATATTGTGTTTTATTTTATGTTATATAAGAAATAGAAACTTACAGGTTTAGCATCGATCGACACCTATATCCAACCATCGATCGACGCTCTCTTATAGAGAGAGGTATCGAGTTTTATACTTAAGGTAATTACTTATGATTTAATTTTTCTAACCAATCCGGAGTGAATTACACTAGGGACAGTGTAATTTAAGTCTGGGGGAGGTTCGTTAATGCCATTTGATTGTTTATGAGTGTTATTTATATCTATATTAGTTTTTCAAAAAAAGGTTTTATTGAGTCAAGAAGGAGACTATGATCTAGATTTATTATTGACTAACCATGCTATAAGCACCATTCTTAGAAGGTTATTTGCAGAGATTACTAGAGATACCAAAGTTGACCATCCCGCCACTATATCACACTTTCTTAAAAAGTTTGGAGGAACCAAAGCTGATTTCCAACACTAATCCTGACATTATTTGCTTACTTTGGGATTTGGTATATATTGGATCATATTCCTTCTGCTAGTTTGGAAGGTAAAAGTCTGTGTGCTTCTGATTACCCTCTCTCTTCCCTTCAGAATAAAAAAGGAGTCGAACAGGATTTGGTGGCAACAACCATTAAAGCTTGCTTCATATGATCGTAGAAAGAGATAAAAAGGTCAAAAAGAAGTGAACATGATATGGTGGCAAAAACCATTAGGGCTTGATTCATGAAAGCCTATCCAAATTTCTCAGTCAATTAAAAAAATGATACCCTCAAAAAGAAAAGAGACATTGACTGAGAAAAAGTAAGAAGAGAGAGATGGAAGGAATCAGAGAAGGTTGCATGTGCGTTCAGATACTTGCAGAGGTAAGAGTCCATTTGTCCCTTGATCGATACTCCTAAGGTAAAGCCTACACTTTTATTTTATGCAAATAAATGAAATCAATAGAGGGCGAGTCAGAGTAGTATTTGCTAAGTTGTTGGTAGAATGGATTTGGTTGCCATACTAGGATAGGGTATATAAAGTTTCTCTGTGATTGGCTTGATAGGATGTGGTTGCAATAAAGCAAGGTGACAGTTATACTTAGAGAATATGTGAGTCTTCGCTTTTGAAAACATCTTTCACAGGTTTGTTTGCTTGAGGACAAACAAAAGGTTAAGTCTGGGGAGTTGATATAGCCTATTTACTACCAGTTTTAGACCATGTCATAGACTCTATTTACGTTCTGTTATGTGTGTCTAGGCTATGTTTTGAGGTCTTTACAGGTCCATGTACGTTTTGGAGATATATGGAGATACTTGGAGCTTTTGGAGCATTTGGGGAGGAATAATCTGTAGCTGATCATTGAAGAGAGTCGAAGTACGAGATTACCATTGTTCGACGATACAACATAGGCGTCGACCGATGTTGCATGACCAAGATAATTTGATGTTGCACATCTGCCATCTATCGATATCCAGTCCGCAGACAGATGACTTTCAAGCCCAAGTTAGAGACAAGAAACAAGTTTACAAAATTACCCTTGGGCGAGTTTTCACCTAGACTTTAGGGTTTTATATTTATACTTTATGTATTGGACCAAAAAAGAGTGCTGGTGCTAGTGCTAGTGCTAGGGTTGGAAAGAAATCAACTTCGGTTCCTTCAAACTTTCTAAGAAAATGTGATATAGCGGCAGGGTGATCCACTTTGGTATCTCTAGTAATCTCTGCAAACAATCTTCTAAGAATGGTGCTAAAGTAAGGTTAGTCAATAATAAATCTTGATCATTGTCCCCTTCTTGACTCAATAAATGTTTTTTTGAAAAACTTTATATAGGTAAAGAAATAAAAATCAAAAAATAAATAAATAGCATTAGCGAACCTCTCTCAGACTTAAATTACATTGTCCCTAGTGTAATCCGTCCCGTATTGGTTTAGGAAAAATCAAATCATAATCAAATAGTGTTAGTAGAAAACTCAATAACTCTCTCTGTAAGAGAGTGTCGATCGGTGGTAGGCGGGTGTGGTCGATCGATGGTCGCGAATCGACTGATGGTGCCTCTATGGTTTCGATCGATGGTGGACTAAAATAGTCTGTAATAACAAATTAAACTTAAAATAATTAGTTGAATAAGTAAAAACAAAATAAAAACTTACTAAAGAGTGGGTTGCCTCCCACTCAGCGCTTGGTTATAATCTTAAGCTCGACGTTTTAAACTTTCTGACTAGTATGAAGGTGCATCAACACTTGGAAAACAAGTGTCTACGTATTATTTTCTCTTCGGAAACCATGTACCAATGAAGCTTGTCATTGCCTCATCTCCTCTTGCTTTCTCTTTCTTTATAACCTCCCTAGCAACCTCCACTAAATGCAATCTGTTTTGTAGATTCTCAATACTGCGCTGTAGCATTTTAAATCTGACAGCTGTAGTCTTTGATATATCCTCCAATTGTTGAGAAATATCTTCCTTCATCGGGCTCTGAGAAAAAAGCAATCTCATTGAATCTGTCTTCAAATTTTTTTTCTTTTGCATTTTTCTGTATGTTTATCTCAATATCGATCGATGGCCTGATGTTGTCGCCGATTGATGTCAGTATGTCTGCTCTAGTCGCATGCTATCTTTGAACCGTCTCCAAATCTTGTTTCATCTCATCCATGCGTGCAGTCAAACCTGCGAGGCACTTGTCTATCGGATAGTAGAATCATCAAGCCTCTTGTAGAAATCATCTAGTGACATCTCTTGAGATTTGTAGATCTCATGCACAAAATCATCAATCTCTGCTCTGTTGTATGTCTTTTGTTTCTTCATAAACATAGCGATCTTTGCTGCATGTTCTGGTAAACATATGTAGCTGCGCTCAAACATAATAGCTTTCTCTAGAACTGATGTGATATATTCTTCTTGCACATTCAATACTCTTTCTTCTATTGCGTGTGGATTACCCTTCTCATCTCTGTAGATGCCATACTCATATTTCTTTTCCCAATGGAAAATTCTTCTGCCATCCGCATCATAAGTTCTCATTCCATGCTCTATACGATCGTTGATCGATAGAGGGTTGATCCAACCGATTGATCGTGGACTTTCTAAACCATAGACATTAGAAGTACAAAACTGGTGTACCCCTGAAAAGGTGGTGTCGATTGATGCAAACTGTCTGTAGATCGATATAGGATGATTGGAAGGGTATAGATCATCATGGATCGGCTCGTTCTTCTGCTTCTCAATGTCGATTGACGTTTGTAAGCTGTGCGTCGATCGATGGCAAATGCGGTTGTCCAAATAAATTTCCTGATCCATTAGCCGTAACAAGGACAACTGATACATCCTCCTTAGATATATGTTGAATTCTCCCATAAAGAGCCCGTGCACGTCCTTTTGGGTCTCACAAAATTTCAAACTCATTCGGTCTAAGATAACCAACATCAGTATCTTCTTCTCTAAGTTCTTGTTCTGGTTTGCATTTGGTGTCGTTCGATGGCCAGGATATGTCGTTGATCGATGCTCGATTATCCACTTTCACGTTCATTACCTAGCCAGTGTCTTCCGGTGCTAGGCCGCGATACTCAATCAGCTCTTCCTCTCTGTATTTTGCATCTTATTCTTTGTAAGCTTCTCCATATCCTCGGTATGCTTGATGTGTGTCGGTCGATGGTGTATGGTGACTGTTGGTCGATGCTCGATTATCAAACTGTTTATCGAGAAGGTTTTTGGGTCCATTAACCATGGCAAGTATCTCTGCTATGTCTTCGTCAGTGACATGAAAAATTCTTCCATCCATAAATCTTGCGTGACCCTCTGAATCACTCAGAATACCAAAATCATCTTGTTGTAGATAACCATATTCCTTCTCATGTTCTGCTGATGAATATGGTTCGGACTCTTCTTTAATATCAGTATCGATCGATGGTGTACGGTTATTGTCGATCGATGTCGATTTCCCGATTCGATGGGAAACATGAAGAACACCATCCTCTTCCATAGCAATACCACAATACTCCATTAGCTCTTCTTCTATGTAATCTTCGTCGTACTCGAGGTAGGTTGGGTTGTATTTGAAATCTGCATGATAGGTGTTGGTTAGTTCTTAAGTAGGATTATCGATCGATAACAAAGGGTGGGTGTCGACCGACTTCTGCACTGAAAACTCACCGATCGATTGTCTGGGCTGGGTATCGATCGATGCTCCATCTTCTGACTCTTCATTTAACTCATAATCTCCGAAGCATGTGATCACAAGCTTTGCATCATTACACAATTTAATCAGAGTAGATTTGTTCTTATTTTTAACAGGTTCTTAAAATTTTTTTTGATCAATTACAGATAGATACAACATGTTTAACTTCATATCACAGATAGCTCCCCCAGTGGCCATGAATGCTCTCCCATGTAGTAGTGAAAAGTTCCAATCTATATTGATGTGCATCACATTGAAGTCTACTGGGACTAGAATGTTGTTAATCTGCACTAGAACATTTTTTACCATTCCTCCTGAGTTCACTTTTGAGCAGTCTACAAATGTGAAAGAATCATTGGAGGGTTTCACTTTCAGGTTCAGCTCCTCTTCCATAGTCCTTGCAATATTGCTCACTGATGATCTAGTATCACAGAGGGCATTGGAATATTCATTCCCCTTGATGAACCATAAAATCACGAACGTCCCAATATCGCTTTTCTTCCTCATACAAGTTCCCCGCTTCATCTTCTCTTGGAGATGATTGAACATGATCTCTATATCATCATTTGTCTCCCTTGTTTCCCTGAAAAAACATCCACAATATAAGAGTATAATAAGCTTCATTAAAAGGAACATCTAAAGGAATTTTGAAAACTCTTTTAGTAAAGCTATCCATCTCTTTTTCATTGGCTTCTCTGTGTTGATGTTTGGGGGTCTTTTGCTTTCTCTTGGAGTGTCCCTCATCGTATCTATCAAGATCCATAGCTTCAGATGTGTTTGTATTCTGTTCTTAAACCATCACGGTTGGACGCACAATCAAACTCGAACGATGCTTGGCAGTCGAACTGGTTTTCTCATCTGTCGATCGATGCTCAGGTTGCATTGTCGATCGATACCATTATCTCTCTATCGGTCGGTGCTCTCGTCTCTGTGTCGAAAGGCGTTAGTCGATCGACGTTAGTCGATTCACACGAAGCAACTGATACTGCAGGAATCATTGTCGATCGACGCTCATCGCTTGGTGTCGATCGACACTAATGGGGACTACTGAATGACATAGAAATTTCCACACGAAAATCTCCTTCTTGGAGCTTTTCTCTCTTAATTTCCTGCCGAAAATCATCATCAATCAATGCATTTTTGTGGTGCTTCTGTCCAGCCTTCATTTTCTTCTTAATCAGGCTCTCATGCCTCCTAATGGTTTCACTTGTTTGCATCACTTGATTCTCCAACTTCTTCACATGGGTGCTGAGGTTTTCGAATTTGTATTGAGGTTGAGGTACAGATTGTCTATCTTTCCGTTGAAATCGACAGTCATCTTCTGCTGTCCCTCTAAGACCATCTATCTTTACATTGAAATCCACAGTCATCTTCTGATGTGCCTCTAAAACTCCGTCAACCATTGCTTCGATCTTGCTTTAGTGAGCTCTAGAGGAGGATTCTGGTAGTATGAAGATCCATAATTTATGTTGCTGTTGAAGGACTTCTGCTGTGAACCCAGATTAAAGTTACTCTTTTGACCATTCTCATAGGAGTTCCTGTTGAAACCTGGATTCCCTTGTCTCTAGAAACAATTCCCATCAATGTAGTTCACATCCTCTTCTTCTATCTCATCATCTCCAGACTCTATTGCTTCTACTTCTCCAAAAGTTACCTTCTTCTTGAGAAATTTATGAACACTGTCCAGTTTTGCCCTGACCTGTTCAATCTGCTCCTTGCTCAATGCTGGAGTTGATTTCTTCCTCTCAAAACATGTGTTCTTGGTACTGCTACTGGACGCCAGATTTTAAATAGACCTCGTAGCTTCTTCAGGATTCATCGTGCTGAAATTCCCCCTCACTATCTGTGTCCAAAGCCATCTGATATTGTAGTTCAATACCTCTGATGAAAGTGCTAAGAAGCTTCACTTCGTTGAACCCGTGACGTGGACAATCTCTCTGGTATGACTTGAATCTGATCCAAGAGATTCTCAAAGACTCTGAACGCTCTTGTGAAAAATTAGCAATTTTTCTCCTCAGATCTTCTGCTCTCGCGTCATCAAAGAAGTTACGCAAGAAAGCGTTCTTATGTCAGTCCAGGATGTCAGAGATCCTGGTGGTAACTACTTAAAGACAATATGAAGCTTCTCGAGCAAGTCGGTACTTGAAGAGCTTAAAAAAAATATAGTTCACATGCACTCCATTGGCTTTAATAGCAGTCACTAGAAACTAAAATCGCTCCACAAGATCCATAGGGTGCTCATGTCGCAACCCATGGTAAGGCATCTGCGCTACAAGTCCGAAGAAAGCGGGCTTGATCTCAAAGTCGTTTCTTTGAAAACCTGGAGGACGAATGGCAGATCTTTTGGCATATAACTCGTCTAGGAGGTTGTAGTCAGCCAGTGTTTTCTAAGCAGCTTGGGAATTAGCTTTAGGTTAAGCTACTGCAGCGTCTGCTTCTCTATCAGGGATTACAGTCCCCTGATCGTCCATCTTTTGATCTGCTGCATTACGCAGATGACCGTTGAGTTCATGCAAGTCTCCACTCTTATCACGAACCAATACTAAAGTCACAATCATCTGAATTCGTCTGCTACTGTCGATCAATGCGGCTAAGTTGATGTCGATCGATGTAGTGTGATCAATGTCAGTCAATGGTCGAGTTCTGATGTTGATCGATGCTTTATTTCCGATGTCGGTTGATGCTCGAGTTCTTATGTCGGTCGATGTTTTCCGTAAAGAAGTGTCGTTCGATGCTATGTAGGTGCTGTCGATCGATGCTTGTCGTCTTCCTTTGCGGATTGTACGTTTGAATTTTTCCGGGTCTGAGAATAGTAGTTCTTGTCCTTTATTTCTCATGTTAGTTCTTTGCATGTACTTGAAAACCAAAGGAAAATAAAAGTTTAGTAACTTGAAAGTAATAAAAAATCTAGACTAAATCTCAGAAATTAAATCTAATGGCGATCAATGCTCCCTGGCAACGACATGAAATTTGAAATGAGTGTGTTTATTGTTCTAGTAGGGTATTAATATCCTAAACAATTAACTATCAAATTAACCCTAATCTTAACAAACAAATAATTATCTTGCCAAGAGAGATCAAGTGTAGTACTTAGGGATCGAATCCACAGAGTGCTATCGCACACAATATATATCTTATTTCTAAAGACTAAGCTTGGTAGATACATATATTAGTAGTAAATTATCAATTAAGGAAATGTTCCTTCTCAAGAGGTATAGATGCAATATGGAAATATGATGATAATGTAAATTTGGAAATATGCTATTAAACTAACTAGATGCAAATGTAAATATGCTAGATCTATGGTTTCAAACTTAATGGGTTATAGGGAATAGGAAGCACGGAAATGTAAATATTCAAGAACTCAAATATTAGCTATTCTGACCCTTTAAACTGCAACTCTCGTATGCAAGCAAAAGGAAACACCGTCGATCGACAGCTAAGGCCTGATGTCGATCGGTGGTGAAATCAGAAAGAAGTGTGAACGAGATTTGATAAGTCCACCAAACTAATTTAACCAGCTCTCGGATGTGCCTAACAACCTAGTTCCATAGAGTCTAGTCTAGCACAGAACCTACTGTCGTAGTCGTCCATGTCCTACTTTCGAGATCCTAGTTAGCTACTCTAGAATGCAAGCATGAAGCACAACTCAATTGATGGATATTAACTTAACCTAAAAATCCTACTTTTGGGCCAATCCATGATTGGTATCATTCAACCCTAAATCTAGTTGATAACTACTGAGACATAATCAAAGAAAGAACAATAGTCTGAATATAATACATAGATAAAATATTGTTGTTCAAATACAAATCTCCCTAAGGAGTTAAGAATCTTCTCCCCTAAGAACCCTAAAACTCTAATGCTTTCCACACACTTTTGCACACAACTATTCACACTCCTCTCTCTATATAATACATAAAGCATAAATATAAAACCCTAAAATTTAGGTCAAAACTAGTCCAGAGCATCTTCGTCATTTGTCTCTAACTTGGGCTTGAAATCGGTTGTCTGTGATTTGGTCGTTGATCGACGATTGTCTTGTACTTCGACTCTCTAAACTATCAGCTACAAATTGTTCTCTTCTAAATGCTCCAAAAGCTCCAAGTATCTCCATAGATCTCCAAAACATACTTTGATTTGTAAAGACTCTAAAACATAGTCTAGACACATAATAGACCCTAAATAGAGACTATACCATGGCCTAAAACTGATAATAAATAGGCTATATCATGAGTGAAGTAAAGGGTCTAGGAATTTTGCTAAAATATTTTATGAATCTCCTATAGAATCCAATATGTCCTAGAAAACTTCTAACGTCTTTGACATTAGTGGGTGGTGGAAGTCATGTCATTACTTCAGTCTTTGCCTTGTCTACCTCAATTCCGGCTACTGAGACATTGTGTCCCAAGACAATCCCGCTGTTAACCATAAAATGACATTTTTCCCAGTTCAAAACCAGATTTTTCTCTTCGCATCTAGCTAATACCTTACAGAGGTTATCGAGACATGTTTTGAAATTTGGACCATATACTGAGAAGTCGTCCATGAAGACCTCCATCAAGTCCTCGATCATATCGGTGAATATCGACATCATGCATCTCCGGAAAGTTGCAAGGGAGTTACAGAGTCCGAATGGCATTGTGCTATATGCTAATATTCCATAGGGACATATAATGGTGGTCTTTTCTTGATCTTCTGGATGTATGCAAATCTGGAAGAATCATGAATACTCGTTGAGTAAAGAGTAATATTCGTGGCTTGAAAGCCTTGCTAACATCTGATGGATAAAGGGTAAAGGGAAATGATCTTTTCGTGTGGCAGCATACAACTTCATGTAATCGATACACATCATGTGTTCGGCGACAGTTCTCATAGGGATCAATTCATCTTTGTCATTCTTTACAACCGTAATTCCTCGTTTCTTCAGAAAAACATGAACTTGACTGACCCAATTGCTGTCTGAGATTGGGTAAATAACGCCTGCTTCTAGAAGTTTCATGATTTCATTATAACTACTTCCTTCAGGTTGGGGTTCAATCTCCTCTGATGCTCAATGGATGATTTGGATTCATCAACAAGGTGTATCCTATGCATGCACAAATCATGAAAGATTCTCGGGATGTCATCTAACGAATATCTGAGAGCCTTGCGGTGCTTCCGCAGTTTATCAAGTTAACATTTATGTAGACATGATAAGAGTTTTCGTAAAGAAAAGCTTATTTTAGACCAGCTGGAAGTGTTTTAAGCTCGATTTTAGGTGCTTTCTCTTTGCTCCAGTCGTCGGTTATAACACGTTGTCGATCGACGGTTATATCGGAGTGCATTCGATGTTGCTTCAATATCAACATTGAAAACTTCTTCTGTGGTATCCATTAACCTTGTATACTCTTCATTCCGATCATCTAACGCAAAGATATCGCCTTCAGGAGATGTGATTTCTCTCTCTATAGGATCGTTTGAGAACATATCCATGAATGATTCTTCTGCTATGTCAGAAAGGTAATCAATATGGTAAGTTTTACCATCCATCAAAGACTGTTTTATTATCTTTCCCATGTCAAAGACCATCGGCATTTTCATGATGTTGAGGCACATACGTCGTTCTCTGACATCAATGATCGCTCCGGTAGTGGCCAGGAAAGGTCTTCCTAAGATAATCGAGTTTCTAGGTTCTCTCTCATATTTAAGAACTATGAAATTTGCAGGTATATCGCAGTTATGAACGCATTCGGGCACGTCATCAAGTACACCTTCCGGAATTCTAGTGGATCTATCAGCTAAAACAAGAGTAACCCTGGTAGGTTTAAATTGTGTTAGCCCGAGGGTGACTGCAACTGAATAAGGCATCATATTTACACTAGAGCTTAAATCGCAGATGGATCTTTGGAATTTCTCATTGCTAATAGTGCAGTCTAGAACAAAAGAACCGGGATCAGGGTGTTTAACTTCTTCGGATCCATCATCTCGCAGTGTTCTGTTTTCTAGAATCCTTGTGATGCCGCATCTTTCATGTACTGCTTAATAGCAGACGAGATGTGAATGGCATCGCTTAGCGGCATCTCAAATATTACGTTGTCAAACGCTTTCTTGCATATTGCTTTTTCTAGCTGCTTCTTCTTCTTCTTAGCATTTTTTTGGAGGAAAGGGGGTTTCGGTTGGTAGACCTTTGTTTTAACCAGTTCAGTTGGTTCTGTGTCAGAGTGTCGATCACTTCTTGCTTCAGAGCGTCGATCGGTTATAGGTTCAGAATGTCGTTCAACTCTCAGTAATGAGTGTCGATCGGTGTTTCCTACTTCCGTATTCATTCCCTTCAGTTTAGTAAACAATTCCTCAAGGTCGCCAGTCTGCTCCAATCCTTCAGTTTCAGGAGGGATTTTGGGATTTTTCTTGTCAATTTCGAGCGGGAGAGGGTGCAATTTTTCTTTTTTTCATCTATCGCAATTTTCATGAAATCATCGATAGTAATGCTTTCTTTAACTCCGTGGGTGAGTTGTCTACCGCTTCGTAAAGCTACGACATTGCAATAGCTCATAGGGTTAGCGTCCTTTTTACCAGGTAAGAATTTATCCTCTCTCCTGCTGGGCATAGCGTTACTCGCCACTTAATTCTCGATCCTCTTAATGTGTTCGATCAGAGTTTCAAATTTTTCCATCATCTTTGAGTATATCAGATCTAACTTCTCATTGAGGTCGGCGGCTATTCTATGGTTTCTTGTGAAGACTTGCTTCATTTTTGACTTTGAACTTCTTTCGTGTCTGTTGACAGTGACGTAGTAGTTGCTTGTGAAATTGCCAGCCATTTCCCTGAATTGTCGGTCGTTCAGACTCATCACATCGGAGAACTAAAATCGTTTTTCAAATTCGGAAGAAACAGCATTGTCCTTACCATTATGCTGAGAAAAGCTATGTCCGTCCAGAAGGGCCGTAACTGATGCCAAAGTCTTTCTAACTCGTATCGAGTGCTTCTCCTCTGTGAACATTGGTGGTTCCTTCTCTTCGGTGTCTCTGTTTTCCAAAGCTTTACCTAAAGTTATGTTCTCTATCACCTTTTTAGCACTTGCAAGGCTTCGGGTGCCGAAGCTCCCCTCGATGGCTGCATCAAGGATGGTTTGATAGTCTAGGTTTAGTCCTCTATAAAAAGTGTTGATGAGTTGGGGTTCTGAGAATCCATGGTGCGGCATGAAAGCTGGTAGCTCTTGAACTTCGTCCAAGCATTTTTAATTGATTCGCGGCTACCTTGAATGAATGTGGATATTTCTATCCTTGCTTCCCAGTATCTCTCCTCTTCAAAGAAGTGATTGATGAAAGCGCTTCTAATATCTTCCCAACAAGTCAAGGATCATGGTGGTAGCTAGTTCAGCCACCTCCTGTCGTCACCTTCAATGGAAAAAGAAAAAAGTTTGCAGCGATTGAAATTGTCATTCACCATGTCTCTATGTGATCGTTCGGGTGTTCAGTAGGAAAACCACTGAACAGATTCTTGCATGCCATAACTAGGAAGTAGATATTAAGCTCAGAGCCTCCTGTATGGTTATCAGATAATCGAATGGCTGACCTATTGGAATAGGTCCTGCTGGGGTTTAGGTATTCAAGAATTGGCAATTCATGATTTATCTCACTCTTTGGAGATTTAATGATTTGATCAGGGATTGCAGCCCCCTGATCATTAATGAGTTGGATTGCTTCGTTGCTTTTATAGTTCATTGGTTCTATCAAGACTAGTTTCTTATTATCAGAATCAGTAAATGTGTACTTACCTGCTCCCGGCTAATCAGTATCGATCGATGTCAATGGAAGGGTGTCGCCTGAAAATAATGGACTAACGTTGATCGATTCCGGATCTGCTCCGTCGATCGATTCTTGTTGTCCTGAATCCATATTCTCTCCTTAAAGTACCTGCGTCATGAGGATCAGGGAAAGAATGATTTAGCAAACAGTAAAGTAAAAATCTAGACAATATTCTAAACGAAATCTAATGGCAATAAGAAAAAGTCCCTGGCAACGGCGCCAAATTTGATGTGGGGTTTTGTATCACTCTCAAATTAACCCTATTTCCCACTTTTTCTCTCTCAAATAAGCGGTTCATTGTAGTACTTAGGGATCGAGTCCACAGAGACCCTGGGATTACAGAATAGACTTTTTGCTTGCTGATACTAATGAAAGCGATTTTAAGATTGATTTGGTTTGTGAAGATCAAATTAAGTGATTAGACTTGGGGGAAATTCTCAGGCAGGATTAGGTAATGCAGACAAATAGATTCCTAGAGTTTTAATTAAGTATCGTTCTCAAACTCAAACCTTAGGGTTTAGGAGATCGCTCTCTCGCATCTCAGCTGAGTGTCGATCGATGTCGATAAGGTGGTATCGATCGACCCTCATTCCAAACAGTACTAGTTTCTCGGTTTGATGGGTTGTCTAAACTTGCATTTCAACTCTCGTTTGTTACCGGTTGTTTAGATTGTTTTAGATAGTTTCATGGTCATAACCAAGCTCTCGGTTGCGCTATGGAACCCTAATTTCTAAGATTGAGGTGATCAAATTCAACTTAACATTAAGAGCAACTTAAACAAAGAACCAAGAAGATTACGCTAACAATTCTATAAAATCAACAAGACATTACTACCATTTAAGAACCCTAAATCTAACAATGAATTACTCAGACATAGCAATAAAGAACATGATTAAATTCAGAATAAATTCCATAGAATCAACTGAGAAAAAAAATAAGGAGTTCAAGATCTTCTCTGTAATAATGATCAGATCTCTCTCTCTCCAATAGATGTAACAAGGTGTTCCAAGTCTCAACTCTAAACTTGTGTGTAACTTAGAAGACAACCGTCTCTTAGGTCTTCTAGGCTTAGGTTAAAACTAAGATAGAAAACTAATAAATAGTCTAAATTTCAGCCAAAGCCTTGTCTTGCAAATGATGGAACTTCTAGATAAAACTTGTAATTTCTCAAGCCTCCATTAATCTCGCAGTCAACTTGGACTTCGATCTACACATAGTGTGTGAAGTCGATCGATGGTTCACGAATAAACTGGATCCGACTCTGAGTTTCTTGCCGAGCATCCTAAATGCTCCAAAATAGCCCAAGAGCTCCAATTTCTTCAAATGAGTACCTAAACCTGAAATACTCTAAAACAGTACCAAATGCATATAAAAGACTCTAAAACACTCTATATATCATGGGTAAAATAGGTAAAATCCATGACATATCATTATGTTATATTTGATGTGCTTAAATGTTAGGGTCGAAATCTGTCACGACAGAATAAATGTCTAGAAACTACAGAGAGTAAAAAAATGAGAACTAAAACCTCATAGGATTCTAAAAGTAACGAGCTTTCACCAAACACATACTCACTCTCAAATAAAATAAATTCTCAAAATATGATAAAATGAGAAAACTCCGCATCGCGACTTCTCATCGTCTTATTGTTTCCAATTCATCTTATTCTGACCGTTGAACCATATCGCCATAAGGAAATCCAGACCACACTTTCCACATCTCTTCGTTGGCGGAAAATGACCCCGACTCATCCTCATCGCCAGCTGGCAGCGAGACCATCTCCCCGCGTCTCGTCTCCAGGAGGGGATGACCCGCGCTAGTCCTCGTTTCCAGCTGGCGACAAGACTCTCTCTGGGTCTTGTCGCCGGCAGGAAATGACCTAGACCAGTCATCTTCCCCAGCTTGTGACGAGATTATCTCTCCATGTCTCATCGCTAGCTGGCGATGACACTATCTCTCAGGATATCATCGCCGGCAAGCGTTAACCTTGGCCAGTATTTGTTGATAGCTGGAAACGGGACTATCTCTCTAGGTCTCGTCGCCAGCAGGCAATGACTTGGACCAGTCCTTGTCGCCAGGTGACGACGAGACTGTCTTTCTGAGGCTCGTTGTCAACATGCAATAACTCAGGCTCGTCCTCGTCACCAGATGGAAACCAAGCCTCCTTCTCCTTGTCATTATCAATCCCAAATTCATTTTGATAGAAATGTCTCTTGTTTCGTTTCGATTAGAATTATTGTTGAAATTTTACAATAAAACTAGTAAAGACTTGTTTTCTTGAAAATCCGGAATCAATCATATGAAACGGTAACAGTTAACTTAACATTGTCGTTACCCGACTATACGATTGGTTATCATCATCGTATGGAACCAACATCATACGAAGTTGATCTCAGAAAGAAATCGAAAAACGTTTTAAGTCGAAAAAACATCCCGAGAAAGTTTAAAACGCGGCCAAAGCCCACTTACGAACATAGACGAGATTGAGCCAAAATTACAATGACAATTTACTTGATTTTCATGGAAGATAAATGGAAAATAAGATAAATGTCAATTTCCAAATATAATCATGAAAATCAAGGAGATCAAGGAATATTTCGAAAAACAGATAGACTCGAATCTGGGGCGGAAAAAGTAAGACGATCAACCTAGGAGGCATATATAAAAAGAGCCAAGTCAAAAAGCATGAGGACAAGAAATACAGAGAGTAAACTTAGCACTTAGAGAAATTTAGGCAATTTTCGTTTTTGTTATTGAGCTGCGACTCGACTAAATTTTAGGGTCTTAGGTTGTTAACACACGCCGAAAGCTCTTTCGGCCGAGGCCTTTTCACCTATTGTAGTCCTCATATTCAGATTAAGAATAAGATCTTCATTTCTGTAATCTTTACTTCTACTTATTTTACTTTCATTTGTTTTCTGATTTTGATTACTTGTCGTTGGCTTAGCAGATTTCATGGACCTCAAGGAAAGTAGGGTTTTCTTTGCTTTCCTCCGAAATAAATCGAAAATGTGATTTTTGGTTCCCACAGTTTGGCGCTAGAAGGTGGGTGGGAGATCGGATCAATCTAACTCGCTGCCGCAAAAACTCTTGGTCAAATATGACTATAGATGCTCAGAACAATTAACCTGCTCGTGACGACGAGCTCGCCAACGACCACATTGATAGCAGTCCAGAAGGAAACTTCTCTGTGGTCAATGCTGATGCTGACACCGCAGTGTTACAGGATATTAAGAAGATGTTGTTGACTCTCGAAAAGAAGTCGAAAAAACAGGATAAACTCACGAGTTCTATCGATAAACATGTCAGACCCGAACAGTGAGAACCAGGACTATTTTCCCACGTGGAACTACGAGTGTTTGCAACAGAAGAAGGCTTGTCTTCGTGACCCCGTTAATAGGACCGCAAACTCTCAAGGATATCCGTTGGGACAAAACCCCGACGAGGTAACTCCTGAGCTAATACAGAAGAACACTGAAAATTCTTCGCTTAGATATCAAGAGGCGGTAGAAAATGAAGTCGAGCGAGTCAACTTGGATACCAGCGATTAATCCAATCATTATGAAAATTACGCTACCTTGCATCCTAGAAGGACGAGAAGCCGCACAACTCGAAAAAACTCTTCTTTCGATAAACCCATGACAGAAGAGGAATAAGATATGTTCTGGGTAGAACATGAGAAGCTATCCGAAAAAAGCAGGCTTGGATCACTCCCAGCAAATACCAACAAACTCGGAAAACTGTTGGCAACAATGTTGACGAGATTCGTGATCTCCGTTACTACATCACAAAAAAACGGCAACAGAAGTAAAAGCGGTGAAATCTAAAATTCACCACGCTACAGCATCACACCCGAGATCGACAGACTTCTCGAAGAAGCTCGGAAAATCCCTTTCACCGCTTGTATCACCGAGACAAACATCTCGGATCCTGGGAAAATCAAGACCCCTATGTACAACGGTACCACTGATCCTATAGCACATCAGCAAACATCCAAGATCTCGATGGGTATGGCCAAACTTAGGGAAAACGAAAGACCGTCTATTTCCGCCTTTTCGCCTAAAGCGCAATTCCATCGGAAGCTTCCACCAAATCGCTCGGAGTTTCTCAAACAATATTCCATGTTCATGGATAGGGAAACCTCTGAAGTCGACCTTTGGAGTCTATCCCATAAGGAAGATCAACCTCTATGTGACCTCATGAACGGATTCATAAATGTCATCTCAAGAGTCAGTGGGGTCAGCGACAAGGTGCCTATAGACGCGCTCAGGAAGACGCTCTGATACAAATCCAAGTTTAGGAAGTGGATATGTCTCAAAAAAAACAGGCAAAATCCAAGATGCTCTCATAAGGCCACGAACTACATCATCATCGAAGAGGAAATGAAAGTCTTGTTGGAAAAATATAAACCAACAAAGTAATCTTCAAGGGACGTAGCATCAGCGAAGAAGTCAAAAAGTAAAACCTCCCGTAATGACAAGTACGTCTACCACGAGGGGGAAGATGTCCAGGGAGAGCATAACTATGCCATCAACTCCGCACCAGAACAGGGAAGAACATTGGGGAATACATGGACCCAAAAAAAAGTCATACGACAAAACCACATTTTGCGAGTTTCACCAAACCAAGGGTCACTCCACTACGAACTAAAAAGTGCTTGCGCGAGGCTAACGGCAAAAATACTCGCAAGAGAAAACTCCTAAGTGACCAGAACAAAAGTTCTCATCCATGAAATTGACCACCCATCGAAAACCGACCAAACCCCGCCAGCTGAAATACTCCTCAAGGAAAGCAGCCCAGCAAGATTGGAAAACACAGAAGAATAGATGATGACAGAAGCAACAAAAATAAATGTCACAGAGTGAACATGATCATCAGAGGGTCACAATAATGCTAGGTCTCATCAATAAAGTATTATCAACGGAAGGCCGAGTTAAGCACAAACTCGTCTCTGCCCATCGACGTCCCAAATGACACAATCACTTTCAAGGAACACGAGGCCGTCGGAATAGCCAAACCTCACATTGAACAACTCGTGATCGATCTCATGATAAAGGAAATCAAAGTTTCCAGAGTCCTCGTAGACACATGAGGCACCATCGAATTTATCTTCCGTGATACCCTCAAAAGGATGAATGTCGATCTGTGTGAATTTGTACCAATGCCAAGACCACAGACTGGATTCTCCAGCACAACATCAATACTCTCGGATCGATTAAACTCCTGGTCATGGGCAAAGAAATCACACAAATTCGACTTTGCAGTCGTCGATCATCCGGCTATCTACAACTTGATCATGGTAACGCCCTGGATAAACTCCATGAAGGTAGTCCTATCGACCTATCACCTGGGCATCAAGTTCCAAACTCCAAACGGAACCGCAGTAATCTGGGGATGCCAAAAACAGTCACGACTATGCTCCCTGGCAGAACACAAGATAAGAAAAATCATGACCACATCCATGGCTTAACCCAAGCCTACGAAGATAACACAGCTCCCCACTAAAAAAGATGATCTAGAACCGTCTACTCAAGTAACGGCTACAGAAGAAGAAAACAACCAGACTTTTGAGCCCAACACAGCCAGCAACCCGGGAAAAGTGGCTGATCCGGTAACAGTCAACACGACTAGGACAATCGACGCAAAGACGCCACACGAGTGAAACACTCACGACAACAAACTGAACTACGAGACGGCTTGATCCCTGACAGGGGTACGTAGGCAAGTCGTCGCAGGACGAGTTCAACTGTCCCCCTCTCTAAATATGGGGGAGTGAATACGTACATATACGTATAGTCGTATACTCCTATATTTTAAAATATTCACCTTGTACTTGATATTTTAAAACTTTTTCAATAATAAGATAACGCAATAAAACTTCTAAAGGACTCGCAAATATCTTTTATCGCAATAATACTTAATATCACAAATTACTTTACGACAGACCGGCAATCCAAGATTTGTCCGAAACGTCTAAGTAAGAACAAAGAAATATCATATAACCCGGAAACGAAAATCATGTGAAAAAGAAATCCAACAACCAAACGTTGTACGAAACTTCAAACGCTTTCAAACAAGCTACACCCGGTCGCAAGATCAAAGAAGATCTTCGAGCGAAACGCAAAAACCTACCAACATAACCTAGCAACGTCAAATCACTATACCCAAAGGAAAAACATATTCTCGGAAAAAGCAAGACGTCGCAGACTTTCAAAAATTATTTCCAAAACGTGAATAAACTGCTAAAACAGTCCTCATGCGACTATAAATTAACAACTAAAATAGGATAGAAAAGAAAAGTACTTGTTTAACATCACGTTCGTCAACTACCCCCGATGGACAAATCAACCATTCTCAGAATGAACGCTTAGCCCGACCTTCTCCTCTCATATAATTGGTCCTCAAACATCCGATACAAGGATAAGCGTGCTATAGAAATCTGAAATTTTGGTCTGTACTTCCGACACTTAAAAACTGTCTCCAAAGAGATAATTAATTCCCGATCACTGCAAATCCCATAGGCAGAGAGCTCATTGCAGATTCAATATTGAAACAGAGTCAGGTTTAAATCGTAAATGCGTCAAGTAAGCCGGCATCGACCCTGCATATTCCAGACACGAAAATAAAGCTAGGTCCTATCATAACTCTACTTTTATCTCACATGCATAATATCATTGATACAAGATACAAAAATTTGCCTCTTCGTTGATACTTGGCATTCATAACCCTAAATCTCAAAAATCTCCATTTTAACACAAATACAAGTATCACGATCCACTAGGACGAAGGAGATGAGGAACACACTCACGCTCTCGCGTTCTCGTTGACACTTTATTCATAAAAAGAAAAGCTACGAAAAAACAATATATTTAAAAGCCACAAGGGGCAAGGGCAGTACATACCAATAAATAAAACATATAAAGGGAACACACTCACTTCAAATACAAACATCATTCACGGGTCTAAGAAAAAGTTATCGGACATCGACCCCCCAATCGAGTAATGCCTAACACCAAGCTGGGCTGGAGGTTGGTCTATCTCACCATCCTCACCTAGAACGGCAGGTCCAACCTCCTCCCAATCCAGTGCTCCCAAACTATTTCTTCGATCTGAGAATCATCGACTCTTTGCTTGCATAGTTTCTGGTGTAGTCAGCGGCTTGCGTGCGCCACAAAGCGCCTACGGAGCCCCGAAAGTTGCAGTAGTCTCCGAAAGACGTATGAGTCTTCTTCAGCTCATCGAAGTCGGCCACAAACTTAATAAAGTGATTATTTAGTATCGCAGTCAGTTCTCTCTTCCCGCCCCTATGAACACAATGGAGGTTCGAGGCTTACTTCAACGCCAAATCCCTATCAGGAAAAGAGCGCACATCAGCCTCGCTTTTCATGCGAGAAACTTCCTTTTCGGCCGTCTCCGCCCTAAATCGAGCAATCCTCGCCACCAAGAAACTTGCCGTAAGCGCATCATTTATCATATGGAGGCCCTTCATGAAAAAAAACCTAAGCGATTAGAAAAAACATGATCAAAAAAATTAATCAGGTGTGAGACTAACCCCCTTGCACATCCGCGAGGCCTCCAAAAACTTCCCGATTGGCTCGTTACCAACTGACGGCTGGTCGAAAGGGATCTCGAGAGAAACCAGGATATCAGCGTCAAGTTTTGGACCTTCATTAACAAACCCTTGCGGTGGGGTATGTACGGCACCACTTGCACCAGCGTCATTGGGAAAACAGAAATGAAAAAAGTTATTCGCGGGCAACTCCACCTCGACAGTAGCAACGTCTTTCTCTTTGACGGTAAATTGCTTGTCCTTGGAAACCTTTCCCTCTCCTTCTCCACAGGAACATCATATGGAACAAATTCTTCCATGGTTGGATACGAGTCTTCCTTCACCAACGTTTGAGGCTGAGCTTGAGATTGATGTTGTTCAACCGCCGCACAAACTCGTAACGTAACCCCAATAGAAGGGAACACCGCGAAGGATATCTCTAACGGCAAACACGTCAACAGGATGAAGAGGAATAGGATTATAAACTGCAAACAAAGAAAGCAAATGCATGGTCTGAAATCGGAAAAACAAAGGATAACCGAAGTATCCGACTGTGATACCCTTTGGACCCCATTTGTGCCTGAAAATGGGAATGCATTCTTCTGCAACAGAAGCACTGTTTATACGGACGAAAAATAGTATTTCTTCCAGCCGTGAAAATCGGAAGTAAGCCCCTTGACCAACACCATGTGTAGCCTCAGCTTAATGCAATACATAAGAGGCACTTTAGTATCTTGCGGAAACAGAAAATCCTCGAGGTTGTCGGCACTGAGGGTCATCCCACACTCGATACTTAAAATTAGAATCCCCACAAGATGCTGCAGACCGGCATCAGACATCTGTCTTATCAAAAGCCCGAAATGGTTCATGGTGTGGATTATGATCTCCGGGATGGGAAACCACAAACAAGAAAACAAAATATGTGCCTCTTAAAATATGAAATAACCACGAGGAGAAGCATCAGTTCTCTCCCCATGCCTTGGAAACTGAAACTCCATTTCATTTACGACCCTGCAGAAATCGAGAATGGTTTCCAGAAAAGGATCACCGCTCCTACTCGGTCCATCGACAGGTCTGCTAGGAAGAGGTCTCGATGGGCACCACGGCTAAGGTGGAGGTGATTTCAGGTCACGGTTGGCAAACCAATTATCCACAACCTCTTTACGATCATGGGATTGTGGAATGAGCTCGACCTTTGGAACAATTTAGCTATCTTGAGCGCGTAATCTCTCAGGATCAAAGGAGGAAGTAAAGGCGTCCTCAGAAACTCTCTTACTTGAAGACATCATAGAAATAATAAAGAGAGGAAGACAAAGTGAGAGATTGTCTACCTTAAAGAAAGTTTCTTGTGGAAGTGAGCAGAAAGTTTCTTGTGGAAGTGAGCAAGTAAAAGAATTTGAAAACCCACTTATTTACTTTTGAACTTCCAGCCATCGATTTCGCCTAACTTACCTAACATGGCTAAACACCTCGCAAGAGCATCACGATGGTTCTAGCGAGCTCGGGGGCTAACTGTTGGGGTCGAAATTGGTCATGCAGAATCAATGTCTAGAAGAGGAATAATATACTTCCTCTTTTTTTTTTAAAGTAAAAAGCGCATGAGAACTAAAACCTCATAGGATTCAAAAAAAAAAACGAGCTCTCACGAAACGCATACTCACCCTCAAACAAAATAACTTCCGAAAATAGGATATAAAGAGAAAATGCTGCATCCCGACTTCTCATCATCTTATTGTTTCCATTGCATCTCGCTCAGATCGTTGAACCATAACGCCATAAGGAAAACCAGACCACCCTCTCCGTTTCTCGTCGCCAGCGGAAGATGACCTAGACTCATCCACGTCAACAGATGACGACGAGACCGTCTCTCCGTGTGTTGTCACAGAAGGTGACAAACCAGACCAGTACTTGTTGCCAGCTTGCGATGAGACCTTCTCCTCGCGTCTCATCGTCAGAAGGCGAGGACTTAGGCCACTACTTGTCACCAGCTGGCGATGAGACTGTGTCTCTAGGTCTCATCGCTAGTAGGGGATGACTCGGACCAGTCATCGTCGCCAGTTGGCGATGAGACTGTGTCTCTGAGTCTCCTCGCCAGTAGGCAATGATCCAGACCAGTCCTCATTGCCAGCTGGCAACAAGACTGTCTCTCTTGGTCTGGTCGCCAGCTTGAATTGACCTAGGCCATCTGGCGACTGTCTCTCCGGGTCTCGTTGACAGCATGCGACGACATGTACCATTCCTCGTCGCCAGCTCCGAGTCTCGTTGCCAGCAGGTGACGACTCATGCTTGTCCTTGTCGTCAGCTGGAGATCAAGCATCCTTCTCATTGTCACCACTAATCCCACATCCGTTTTGATTGAACTATCTCTTGTTTCGTCTCGATTATAATTACCATTGAAATTTTATGATAAAAGTACCAAAGACCTATTTTCCGTAATCAGAAGTCAATTGTATGAAACAATAATGGTTAACATAACACCACTGTTACCCGACTATACATTTGGTTCTCATCATCCTATGGAACCAACATCGTACCGAAGGTGATTTATCTGAAAGAAATCGTAAAAACGTCTAAGTTGAAAAATGGTCTGAGAAGATTTATAACACGACCAAAGCCTACTTAGGATCTCAGACGAGAATGAGCCCAAATTATATTGACGGTTTACTTGTTTTTCGCGGAAGATAAATGTCAATCTCCAAAGATAATCATGAATATCAAGAGGATAAAGAAATATTTTTGAAAAGAGATATACTCGAATTAGGGGCGGAAAAGGAATGACGAACGACCTAGGAGTCATTTATAAAGAGAGCCAAGGCAAGCAGCATGAAGACAAGAAAAATACACACCAAACTTAACAAAGAAGATCTTCGACTCGACTAGGTTTTAAGGTTTAGGTGGTTAAGACTAGAACACGCCGTCAACTATTGCGGCCAAGGCTTTTTCACTTGTTGTAACGCTCATATTCAGATTTGGGATAAGATCTTCCTTGCTCTAATATTTACTTTGACTTATTTTACTTTCGTCAGTTTTCTGATTTTGATAACTTGTTATTGGCTTAGCAGATTTCCGGAACCTCAAGGAAAGTAGGTTTTTCTTTTCTTTCTTTTGATAACTAAGTCGTTAGTTCGAAATTGGGTTCCCACATTAAATTATCCCAAGAGAAACTATGAGGAGGACCTGAAGTCAGTAGCTGGACCACCAACTCTTGAGATCAACCATACAAGCTACATTCGAGCCAACAGCGATATGTGCATTCAGAGATATATCTAGGCATTTAGGAGGAACATGAGGAGTTTAACCGTGAAACCACTTTCTATAGATTCTCAACTCAATCAAACATGCAGAAAATTGGTTTCATGCCAAAAGGATTAATTGTTCAGAAGAAGTTCCCTTTACAATTCAGAGCTGGCCCAACTTGCCTTATTTGGAAGCTCAATGTTTTCATCATTTGCACAAAAAACATTGGCAACCATGAGATATATCTATGCATTCAGAAGGAACATCCAAAGGTCCAGAAGAGTCAGGCATTTTCTCAACATGCACAAGCAGGCAGGAGATTACATGTACTCAAAGAAGGCAATACTTTCCATCTTTAGACCCGATTTGCAATCAAACCCAATGGCTCTATTTATCCACTCGTGGCTTGGATATGGAGAATTTTTTTCATCAACCAGAATCTCCCAAAGTCTCCTAGAATATTCCCAAAATTTTCAAGATACAAGGAATTCATCACGTTTTCCATTTTGGCCAAAATCCCCTCAATTAAGCCAAAAGGCTAGTTTTTGATATTTTCATTGTGTTTCCATTTTCTTTAGCTTTCTAAGTCTTTGTACTGAGCATTATATAATCTCATTAGGTCCCTTATTGTTAGCCATGAATCTTATACCCCATAAATAATAAAACTTTCAATTTCGTTTCTTCAAAGTCTTTGTGACTTTGAGATATCTTGATCATCAAGCCTTGTGTGGATTCACTAGTCTAGGTGATTGGCGAGTTAGTCTGATTGTGGATTCAGGAATCCTACTTCATGGTTGATTTTGGAATCAGTGAGGAAACCATTCTATCCAGTATCATCATTAACTCTTCCATGGATCCAGTTTTAAGATCGATTGTACAAACCACCCCTCTTGTTGGATCGTCCATCATCTTTGATCGAAGGGTATTGTGAGCCTTTGATAGCTTAGTATTACATCAACTCTTTCAAAAAAGAAATCAATTTCAATACTTAAGGATCATATCCACTAAGACTCGATATCTCACACAATAAAATTGAGTTTCAGATCAAGCTAGGTTAAACAATATAAAAGCAGTAAATAAAGCAAAATATTAAATAGAGGAGTTTGTTTGTTGGAAGGATGGTGCTTGCCTTAGGGTTTCATTCAATTTATTTAGAACTCTAATCTATAGATACTAATGGTTTGATCCTGGAACTGAAATTCATATAAGCAAGTAAAACCGCTGTCGCATGCACTTACTAACAGATGCGTGAAATCACGTGATTCCAACTCTTGCATGCGAACTTATGAATGAGTGCCGATCGATACTATAAAGTGAGTATCGATCAATAGTCCTTCCAGACAAGCGTTAAGAACCCATTATATTTCTTAACTAAGCTATTTAAACCAGCTTTTGTGTGCGTCTAGCAATCTAGCTCATCATGATTAGATTCAAGTAATATACCATGCTCTCGCGTGCGCCTAACTATCATATGATCAGGTTTCTATTTAATTACTCTAGAACTTAGCAGTAAGAACAATCATATGAAGGATACAATGAAACACCCCAGCAGTTCTATAATTCAGAAGATCATTCAAAACATTAGAAAACCTAAACCTAGTAGTTGTTCGATTCAAACATAATAGTCGTCACAAAAAGCATAGATGAATAGATAAAATAGAAATAAATATAAAAACCAAAAAATTGAGTTCCAAGAGGACACTGAAAGATTTTCTCTCTTTTCTCCTACCGTAAGAGAAAACCTGAAAAAATAGAATAGAAAGCATAGCCTAAACAATGGCTTAGAAAACACAAGAATAGGGTTTTAAATCGGCCAAAAACATTCTGGTAACTTGTGCTGACTTTTAGGCCTTAATTGGTATTGAAATAGACTTGGCTTGTCCTCTGGCATTGGGAAGATAACTAAAAGCTCACAGCGGGTAGTTCTCCTTCCATCGCAAAATGTCTGACGCGTCTTCTCAGCTCTGCATCTCAAAAAGTTCCAAAATCACCAAAGTTCTCCAAAACGGACATGAACCCTAAATGAATCTAAAACATACTCCAAACACATATAATAGTATATAAAAAGCACATACAATATGGGTGAAAACTGGTAAAATCCATAGTATAACTCCTCCAGACTTATTGTTTTTCTTGTCCAAAAGCAAAGAATATCTCCATCTGAAAAAATGTTTGAAATAAAAGGGACTCACTCAATTTTTATCTTACTACTATCCACTCTTCAATGTTGCAGCCACATCAAATCAATTTCAACTTTAGAGGTACTTTATATACCTTATCCTAACTTAGCATCCAAATCCATCTAGCCAATAATTTAGCTGATATTGTCTGACTAACCCCTCTACTAACCTTATTTCTTACATATCAAAGATGCATGCTTTACCTTAGGAGTATCGACAAAAAAGACACATGTAATCTTACTCAAACAAGTATCTGAGCACACATATTGCCTCTATAATCCCTTTCCTTCCTCTCTTCTCAATGTCTCCCTTCGTTAAAGGGTATCATTTTATTTTTTTAAATTGGCTGAGATATTTGGAAAAGTTTCCATGAATCAAGCCCTAATGTTTTTTTCCATTATATCATGTTCACTTCTTTTTGACCTTTATATCTTTCTAGAATTATATGAATCAAGCTTTAATGGTTGTAGCCACCAAATCATGTTTGAATTCTTTTAAATCTAAAGGGGAGAGAGAGGAGAATCATAAACACACAGACTTTTACCTTCTAGACTTGTAAGAGGAATCCGATCCAGTGTATACCAAGCCCCAAGACAAGCATATTAAGTTCAATTAGGTTTGAGGTCAGCTTCGGTTCCTTTAAACATTCTCAGCAACTATGGATATAATGGAGGTGATCTACTTTAGTATCTCTAGTACACTTTGCAGTCAGTACATCTAAGGATAGTGCTATATAGTGGTTAGATAATAAGTAAAAATTTGAAAACGATCATAATTTAGAGAAACCAATTTGGCTCATGGTATGAGGGGCGTCTTAAGTTAGAGAACCCAGTTTCAACTATAGTAAATGTCCTTATTAGATACTAGTATATATGTTTGGAATTTTTTTAAGTCTTTTGAGGTGTAGGTATGTTTTGGAGCAATGTGGAGATTATGAAGCTTTTTGGAGCTTAATGAGGAAACTCGTAGATGTTGAAGAATCAGAAGTCAACATCATGATTTAGGAAGTGTGTTGATCGATAACCCCTTGTTGGTATCGATCGACATTGACGGGAGTGAATGAGCCGACTTTTTCATGACCGACTTGAATCCTAGAAGTTCCACATAATTACAAGACTACCCCTGCTCGACCTAAAATCTATTATTTATGTGCTTTGTCATCTCGTAAGGAAAATACATTCGTTTTAATTATTTTTACGACAACATATTATTCTAGGTTTTTGGTAGGTTTCCAGAGAAGATCAAGACTCCTTCAGAGATTTGTATTGATTGTTTCTTATCCTTTTCTATTTATGTATTTTATTCAAATATTTATTATGCTTTGATTAATCATGTCTGAGTAGTTCTCCTTGTTAGATTTATGGTTTTATTACAGTTTTATGTATTTCTAAACATAGAACTGATAGGGTGAATCCATAAGGATCCTTCATAAGTATGCAAGCATTCAGAACAACTAAATTGATGGATATTAACTTAGACTAGCAATCATACTTTTGGGTTAATCCATGATTGCTATCATTCAACCCTAAATTTAATTGTTAACTACTCAGACATAACTAAAGAAAGAACAATGATCTTGATATAATGCATAGATAAAATATTGGGGGTTCCAATACAAATCTCCCTAAGGAGTTATGAATCTTTTCCCCTCAAGAACATTTTATCTCTCTTTTTTTTTTTCTGTCTGTAACACATAAATATATAACCTTAAATTCTAGGTCAAAACTTGTCCAGGGCATCTTCTTCATTTTTCTCTAACTTGGGCTTGAGATTGGTTGTATGTGATTTGGTCGTCAGTTGATGACTAATGTGCAACATTGATCGACCTTGGTCTTGTAACATCGGTCGATGACAAGGTTTTGTCATCGATCGACGACTGTCTTGTACTTCGACTCTCTCAATGGTCAGCTACGGATTCTTCACTTCTAAATGCTCCAAAAGATCCAAGTATCTCCATATATCTCAAAAACGTACATGGACCTGTAAAGACTCTAAAACATAGTCTAGACACACATAATATACCCTAAATATAGCCTATAACATGGCCTAAAACTGGTAATAATTAGGCTATATCAGAAGGCGGCGTGAATTCTTTTTCCAATGCCAGCCCCCGTAGTCGTCTCTCGATTCAGTGGGGGGAGGCTGTCGGGTAATGTTACCATCTTCAATCGGGGTCTCTAGAGATTCCATTGGTAGAACGTGGGTTCAAAACTGGCGTTTATTATTTCTTGTTGTGCGAAGAGCTTCATTCTCTTCTCGGAGAACATGATTCTCATCTTTGAGCTATGAGAGCTTCTCTACGCCATGCTCCAGCAGCTTGGAATGTTCGTTCAGCGTAATCTTCAGGACCTGGAATTCTAAGAGAAGCTCAAGGTTTTCTGTAGTGGCATCCTGAGCCTTGTGTAGCTCGGTGACTTGACTTTGCAAAGCATCGATTTGATCCTGCAACTTGATTTTGGTCAGGTTGTCTGAAGGCTACTCGTCTTGGTCACTTGTTGTCATCATCATGTATCTTAGATTACTCCCCCCCCCCCCTCCTTCTACTGTCAAACTGTTTGGGTATTTTTAGGTGAGATCTTTGTAGGTACTACAGAACAGGAAGCAACCTATAGATAAGCAAGAGACGAGACTAAATGAGGAGTTTTATTTATAGTTTGAGAAGGAAATAAAACTTTTGGTGTAAATCCTATTTCTTGCCGCCTAGCTCTATTCTCTTCCTCTCTAGAAGTCGGTCCCTTGTTCTTGGGTTTGCTCCCCCCCCTTTTATAGCTTAGCCGTAATCGATTATTAGGTCAGAGTCTTCCATATTCGGAAATATGGAAGAATCCACTTTAGTAGAAATGTTCCATTTTTACCCAGAGGCAGGAAGGGAGCCCAGTTTGAACCGAGATTTCCCCGGGCATGAATCTGAAGGCCGGCGTCCTGGTTGGAAACTGGAGTAATCTCTTCCTGGATTGTTTTTTCCCAACAATTCAGATAGTCAAAGAGCTCAGTTTCCTTGCTTTCGGTACTATTGGGCATTCACCTGAAAGAAACAAGAAAAAATTATAAATAACAAAGAAAAATAAGATCTATACTATTCATTTTCACCTAATTTAATGTTGAATAAAACACTCCCCAGCGCCAAATTTGATATGCTCAAACTACCTTAAGAGCACTCTCTCAAATAAGAGGTCAATTGTACTATTTGGGGATTGAATCCACAGGAGTGTGGATCACACAATAGACTAACAGTTATTGGTAATGCTATAATAGAAATAGAAAGCAGGAAATCAAATAAAACGAGATATCGGTTTGTAAGCAGGTAGGAAAAAACGCTGGATCCAAATATCTTAAACATGCAATCAAAACTCAGATCAATAGTTGCTAACAGTTTATTAAGTTCAGTCCTAGAAATCGAATACAATTATCAGATGTCCAACTCTCACTGCGACAAACTGTCTAAGTCTTGATCCTCGAAGGCCAACTCTTGTTGCCGACCAATTTCTCTAAACATGCATTAAGGTTCAATTCAATATGTTCACAAAGTTATTCAAGCCAACTTTCTCTGTGTCTAAAAACCTAGCTCAACAGGATTCATATAAGGATATCAGCTGTCATTTTGTTCCAATTATCCTATGATTGAGTTCATAGTTAATTAATCTAAGAACAAGCAGTAAGAACCATCCTGATCAAGGAGCCAATGGATTACCCTAGCAGATCTATCAATCACAAATTCATCAAACCTTAGAAAATCACTCGATCTTAGAAGTTAATTACTGAGACAAGATTGAAGAAACAAAATCATAATCTGAAATAATTGCACAAAGATTAAGGGTGAGAAATACTAGAGTTCCAATCAGTCAATGAAGGAGTTCTGATCTTCTCTCAAAAACCTCTCTAGTATAAAATAAAGCTTGGCCTAAATAGTGGCTGCAAAATAGATATAAATAGGTTTAAGACGTCTGGAGGCTTCTTTGAAAATAAAGAAACTAGGATAAAAGTACAATTCTTCAAAGTCTCGCGGCCTTGTGAAACCGTATTACCGTCGATGGAAGACGAGAAAATGTCGATTGACACTCACATAAAGTTGCGACTCTCCTTTCTGCACAGCTACGGGTTTTCGTTCTTTAAGCTCCCTTTTGCTCAATAATCTCCAAAGTGCTCTAAAACTCACCTACACCTATAAATGACCTAAAACAGACTCGAAGTACATATTAAAGACTCTTAATATGGCCTATGGTATGCAATAATATTGGTAAAATATGGGAACTATCATAAAGTTCACGTGGAAAATTTTCATAAAGTTCTCGTGGACAAACTTTCGTAAAGTTCGCCTTTGAATTTTTTCCAAAACGCACTTTGTTTGTTCGTAGCTGGAGTTTCCGTTAAGATTTTACGAAAAAAATAGGCAATACACTGTTTTCTCATAAAAGTATAGTCAAACTTCAAGTCAAGAACGGCTAACTTAACACTGTCATTTTCTAAGAAAATGACGCACAGCACGAAAAAAATATAATCGGAAAAATCAACGATTTCTCCGAGAAAATACCTAAAAACCCTTTAGTCATAAAAAGTCAAAATGACCTAAAACACGATGAAATCCCACTTATGATTTGAAACAAAAACCAGCCCGTATAATAATTTTGGTTTACTTGGCTTGAGGACGAGTAAAAAGAAAGAACGATAAATGGAAGATTTCCAAGGATAAACTCAAATCTCGAGAAGATAAGGAAAAATATTCTGAGAGGATAAACCAAAATCCCGACGGACAAGAAAGGGTGGCCGGCTCTGGAGGCTTATATAAGCACATCCGAGGCAGAGAAGAAAAGGAGAAGGTTTTGGCTACAGAAACTCTTTGCACTTAGAAACCTTAGGCTTTATTTTCGCCATACTTTGTTTTCTTTTGCATGCACTCTATTACTAGACGAACGTCCCGAAAGCATTTCTATCTCTTCTTCAACACTTTTTAATCGAAACTATCTGCTTCACGATCGTCAAAAGGGATACGTAGGCAGCCTTTCATAAGGTTCAGTAGGAAATCAATAAAATCCTTTTCCACATCTCTTTTCGCTTTTTTCTAAACGAGCAGACACCTCACATGGGTTTTCTCTACAAAGGTGGTTAGGCTAGCAATTTTAGTTACGTTTTACTGCCTATGTTATTTGATTTCCATTGTAATCTCACTTCGTGACAAACTTCATGTACCTTGTGTCTCTTGAACGCTCTTATGCAAGTTCAAACTAAAGATCTACTTTTTCTATATTTTTTTTATTGTCTATATTTATTTTCCCCATTTATTTGATCACATGTCCTTAACCCTCGTAGAGAATCCGGAACCTCAAGGAAAGCACGCTTTCTTCCATTAACAATTTTGACAGTACGAATTTTGGTTCCCACACGTGTTTGGCTCTAAATTAAATTTTCAAATACAAAGGCATTTTTGGGTTCTCTAAAACTGAAAATATTTCCTAGTGCGAAATTTATGCTATGAAATAGTTTATTTTTTATTTTGGTATTTGTAATAGCAATTAGTAAATTAGTTCTACAATAATCTGCGGCCAATTTCATGTACTCCAGCAGTTCTAGATTTTAAAATCCTAAACCTAAGAACTAAACTACTCAGACATATTCATGCAAGATATAGAGATAAACTGAATGAATTGCATTACAAAGAAAATAGAGTAAGAAAAACTTAAGTTAAAATCAATCTCTGAAGGAGTGTATGATCTTCTCTCCACTGTCAAAGAAATAATAATAAGTTTAACCTAAACAGTGGCTGTAAAAATAGAATAAATAGGTCAAAACACATCCACGGATCTTCTTGGGAGTAATGGAAACTTCTGGGACAAAATTGCAATTCTGGAAAATAAAATTGTCTGTGAAATCGCATCGGTGTCGCCCGACACCAAGAGGTGTCGATCGACACTATCTTCAAATATCGACTCTGACTTATATTTTCTTGCACATCTATGGTTTTTCTTCTCTTTAATCTCCAAATGGCTCTATGATCTCCACAATGTTCCGAAATGTAACTAGACCTCAAAACATACTCAAAATATAAAGAATCTATAAAGGACTTATACCATAGCCTAAAAGTAGTAAACCCATATATCACTTATCAAGTATTTATAATGGGATCATAGAGAATGTTCCTACCCTTTTACTCCACAGGAAATCATCTCAATTGTTTTTTTTCATTTGTAGTTTTTGAAGGGAAGAAAGAAGGGAACCATACATGCTTTTTCAGATCTCTCTACAAGAAAATTGAGTAAATCTGGCATAAGCTTCTCATCTTCTCCATCAAGGGTCGCATTCGTCACGACCAGCAACACTGCCGCGTTCATCACCACCAGCACTCCCTTTGATTTCGTCGCGCCATCACCACCACCAGTTATCTCTCTCCCTCCCTTCTCTCTCCTCTCTCTCTCTCTCTCTCTCTCTCTCTCTCTCTCTCTCTCTCTCTCTCTACTTTCCTCTGTGTTGTTCCCTTATGAACTTATGATGGATTTTAATCCCAGTCCCTCATATTTATAGAGGAAGGTCTCAGCCAAATTTCCATAGCGAATGAGTGCAACTCGATGGCCTAAAACATGTTTGTTGGCTTGTTAATTGATCCTAGTGCCACTTCCACCTATTCAGCCAATAACTACCCCTGAGCAGACCCATATTGGGTTTAGACCCAATGCCCAAGACCGTGACTGATCGCATGTTCCCCTTAGACCATAGCCACCTTGGGTCAACCACCCGGCCCGACCACGGCCTAGACCCCGGCCAACTACCCAAGACCCGAACACTCAGTCCACCTGAGTTGAGCTGGCTCCCAGCTGACCTAGCTGAGTAAGCTAGTCAATATAGCTGGTTGAGCTGAACCATTTTCCTTGAGCTCCGACCAATCTTTGTGATGCAACCCTGACCAGCATCATGGACCGAAGTATGAAAATCAGGTACGAACCACCTAGGCAACTGACCATAGCTTGTCTTAATGGGCTGGTTATGGGTCTTATCAGTTTGATACATGATGTGCTAGACCGAGAGAAGCTAATGGACTTGATAAAAAACATGGAGGTCTTGTTCTCATTCAGAAATCAGTGTTTGAAGTTGTTCAGGAATGGCTCAAGAAGAATATACATTTCATGGTCCAATAATATATCAATCGGACGGCAATTCTTCGACCCTCGACCATGCGAAAGGACAAGACCAGCCGAATAGTTATTCAATATAAAATCGTCCAACTCGTAGTCAAGTCAAGGAGATTTATTTCTGGTCAAAAGTCATAGTTCACATTTCGATATTCCATGAGTCAAAGTCTTCGTACTTTTCATAAGTTTTATATTTTCTATGTTTGACTAGAAAATTTAATTCTACATACTGCCTATTATATAAAGGCTTGCTTTGTATTGTTTCATATCATTCAAAATATTTAATCAAAATTTTTTTTTATTCTTGTTGAATACTTTGTTCTTAATCGAACATCGTAGCTTCTAAGTCGTGAGAGTGAGTCATATCTTCGGGCTTAGGAATTGGAATATCAAGGGTCTTCCGTAGCCCTTGTGTGACCATTCGATCCACATCCCTTGATCGTTTGTGCTTTCTATCTCATTCGGTGAAAGGCTTATCCAATCCTTCAACCTTAGAGTGATCCTTCAATTTTGGGCTTACCATGTGATATTCAAGCAACTTTGAGGTTTGGAGTTCTTCACAGCCAGACATTTGTAACTCTTCATCTTCTAAGAGATTAATTGTGTCTTTTGGACTGTTGAGAAGCCATGTCGAGAAGGCAGCGTGCAAAGCACGAGAAGAAAATTTTCGAGAATGGAGTATAACTCTTCATCTTCTAAGAGATATGTGTCGTTGGGACTATTAAGAAACTATGAAGAGGAGGCTGAACTTAAAGAACAAGAACAAAAGTTGCGAGAATGGAGGTACAACAAATGTACAGCCTACATGATAACACAATATGAGCGTGACAAAGAGGTGGAAGCCAAGAAGTCACGACCTGAGAGAGAGAAATGGAAGAAACCACTCAGCAAAGAAGGTACACGAATCTTCCTTGATTCTAGTTCAATGAGAGTTAAACCGAGCAGTCCAAAGAAGACAGTCAAAAATCCACAATCAAAACAAGTTGTAGAAACTCCGTAAATGATGAGAATAGGAATGCAGTTTTTGAGAGATGGCTGGTGGTTTTCAAGGCTAAGATCCATCAAATGATCACAGACCCGCGTCCATCATCAGTGTTGGAAGAAGATCAAGAGGCCAAATATACCGAACCAGAACTATCGATTGTTTATGTCTGAGCAGAATCTATGGACGACCAGCTGCATCAAAAGGAAGAACCAGAGGCTGTAAGTGTTCTGTTGGATATCCAAAAGGTGGTATATAGTGGACCAGAAGCTGATCATGAAAAATATCTCACAAGCGCTTATGCTTCAGGTGATATTCTCGATTCTTTATCAAGTCATAAACTGGTTTAGCCATTTTTTTGCAAGGAGTACGACCCAGTGGAACAACTGAGGCCTGAAGAGGGTCTACAACACTTCATATTGGGGTGTGTGTGCATTACAACAATAAAAACACCTTGGCTGAGCAAAACATGTCGGTTCATTCATCCTAGAAGGTCCGGATTTGAGGACAAATACTTTTAAAGGATGAGGGGATGATCCGACCCTGACCAGCATAATGGACCAAGATATGAAAATCAGGTACGAACCACCTAGGAAATTGATCATAACTTGGCTTAATGCGCTATTTATGGGCCTTATCATTTTGATCAATGAAGTTCTAGATCGAGAGAAGCTAATCGACTTGATACAAAACATGGATGCCTTGTTTTCATTCAGAAATCAGTGTTTGAAGTTGTTCAAGAATTGCCCAGCAAGAATCTATATTTCATGGTACAATAATATATCAATCTGAGGGCAATTCTTCGTCCGTCGACCATGCGAAAGGGCGAGACCAGCCGAAGAGTTATTCAACACAAAATCGTCCAACTCTTGGTCAAGTCAAGGAGATTTATTTCTGGTCAAAATTCATAATCCACATTTTGATATTCCATGATTCAAAGTCTTCCTAGTTTTCATAAGTTTTATACTTTCTATGTTTGACTAGCATGAATTCTACAGATTGCCTATTATATAAATGCTTGATTTGTATTGTTTCAAATCATTCAACATTTTTAATCAAAAACATTTAATTTTTATTCTTGTTGAATCCTTTGTTCTTAATCAAAATTCGTAGCTTCTAAGTCGTCGAAGTGAGTCATATCATCGGGCTTAGAATTTAAAATATCAAAGGCCTTCTGCAGCCCTTGTGCAACCATTTGATCCATGCCCCTTGATCGTTTGTGCTTTCTAGCTCATTCGGTGCAAGACTTATCCGATCCTTCAATCTTAGAGTGATCCTTCAATTTTGGGTGTATCTTGAAATCCGTATTAACCATTCTAAGGCTGTATTTCTCCTCAGCCAGCATGATTTCTCTTCCACCACCTAGCCAAGTAACACAAACTTTTGTTTCTCTCTTGTTTTTTGAATCGATTTTTGTTTTTTCTTTTTTTTTTAAATAGCAATGGAAAAGGTAAAAATATGGCCCGGACTTGAGATAGAAAGATGAAGAAGAATTGTTTAGAAATGGAAGATCAGAATATGGAATAAATAGTACCGGTTTAGTTGCTCTGATACCACATGATATGCCCAAAATTGAAGGATCACTCTAAGGTTGAAGGAATGGATAAACCTTGCACCAAATGAGCTCGAAAGCACAAATGATCAAGGGAAGCGGATCGAATGGTCACACAAGGGCTGCGGAAGACCCTTGATATTCCAACTCCTAAGCCCGAAGATATGACTCACTCTCACGACTTAGAAGCTATGATGTTCGATTAAGAACAAAGGACTCAACAAGAATAGAAAGAAAGGTTTTTGATTAAAAATGTTGAAGGATTTGAAACAATACAAAGCAAGCTTTTATATAATAGGCAATCTGTAGAATTAAATACGCTAATCAAACATAAAAAAATATAAAACTAGAAAGACTTTTGACTCATGGAAAATCGAAATGTGGACTATGACTTTGACCAGAAATAAATTTCCTTTACTTGACCAAGAGTTCCACAATTTTTTTTAATAACTCTTTGGTTGGTCTCATCCTTTTGCATATTCCATAGACGATGAATTTCAGTCAGATTAATATTATTGGACCATGAAATATAGATTCTTATTGGGTCATTCTTGAACAACTTCAAACACTAATTTCTGAATGAGAACAAGGCCTCCATGTTTTTTATCAAGTCCATTAGCTTCTCTCGGTCTAGATCTCATGGATCAAACTGATGAGGCCCATAAAAGCCCATTTAGCCAAGTTATGATTAGTTCCCTAGGTGGTTCGCACCTGAATTTCTTACCTTGGTCCATGAAGCTGGTCAGTGTCTCATCACTTCTTCCAGATGGTCGAGCTTCCCACTCGTACTGCCCAACTATTGTGTTACTCGTCCATCTCCTTTATACATGTTTCCTTCTTTATTTGGCTAAGTCTCAACCTTCTGATGCACTTAACCATATCGTTAGGTCATGGAATGCCTGCCTTTAGATCATAAAACCGTATGGTTCGCTTCCTCGCACCATGACCTGTCCCAATGATCCTATCTAGGATCGGGGATGCGACAAGTTTCCCCCACTTGTGATGGATTCATCCTCGAATCCAAACCAAGTTCCTGTTCTATTGCAGATTGCTCAAACTACATAGGAAAATCGACTTTCTTCCTGGCCTTTGTTTCCCAAGTAGTTCCCTCTCACCCATTACATTCCCAAATGACCTTGACCATTTGAGTTGTTTTCTTCCTTGTTGCTTTTTCCATCATATCTATCATTTAAACCGGCCTTGTCTCTAAGGTTAGGTTTATACCCAGATCAGCAGATATTTCTGGTACAATGATGTCTTGATCCATTAAGCATTTCCAGAGTTGGGAGACATGGAACACATGGTGGTATGCTTCCATTTTTGGTTGTCAAATCCAGCCTATATACCACCTTACCAAGTCTTACAATGATCCTGAATGGACCCAAGTAACTCAGGTCTAGCTTCTTTCTCCCGGAAACTCTCACTCCACCCTTTCAAGTAATCATTTTGAGATAGACCATATCATCGACCGAGAATTTGAGATCCTTCCTTGGTTTGTCTAGAAAACTATTTTGTCGATCTTGTACCTCCCTCATTTTTATTTCAAGAATTTAATCTTCTCGGTTGTTTCCTCCATAATTTACAGACCAATCATACTATGCTCCCCCACTTGGGTCCAACATTATGGTGTCCGGCATGGTCGCCCATATAATGCCTCATATGGCGACATACCAATGCTTCGGTGGAGACTGTTCTTGTAAGTGAACTCCACCAAGGCTAAGAGACTTTCAAAGGAATCTTCCCAATCCAAGACGCATGCTCGCATCATATCTTGCAATGTCTGGATGATCCGTTCCGACCGCCCATCCATCTGTGGGTGATAGGTTGTACTCATGTTCACCCTTGTTCCCAAAGACTTTTGAAAAGCTTTACAGAAACAAGAGATAAACCTCGGGTCCCTATCTAAGACGCTGGTAGATGGAACCCCTTGTGGACACACGATATCGTCTATGTACGTGCGTATAATCTGATCTACACAATCTGTCTTTCTTATAGCGAGAAAGTGGGCTGACTTAGTCAGGCTATCCACCATGACTCATACTGCAACTTTCTTATTCCTGGTTGTGGGAAACCCGACCACAAATTACATTTTGATGTGGTCCCACTTCCACTCAGGAATAGGCAAGCTCTACAGAAACCCACTCGGGACCTGATGTTCGGCCTTAATGGTTTGCAAGTAGGTCACTTAGGCACCCATTCAGATACATCAGCTCTCTTACGGATCCATTGATAAATCCTTTTGAAAACGTAATACATCTTGGTGGCGCCAGGATGAACCAAGAAATTAAATTTGTGAGCTTCCCTCTTAATCTCCTCTTTCAAACATTTATCATTGGGCACACTAATCTGCCCATTAACTAAGATTGTACTGTCCTTTGAGGTTTGATACTCGGTCATGTCGTTCTGAGAAACCTTCATCAGGTTCTCATCCTGACCTTGGGCTATCCAAATCTGGGTGAGTAGGTCGGCCTTGTTCACTGCCTCTAAACCCAACGGTTCATCTGTTACACTTATTGTATTTAAATGTAAAGTACGAACCATACCGTCCAGGTCGTCCGCCTCAGGTTCAGCTCATACCTCTACCCTTCTCCGGCTCAAAGCGTCAGCCACTAGGTTGGCTTTGCCCGGGTGATAGGTAATTTCTACATCGTAGTCGGCCACAAACTCCATCTACCTCCTCTGCCTCAAGTTCACCTCCGGCTGGGTGAATATGTACATAAGACTCTTGTGGTCAGTAAGTACCTGCACCGTTTCTCCATACGAGTATGATCACCAAATCTTCAAAGGGAACATTACCGCATCCTTCTAAAGATCGTGGGTGGGGTAGTCTACTTAACGATTCTTCAACTGTCTCAATGCATGTGCAATGACCTTCCCATGTTGTGTCAATATGCATCCCAGTCCAGTTATGAACGTATCGGTCTAGACCACATAAGGCTGGTCAGCCTCTGGCAACACAAGAACTGGTGCACTCGTCAACATGCCCTTCGAGGCGGTGAAACACTTCTCGTAGTCCTCTGACCATGTATACTTCACATCCTTCACAGTCATCATTGTCATGGGTTGAGCCAAGCTTGCGAACCCTTACACAAACTTTTTATAGTAACTCACAAGCCCCACGAAACTTCTTACCTCTGCGACATTCTTGGGTCAAGGCAAATCCTGTATGGCCGAGAAACCGTATGTTCCTTTGCCAAAACTACACTTGCTGAGTTTGGAAAAAAGCTTATGTTCTCGTAATCGTTCTAACACGGCTCACAAATGTCTTTCATGATATTCCTTATCCTTGGAGTAAACAAGAATATCATCTATAATGATGATCACAAACTCGTCCAGGAAATCTTGAGAAAAATGTTGATCATTTTCATTAATGCAGCAGGTTGATAAGTCAGACCAAATGGCATAACCACAAACTCTTAGTGGCCATACCTTGTCCCAAGTGATGTTTTCCTCACGTCATTAGGATTTATCGGGATCTGGAAAACCAATTTGCTCCACTGGTATGGTCTAGCAATTCATCTATCCGAGGAAACGAATACTTGTTCTTCACAGTCACCATGTTCAGCCCTCGATAGTCTATGCATAGACAAAAACTACCATCCTTTTCATAAACATGACTGGTGCTCCCAACGGCGAACTACTTGGCCGTATAATATCCAGCAATTCTTCCAATTGCTTCTTTAGCTCGGCCATCTCGGTAGGAGCCATGTGTTATAGACTTTTGGACAATGAAGTCATCCCTGGGTCTAGTTCAATCGTGAAGGGGTACAAACTATCAGACAGAAAGCCATGTAGCGTCCAAAACACATCTTCAAACTCAGAAACCAGTGGAATCCCTACCAGCTTACCACCCTTCCGGATCTCCATTGTGGTGATTATGTATAAATACGCCTCACAACCTCCATCTATCATCCTTCCCGCACGTATTACTGATACTACTTCTTTCCTCAGATTTTGTCTAATTCCTTGGAATTCAATCATGGATCCATTCCACTCTCAAACCGTACACGCCCACAGTAGCAGTCTAGAGTGGCCCGATACTTTCCTAATAAGTCCATGCCTAGTATCACATCGTGATTCTTTAGGCGGACAATAATTAGATCCACATGCATATTCCTGTTCTGGATCATCACCGAGATTGTTTTAAACAGCCCTAGCGAATGCATCACTTGGCCTCCAGCCTCATTCACTATGCCTAAACTATCCCCTGTTTCCATCTGGAAAACCCCCTTTCTAATCATATGAAGACTCACAAAGCTATGTGTAGCTCCAGAATCAATACGAACGTGTGTTTCGACACCACCAATATTTAGGGTCCCTACAAGCAACCAATATTAAATTATCTACCATTCTAGGTTCCATTCTATGCATTTCTACTAAATTTGAAAAGATAAGTTCAGAATTTTACCAGTGGTTGACACGAATGATCTAGAGGCACCAAATTCCTTAGATAGCTCATACATGGGAGGTTGTTGTTGTTGGTCCCCTGTTTTGGGTTGATATACCAACATCCTCACAAATCTTTCCTTGTTGTGCCTGTATCTTAAGAAATTCTCTCTAGAAGTGTCAGCCTTTTCATAGTGAAAACAAGTCTTAGAGTCTCCTCCAGCTGGTCTTCTTGGCCTAGTTCTGGCCGAGAACAATATCGGGTCGCATGCTCCTTGCTACCACACCGTCCGCAAGTTCCCATGGACCTCCAGCACACGCCTCCATGGCTTCTTCCACAATTAGGTCACTCAGGTCTACCATTAGAGATTTTACCTCTTCGACATGGTCCCATTTCATCTACCTGTCACTTATCTTGCGTGTACGGACAGACTGGGTACGAGATTTAACCCAAGCCTCTTCGGCCATGTTGGTCTCCAACATAGCCATCCTCTCAACCAACTCAGACATGGTGTTAAAGGTACAAACCGAAAAGTGGGTTCACAATTCCACCCTCTTACCGTGAATGAACATGCAAACTTGGACGGTCTCATCCTCCAATTCCCTTCCCATAAACCGCCTAAGCTGGTTGAATTCCTCTTTGTACTCCCTTACATTCCTGCAACCCTAAACCAAGTCTAGAAAGTTTTATCCCAACCAGTCTCAAGCCTCATCAGGGAAGTACTTGTGGTTGAACTCCACTTCAAAATCCGCAAAACTTCTAAAAGCTCCACTGATCCACTTGTCCAACGCGAGCAACCAGTTGTGCACATTTCCCTTCAGGAAGTGAACCACAATATCCCTCTTGTAGTCTTCTAGGCAACCGGTAGAGCTGAAGTTCCAACCAACCGGCTCCTCCACTCGTTCGCCCCACAAGACATGCATACTTACACTATCCTATTGCTACATATGATTCATTTTAAGTCCAATATTTTATAAGTTATTTTCAAAACATATGAGGTTCATAAAAAAATTGATGCACATATATAAAAAATAAGGAAAATTGGTATTTGTATTAATTAAAAAATAAGATTTGATAAATAAGTTCAATTTGCACTATAGGCTATCATAAATTCACTCCTAATATATCTACCTAAATACCACTATACTTCTCGCTGATTGATCCTTCATGGCTCCTTGGTCTTATCACGATCAACCTCAAATCGATAAAACACATATCTATAAGCATCAAGACATAAACCGATATCCTAACAATCATATTCTAGCAATGCATGGTTCGGTTTCCTTATCTAATTCCATAAAAGTCTGATCTACTTATCATATGCAGATCTGTCATATTCATAGATTATATCCAAGTACAATCAGAATCAACTTACACAAAAATCGGATCGCCCATTGTCAGATTAAGCCATTGGCTTAATACTAGGGTTAACCGTAAGGCCAAGGACTTCCTTTGCTTGGACCAGCCTAAGCCATGGTCCAAGATCCATCTAGTGATTAATCAAAACCGGGCCTTAACCATCATATGTTTGAACCAAACGACCCAAAACTGTTCTGAGCACAAGGGGAAACCCACAGATTGATGGATGATGGATCCAAGCTGAAACCAGATCGACCGAGATATGGTCGATTGATTGATATGTTTACAAATCAGCTTGATAAAACTGAAACAAATGGTAAATGTATGATATTAAAATGATATGAAGATAAAAAAGAGAATAATTGAAATAGTAAGATTAGAAGGATGGTCGGATGGTGGAAGGAATGGAGCTCTGGATGTGTATCACTCTTAAGTTTTGCGGACGGATGAAATGGAAGCGATGGATAGATGATTGGCTCCCTCAATCCGTGGTTAGATTGAGTCTCTTGAACTGTGTACTAAGTATATTTGAACCACAAAAAAAACAAGACTCATAAAATAAATAAACTACAAAGGATCACAGTTGAAATTCCGAAAACCAATATTTTATGCAAAGATCTTCTTTGATAAAAACTGAATAAATTTTATAATTTTTGATGTTTGAGGGTGATTTATAAGAGGAAGAAATTAGATTTATATATAGCTCCTTAAATGGCTCTGTAACTTTCTAAAATATAGTAAAAGAAAGCAATCAAACAAAGAAAGAATATCGGAAACTAGTCGTTTGAGAGATTGTTGGGATTTTGGTTAGAAGAGGGGAGATTGAGTAATCTTGAAGCTGAACGGTTTTAAGGGATATATTAGATTCCTGGGAAACTTCTACACTGCTTGTAAGGTGCTGATCATGTCCAAAAATGAATGGAAAAAGAGCTGTTGGAGTTTAATGGCATAAGACTCCAAATAACGCAGGTTGAAGTTAATGAGAATCGTTATGATCCTATGGTCTCTGGTGCATGGTAAGATTATGGCATGAAATTTTGATTGGTTGGAATTGTCTTATGGTAGTCTTGGTTTGATCAGAAATTCTTCTGGTCGAAATTTCTTGGCTGGTTTGTCTACTATTTCCATAAACTGCTCAGTTTGGTCGGTTTTGGCATAATTATCATATCTTCTAATTTTCGTGTCCATTTCCTCTGATTTTTGGCTTTCTGGAAATATGATATACATATTTAATTCTATGATTTAATTTGGTTCAGGCCTGTCATTCATTGGGCTTGAATCAACTCTCAAAATCAGGTACTAGCAGATGAACGGGCTGGGAAACTTCCAATTTGTAAAATCCATAACTTCCTAGTCCGTCAATATTTTCTTGTAATTCAAAGCCTCAGTGATGAATTTCTGAGTTTTACTTCTTTGAAATTTTATTTCGTGGAAAAATCCTTCTGGTTGTTGGGATATGATCTTTGGACTGAACCTCTATCGCTGGTATCTCCTAGATGGCCGGCTGGGAGGGTTTGGTGGACTTTAGTTTTAACCATCGATGTCATGACCAAAAAATCCCCTCCCTATTGAAAAGGTTTTGACCCCGAAACTGCATAATAAGCACCAATATAGGTCAAGTCAAGTCTCATTTTCTTATAAAATTCTAAAGGCTTACTTCGGTATTGTTTTGGTTTAAGAATGTGTTGTGCATCAGGTGGGTTTCCTTTGAAAAGATAGGAAAGGATCAAGCCTCTTCCCTGGACATGTTCATTGAATCTATTCTGGATTGAGTTGTTCTTTAAAGTTTTGGTGGCCTTGTTTATGATTTTTTTTGGAATTGATTATCCTAGAATCAAAAGATAATCCTGTGGGATTTGTTTGAAGCTTTCTTACTTCCAACCTGAAATAATCTCAACAAGTGAATTATACCTGATCCTAAGTTATTATGAACAGAATGTGTTGTGGTCTAATTTACCTGCGGTGATAAAAACCAAGTGAATTATACATGTTCAAGAATGATATTCTTCTTTGGACAGGTTTGGTTAGATGATTGCCTTTCTTGCAGCTTTTGCTCTTGGTAGGTATGACCTTCTTTTTGTATTATTCCTGGATAATTTTTTTTTGGAAAAGATAAGTGAATTATTTCTTCTTTATCAAGTGATATGGACGTTTTAAGATTAGAGAAACTTACCTTGCTTAGGCTGCATTTGAATAGCATTGGTTCTGCATCACCTTGGGCTTGTTTCCGATCAGCATCTGATATCACCATGGCTGGTGTCCTTTTTCCCTTAGCCAGATACCCTCTATTGTTTCATAAACCTGTTTCACATTCTCTTGGAAGAAAAGTGCATTAATATTGTCATAGAAATATTAAGAACATGCTAGTCCAAAATGAAACTTACCACAGGTTTTGAAATTTGAAAAATCCATTGTTCAGTTTTTGGTTTCCACTTGTGGTGTGGCTCATGAGTGAACTCAAGACATCAATCTTTCTTTGGGATTTAAGTGAGCATAAAAATACTCTTTTTACTTCCTGGACCATGATCATACACGTTAGAAACCAGTATCAAAAGGTTGTATTAGACACTTACCTTGGTAGCAAATTTTCATCACTGGTTTGCTTCTTTAAGCAACATGGAGTGCATTGTGTCTTGAACCATCTTCTGGTCCATCAAAAGGTTGACACCTTGTGGTTCCTCTCTTTTCAATTCATTGTCCTTAATTTCTGTTTCAATACTCTTTGACAAAGACAAGTGCATTACACAAAAATTTGGAACTAATAAATCAGAATGAATAAAAATATCAGTCATGATAGATAAATTGGTTTTTTTTCTAGTGATGTTTCTATCAATGCTTTGTTAGATGGACAAACTACTGCAAAGTTTCCTCTCTTATGAAATCTAAAACATGTGTGGTCCTTTAAATCCTTAGAGTTAGAACACTTACCTTGGCTTGATGCCTCTTCTTTCTTTGGGTTTGAAATCTCCTTGTTTCTTGGACATAAATCCTGGAAAACTTTTAATTCCACCAAGAATGTGAAGACCATGTTTTTGTGGATCTAAAGACCTTCTTAACATCTTTTGACAAAGACAAGTGACTCATACTAGTGGAAAATGATTTATAAACCAATTAATCAAGTCTAGGACTTACCATAGCCTTTGCTTGAAATATCAATTTCTCTTGCTTTTCTTTGGGTCTGGTCAACGTTTCTTGGCTAACAATTTTCTTCTTCTCCATGGCCTTTGGGCCCTCATCATGTTGTTATTGATCTTAGATAATTGTGTTCCTCTGGTTCGGCCGAATTTGGTCTTGTTGGATCAAGCTTCCATGGCTTTTTTGTGGTGCCACTCTCTTTGCTTCTTTACTCCCACCATTTGAAAATCTCCTTGGGTGTTTTCTTCTGGTTTCTTGCATGAGAGTTGAAGTCAAATACTTCCTGATCATGACCCATTTTATATCTTTCCAGTTGGTGAAAGCCTTTTTGGGAGTTTTCCCGTGTGCACAATATACTTGTCCACCATGAGTTTGCTTTTCTAGAGATTTTCTTGATGGCATGGCCTAGTCTCTCTTTCTTTGGCACGCCATGGTATGAAAATCAATCATCCATGGTTCTTTCCTAGTCAAGTTATTGATATTTACAAGTACTTCCTGAAAAAATAAAGAGTTCAACTTTATCAGAAAAATATATAATCAACCCAGAATGAATGACATGATTGTTGTGGGTTTTAGAAATTGGATGTCGGTTGATCCTTGAAGGATCTGGTTGCTTAGGCTCGAAATAGACAGCAATAAACCCAAGATATGCAACAAATGATATAAACTACGTTGAATGGTTTTTATTTTTCGTTTGAATGAAGGATATCACATGCACGAAATATAATACTAACTATGGTATCAAAATAACTAGAAAATATTATTTTGATTCTAAGCTTATGGATGCAAATAAAAAGTAAGCAATTTAAAAACAGATTTTAATGGTTTTTCTTTTATGGAAACTATTGAATGCAAAACACTCTGAATATTTATTTTTTTTGAATTTTCATGGATCAAACAACGTAAGTACCTCTTTTATTTTCAGGTTTTAAAAGAATGAATCAACAAGAAAAAAATGCAGAAACAAAACTTCTAACAAAATACAGTTTTTATGGATTTTCGATTTATGAATGCAAGCAAATGCAAAACAAAATAAGGTGCAGGGATAGATATCACCTGATTCAGGATCTTTGAGCTCTAATACCAATTTTTTCGGCACAGGGGGTAACCCACGAATTTTTAGATGATGGATCTAAGTGAAACCGGATAAACCGAGATATGGTCAATTAATCGATATGTCTAGAAATCAGGTTGATAAATCTGAAACAGATGGTAAATGAATGAGATGTGAATGATATTAATATAAAGCAGATAACAATGTAAATAGTAAGATGAGAAGGATGGGATGGTGGAAGGAATGAAGCTAGGCCTGCTGGATGTGTATCACTCTTAAGCTTTGCCGACAAATGAGATGCAAGCGATAGATAGATGATTGACTCTCTCAATCTGTGGTAAAATTGACTCTCTCAACCTGTTTAATAAGTATTTTTGAACCACACAGACAAACTAGACTCACGAAATCAATAGAACTATAAAGAATCACACTTAAATTCTAAAGAATGATATTTTATGCAAAGATTATTCTTTAATAAAACTGAATAAACTTTATAAACTTTGATTATTGAGGGTGATTTGTAGAAGGAAGAAATGAGCTTTATATATAGCTCCTTACATGAATATATAACGTTCTATAGTGAATAAAATAAATAAATCAACCAAAGCAAAAAATTGGAAACTAGCCGTTAGAGAGATCGTTGTGATTTTGGCTTGAAGAGGGGAGCTTAAAGTAATCCTGAACCTGTATGGTTTTAAAGGATAGCTGAGATTCTTGGGAAAATTCTTTTACTTCTTGGAAGGTGATGCTCACGTCCACAAATGAATGGGAAAAGAGCTGTTGGAGTTTAATGGCATAAGACTTCAAATAAGGCATGTTGAAGTTAACGATAATCCTCCTAATCCTATGGTCTCTGGTGCATGGTAAGATGATGGCATGAACTCCTGATTTGCTGGACTGGTCTTATGGTAGTCTTTGTTTGATCAGAAAGTCTTCTGGTCTGTTTGGTTTTGAGAAAATGATCATATCTTCTTATTTCTGTGTCCATTTCTTTTGATTTTTGTCTTTGTGGAAATATGAGATATCTATCTCTAACTATATTATTGGATTTGGTTCAGGGCGCTCCTTCTTTGGGCTTTAATCCACTTTTAAAATCGGGTACTGACAAATGAATGGGCTTGGAAACTTCCACTTTGTAAAATCCATAGATTCTTGGTACATTAAGCGCTTTTATAATTCCAAGACACAGTGATGCACTGTTGAGTTGGAATTCTCTGAAAAATGGTTTCGTGGCAAAACTCCTTCTGGTGTTGAGATATGATATTTGGACTGAACCTCTGTCGGTGGTATCTCCTAGATGGCCAGTTAGGAAGGTTTGGTGAGACTCTTGTTGAACCATGGATTTCATGACCACAACACAAACCATGATTGATCGGATCACACTTTCTTCTGGCTCATGGCCGTTGATCGCGCTTTGGTTGAACACGTGCAAGACTTGGCTCAACATCATCCCATTTCAACCATAATCATCCGTAAATAATAATAATAATAATAATAATAATAATAATAATAATAATAATAATAATAATAATAATAATAATAATAATAATAATAATAATAATAATAATAATAATAATAATAATAATAATAATAATAATAATAATAATAATAATAATAATAATTAAATTAATAATAATTATTATTTATTATTATTATAATGATATCACTCAAATTACCCTAAGGAGTGACTTTTACTCTCTCAAATAACAGGTTCTGTTGTAGTACTTAGGGATCGAATACACAGGGAGCGTGGGCACACAATAGACTATAGACTTTTCAGATAAGCTAGACTAACAATTTATTAGGCAGGTTATAAAATAGCAAGTTGATTGATTGGTTGTTGTAAACAATAATGCGAAATAGCTAGACTTAGGGCTTTAGGCAAGTGGATTATAGAGGATAGAAGCTAAGGGTATAAATTCTAGAACTTGTTATCTAATGTAAAAGATGACAAGCTCTCGCTGCGAGTCTAATCTATTGACTAAGTCTGATATCTCAGCTCTCGCTTGTTGACACGGAATGACCGTCGATTGATGGCGATGATCTTGCGTCGATCGATGGCAATGATCTTGCATCGATCGATGGTCTCTCAAGTCAAGAATTAAGACCTAATCGATATGTTCACTAGGTTCCTTCGATCAACTCTCGTTTGTTTCTAACAACCTTGCTCAATAGAATTATATCAGGTAATATACCATGCTCTCATGTGCGCCTAATTATCCTATGATTAGGATTCTAGTTAATTACTCTAGAAGCAAGCAATAAGAACAATACTAATGATATATATAATAATCACCCTAGCAGTTCTATTGTTTCGCTAATACATCAAAACCCTAGAAAACCTAAACCTAGTAGATGGATATACTTAGACATGATCTTTGTCACAGAAATCATAGATGAAATAGATATAGAATATAAATCAAATAAATAACTAATGGAGTTACATGAGGACTCTGAAGGAGTTCCTCCCTTCTCTCCTAATACTAGAACAATAGATAGAATAAAGCTTAGCCGTTTAGAAAACAATATAAATTAGGTCTAAACCTGTCCATGTGTATTCTGGTAATTTGTGGTGGCTTCTAGGCTTAAGTAGGTCTTGATACAATTTGGGACTGTCTTCTGGGATCACCGTCGATCGACACTAGGGCTGCGCAGTCAATCGACATTCATGCACCTTCTCGACACCTTCCTCTCGCCAGGCAGACAGGCCACTCTCCAGTAAATCGATCATAACTTTGGCTCTAGGATCCTGATTGACATTAAACAGGTGGCATTGGAAATATAACTCAAATCTCTATCCTGTGACAAAATATCAGCTCAATCACAACGTGGAAAAGTCTCCATACATAGCTAATCATATGACATGTCTGCGCAATTCTGCATCTCTAAAAGCTCCAGAATCACCAAAGTTCTCCAGAACGTACCTGAACCAGAAAATACTCTAAAGCATACTCCAAACATATATAATAAACTCTAAATAGGGCATATATCATGGCACAATAGTGGTAAATATCAGGCCTATCAACTCCCCTAGACTTAACCGTTTGCTTTTTCTCATGCGAAACAAGGGTAAATATGTGGAAGAGGTTTGAAAACACGGGGACTCATAATATCTCTAACTTATCCTTCTCACCTCTACTATATTGCAACAACTTCAAATAAGTGTCAATGTCAGAGGAACTTTATATACCTTATCCTAGTATAACAACCAAATTCATTCTACCAACAACTTAACGAATAATAGTCTTACTCATCCATCTACTAACCTTATTTCTTTGCATAAAATAAAAATGTAGGCTTTACCTTGGGAGTATCTATCAAATGACACATGGACTCTATACCACTGCAAGTATCTGATCATACATGTAGTCTTCTCTTATCCCTTTCTTACCTGTTTTCTCTCTTCTCTGAATCCTTTTGGATCTCAAGCTTAACGGACAATGAGCTGAAACAGTCCATCTTTCAATCTTATTTTCGATTTTGTTTTCTTTTTTCAATTTTTTTTGGGCAAAGTTGTAAATGAATAGTTGAGTCATCGGTAATGTACCTACCCCTCGCTTCCAACAATGTGCGATCATTCCTTTGAATTAGAATAATAGGGTCATCAGTAATGTACCTACCCCTCTGCATCTGAGGAAATAATCTCAATCTTTTCTTTTTAGTAGATGCTGAAGAGAGATAGAGAAGGGAATCATAGGTACAATGACGTGTACCTAACAAACTTGCAGAAGGAATCCGATCCACTGTATACCAAGCCCCAAAGCAAGCAATTTAGTCATTGTTATGTTGGAGGTCAGCTTTGGTTCCTTCAAACTTTCTAAGCAAGTGTAGTCCAATGGAATGATAATCTACTTTGGTATCTCTAGTACTCTCTGCAATCAACAAATATATTAATGGTGCTATAGTGTGGTTAGTGAACAAGTAAAACTATTAATATGATCATTATCTCCTTCTAGACTCTACAAAAACATTTAATAAAAACTCATAAATAATAAAACCCAAAACATAACAAAATATCAGTAAACCTCCCCCAGACTTAAAAAACATTGTCCCAAGTGTTATACAGTCTAAGATTGGTGAAGCAAATAAACTATATGGAAAAAATTTAACAAGAGAAAATGATATACCTGCTCGTTGATGGTGACCGTTGATCGACACAATTAAGTGGACATCAATCGATACTCGGGTTGCTCTGTCGATCGATAATGATCAAGTATCGGTCGGTGCTCTGTGCAAACTATCTTCCTCGGATCTTTTGTTTTTTGAAAACCAGTAATAATAAAATAAAATCCAAAATTAGACTAATATAATTAAAAACTAATTGAAAACTTACTAAGCAATGGGTTGCCTCCCACTGAACACTTGTTATAGTCTTTAGCTTGACGTTTTGGAGTTTTGATTCAGTTCTGATGAGATTGGGACTTGCTCCAAAACAATTCCCAGTGTCCAATGTCTTCAGCTTCATCACCTTTTTTGTGAAAGCATCCATAGACTCTTCTCCTTTGTCTATCATCTCAGCAATAATGAGTGCTTGAGGCTTTGCAAATTGATGCGACAAGCATCTACTGCACACTATGTGCTTCTTGACACCATCTGAGAAGTGGGGAATCAATGATAACAAAGGACCGTCCTTGGTGCTTTTCCTCTCCTTCTAATTCTTCTTCTTCTTTCCCAAGACTCGTCTGATCTCGTGGTGCCCCCATCAAAAATATTTCGACAGACTTCAAACTTTTTCTGCTCTTATACGCGACGGGTGTCGTTCGATACTGCAGTTCTGGTGTCTATCGATATTGCTTCGGCTAGGCCTTTGTCAACGTCACTTCTATATCTCAACCCTCTCTGAGAAGCTAAGCATACATTTGATCATCAAATAACACACTGTAGGAACCCGGATGAACACTTTAAACTGGTGGAATAGGAAATTCAACCTCTAAAACAGCGAAGGGAACCACAAAATTCACAGGGTCATGTACCTTCTTCACTCTTTTGCGAAAACCAGCAGCTTCTTCTGTGCAGATAGGTGATCGTAGATGTTTTGGGATAGCAAGGTGTGGTCTCAGACTCGAGCATACTCTTCCCAACTGGTTCTTGTTCAATCACATAATATGGTTCATCCAGCCATAGGTGTCAATCGATATCATCATATGGGTGTCGATCAATGAATTTGGGTGGCTGTCGATTGGTGCCAGATTTTGGTGAATTTTCCAGATATCTTCTCGAAGTGTGCTGATCATCATTAAGCTTCTGCTCCGAGTCCTGACCTAAATCTTCAGGTTGTGCTTCATCCAATTTCTTCGCGAATTCCTCTAGCTCTACAAATGGTGTCGATCGATAATAGGGGTTAGTGTCGATCGATGTTGAGGTCTTAACGTCGGTCGACGTTGAAGTCTAAGTTTCGATCGATGCTGAAGTCGGATAACTAATATCGGCTACTTCTACTCTGCTCAGCTCTCCATATCCATCTTATTCTTCTTCTTTCTCTACCATATATCTCAGCATAGATTCCATCTCGATCTCCATATTTGCTTCAGTATCATAGAGAAAGTTGGTGCGGAAGGCGTTCGTGATGTCATTCCAAGTAGTTAGAGATCCTGGTGGCTATTTCTTGAACCAATATGATGCTTCTCCAGCAAGAGAGTATGGGCATAGTTTCCAGAAGTAGTAATCTTCAGAGATCCCATTGCACTTAATGGTCGACGCTAAATCATCGAATGATTGAAGGTGGTTACTGGGAAATTCATGAGGAATACCATGAAAAGGATGCTGACCGACAAGAGAGATAAATGTAGGATTCAGCTCAAAGACATTCCTTTGTGGTGCATAACGACGCATCGCAGACCTTTTGGCGTAGAAATCCTCAGGCCTGTTGTAGTCTCTAAGTGCCTTTTGTCGTTCAATCCCAGAATTCACAGTAACAGCAGTAGCATCAGGGATTGCAGTCCCCTGTGCATGAATCAATTGCCCTGCACTGTTGCGCGCATGACGTCTTTCGTCCCGTAAGATCCCATTCTTGTCAACACTCAGTATGACTACTTCGACCTTCTCTATCTTCTCGCAAGTAGTGTTGATCGAAGAATAGTGGCTGGTTTCGGTCAACAGTAAGGTGATTGTGTTGATTGATGGAGAGTTGTTGGTGTCGATCGCTGCTGCTTGGGTAATGTCGATCGATACTTGATGAGCAGTATCGTTTGATACTTGGACTTCTACGCTATTTATCGCTGCTTGGAGGGTGTCGACTGCCCTCGTAGACTTATGGATCACGCGTTCTAAATCCAGTGGCTCTACTAGTAAGAGTCATATCCCCTTGTTTCTTCTGGTACTCATATCTATGTACCTGAAACACAAGACGAAAATATTATCAGTAACTACGAACAATAATAAAACATAAACTAAACCTATTATCAAGTCTAATGGATATCACTCAAAATACCCTAAGGAATGACTTTTACTCTCTCAAATAAGAGATTTAGTTGTAGTACTTAGCGATCGAATTCACAAGGAACGTGGGCAAATAATACAATATAGACTTTTCAGTTAAGCTATGCAAACAGTTTATTAGGCAGTGAATAAAACTACCAAGTTGGTTGATTGGTTGTTGTAAACAATAATGCGAAATAGCTAGACTTAAGGTTTCATGCAAGTTGATTATAGAGGATATACGCTAAGGTTATCAATCCTAGAACTCGATATCTAATGTAAAAGATGACCAGCTCGCGCTGCGAGTCCAATCTATTGACTAAGTTCGATGTCTAAGCTCTCGCTTGTTGACACGGAATGACCGTCGTTGGATGGCAATAATCTTTCGTCGATCGATGGTCTCTCGAGTCAAGCATTAAGACCTAATTGATATGTTCACTAGGTTCCTTCGATCAAATCTCGTTTGTTTCTAACAACCTAGCTCAATAGAATTATATCAGGTAATAGACCATGCTCTCGCATGCGCCTAATTATCCTATGATCAGTATTTTAGTTAATTACTCTAGAAGCAAGCATTAATAATAATTATAATGATAGATATAATAATCACCCTAGCAGTTCTATTGTTTGTATAATCTATCAAAACCCTAGAAAACCTAAACCTAGTAGATGGATCTACTCAGACATGATCTTTGTCACATAAATCATAAATGGAATAGATATAGAACGGAAATCCAATAAAGAACCAAAGGAGTTCTAAGGAATAATATGAAGGAGTTCCTCCTTTCTCTCCTAATCCTAGAACAATAGATAGAATAAAGCTTAGCTGACAACAATAGCTTTGAAAACAATATAAATTAGGTCTAAACTCCTCTTGAGGTATTCTGGTAATTTGTGGTGGCTTTTGGGCTTAAGTTGGTCTTGAAAAAATTCGGGCCTGTATTTCGGGATCACTATCAATTGACACTAGGGCTGCACCATCGATCGACATTCATTCACCTTCTCGACAGCTTTCTCTCGCGAGGCAGACAAACCACTCTCCAGTAAATCAATCATAACTTTGGCTCTAGGATCCTTATTGACCTCAAACCGGTGTAATTAGAAACCTAACTCAAAACTCTATCTTGTATCAAAATATCAGCTTAATCTCACAATGGTCAGGTCTTTATTCATAGTTAAACATCTGACTAGTCTGCACAGTTTTGCATCTTTAAATGCTCCAGAATCACAAAGTTTGTCTAAAACGTACCTGAACCTTAAAATACTCTAAAGCACACTCCAAAAATATATAATAGACTCTAAATAGGGATGATAACCTTGTACAATAGTGGTAAATATCAGTTGCTACCAAATAATAATAATAATAATAATAATAATAATAATAATAATAATAATAATAATAATAATAATAATAATAATAATAATAATAATAATGTACATAAAGGAAATTCGAATGTAGTTAGACCAAAACCGACCCACAGACTCGACCAAACTGATCGATGGTCTAGGGAAATGGATGGCCTACCACACCCATTTACTTGACCATGTGCTCTGGTGTCTAATAGCCCTTCTCCAAACGTTTCTCCTTGCTTCTGGTATCCATTCTAGTTGAATTTCCTTCCCAAAAACAAACTATCTTGCCCAAAAGTATTAACCCCCATAATCAGCCTTGCTTTGGCCGAACTTTCTTTCTTTCATTCTTTCTTTCTTTTTCTCTCTATCGACTTCTCTATTTTTTTCCTTAGAAATGATGATGTAATTCCATCCCAGGCCCTCCTATTTATAGAGGAAGGTCTTCGCCAACTGCCCATGCTAGTGGGTGAAACTTGATAGCCGAAAAGGTCTTTGTTGTCATGTGAATGGATGTTTGTGCCACTTGCATCTATTCTGCCAATAGCTGCCCCTAAGCAGACCCATATTGTGTTTATGCCCAATCCCGTGGGCTGATCGCATGGTCCCCTTGTTCCATAGCCATCTTGGGTCAACCACCCAGCCCGGCCATGGCCCGGACCCGACCATCTACCCAAGACCCAAACACTCAGTCTAGCTGAGTTTAGCTGACTCCCATCTGACCCATCTGAGTGATTTAGTCCATCCAATTGGTTGAGCTGAACCACTTTCCTTGAGCTCCAACCAAGCTTCGTCCAGCTATCGAGCTTCCCACTAGTACCACCCAAGTACCGTTTTACTCATCCAGCTCCTCTATACTTGTTTTCTTCTTTATTTGGCTAAGTCTCATCCTTCTGAATCCCTTTAAAATATTTCTAGGTCATGGAACACTTGCCTTTAGATCATACGACTGGCTGGTTCGCTTACTCGCACCATGACCTGTTCCAACGATCCTATCTAGGACCGAGGATGCGACAGACCCGTCTACTTGTAGTTTCCTTTCTCCTGTTTCTCCACTGCTATTTCCAATGCTTATCTTTTGTTCTAATCTGGAAGCATAACAGGATCAAACACAGCTATGAAATCTACCAGAACTTGAGACTCGTTAGCGGTGGATGGCTCGAAAATTTTGTCGTATTCTCCTAACTACACTGCCTGTTTCTCCGAGCATCCAAATATTTTCGCATTTTGGAGGATTTAATAGAAAGGGAGGTTACCCCCACAATTTGATGAGCCTTACTGACATAATACACCGGGAGCTGCTTGCTTCCCTCCTCATCTACCAAAACAGCACTCACTGTGTGTTCTGACACGGCCAGGTAGAGCAACAGAATTTCTCTGTCCAGTGGCTTGAATAGAAGAGGAGGCCTAGTGAGGTATTCTTAGAGCTTGGCTAGGGCGGTTTCACACTTATTGCTCCACTTGAATTCTTTTGATTTTAAGAGCGTTGATGAAAGCTTGGGACTTTTCTGGCGACCTGGATTCTGCACCTCTTTCTCGTTCCTTGGTGAAGGAATTGCATGTATGAGTGACTATGTACCCTAGGAATTTCCGGGACCTAACTCCAAAGGAACATTTTGCCAGGTTGAGCTTCATGCTATATTTCATTTAAAGTAGAGAAGTCCTGCTGCAGGGGTGATATGTGATCTTCTGCTTCCAAGGATTTGAAGAGCATGTCGTCTATGTAAACTTCCATGGTCTCGGAGATTTTCTTAGTGAACATTATATTTACAAGCCTTTAATAAGTATAACCGTTGTTTTCAACCTGAAAGGATTGACCTTATAGCAGTAGATTCCCCTAGACGTCATGAAGGAGGTCTTCTCCTGATCCTGTGGGTGCATGAGTATCTGGTTGTAGCCAAAGAAGGCATCCACGAAACTCATTAGATTGTGTCATGTTGTGGCATCGACGACTTTTTCGATATTGGGAAGATTGAAAGGATCCTTTGGGCAATATTCATTGAGGTATGTGAAATCTATACAGCCCCACCACTTGTCGTTCTTTTTGCGAACTACTACCACTTTAGCGAGCCAATCTGGGCATTGCGCTTCTCAAATGAGTAAACCATCAAGCAGGTTTTTGAGTTCTTCATTGATAATCGTGTCTATTTCGAGGGCAAATTTCCTTCTTTTCTCCCTGGCTGGCTGATGTAAGGGCTCGACATGCAGATTGAGTACAATTATTTCTAGATCGATTCCTGGCGTATCCACGCAGGACCAAGCAAAGCATTCATAGTTGGACAGGAGGAATTCTCTCAGTCTTCTTCTCAATCTCGCAGGAATATTGGAGCCTATTTTAAGATTTTGGGTAGGATCTCCTTCGTTCAATGGTACTTTGTTCATTTCTTCAACTTCGGGGTCCTCTATATGCGGAGCTGGAGGTTTTTCCTGTAATTACTATAAGACCTTTCTTGGTGTCTCTGGTGCTCTTTCTTGCGGCTATGAGTGTTATGCCGATTACTTCTGAGCCTCCAGATACTACGTTGATAACCCTATCATTTTGGGTGGTGAGCAATGATAAGTTCCAGAAGGTTTGCCACCCCTTCCTCGTTGAGGAGATTATTGGCCATGTCAGAGAGGAATTTGCAAAGGTGTCCCTTCTTTAACATCTCATTGACTTCCATTTTTCCATCTTGTGACCGTCTCCATTATGGAAGTCGCACCACCACTTTTGGTTCCAGATTGAATTTTGATGCTTTCATTTTCTGAGGCCACTTGACATGAGGGCCCATCAACTCAGAACGTTGACCAATTTTGCCTTTGAGATGGATAGATGGGAGATGTCTTGCCACGTGGACACATCCATCCCTTCTATTTTATCTAGGGCTCGATTTTAGTACATGCCCTGATTCCTGCTCCGAGCCTCTTTCCAGGTTTCCGATAGGATTTTCCATCCCGCTTTGCTTGAGCCTACCTTCGCACACCTCCGTCGCTTTTGCCGTTTCTTGTTCCCTTTTGTTCCTAATTTTGTGGAAATGTTGGAGTATCTTGAAAATTCTTCCTCCCATTTAACCTCACCCAGGATCAGGGTGTACATCCTCCATGATTTTCCACTGATACACGGTCAGTTCCTTGTATAATCCCTGCTAGGTAGCAGGCCTATCTTGAACGCCGAGATCGCAGTTTAGGCATTGCATCCTGGATTGGCTACCTTTTCCTTATTAAAGAGGACTATGTAGATTCACAAGGGATCACATCAATGATGGAGGACCTCGTTGAGGTCGTTGGCCATCTTTTTGAGGATCCTATTAATCTCGAATTGCTCCATGAACTTGTTGATCAGGCTTACGAAGGATTCTATTGACCCGTTGGGTAAGTTGACGTACCATTGTAGGGCCGGTCACGTTAAGGTTGAGCTGAAACCCATGCACATGGCCTCCATAAGTTCTTTTTGGATTCTACAGTGAGCATTCACTGCTTATATTGGGCCACATGACTGTCTGGGTCGTGGGTACCATCGTATATTCTCATGATAGGGAAGGAGAATTTTCTTGGCATCTATAGTAGTGCGATTACATCAGCAAAGGGAGTATATGCAGAAGAGTTATAGTCACTTCAACAGATTCGAGGAGCTACCGCTGGCAGTTTTTCTATCATGGATTGAAAAAATTCAAAATTCTTAGAGAATTACCCGAATTCAAGGTAGGCAGTAATGGTGGAATTTTTTCTGTCACTCTTTCAAGTATCCCTTTGTCGGTTTTCATATCTGACTCGTTGCCCTCTGTGAAGTCGGCGTGAATTCTTTTTCCAATGCCACCCTGTTGCAGCCCAGAATGGGGGTCGTCCAGATTGGTTTCTGAGGTTCTAAACGGATCGACCCCGGATGTGTTCTAATGGTCGATATGACCGATATCCAACCTGATAACCTGAAACAGATGAAAAATGAATGAGATGCGAATGATGCTTATTAATAAACAGAAAATAATAAAGTGATAAGATGAGAAGTATGGTCGGATTGGTGGATGCAATGGAGCAAAGCTTGCTGGATGTATATCACTCTCAAACTAAGCCGATGGATGGGATGGATCGATGGATAGGGATTGACTCTCTCAATCAATGGACGAACAGACTGACTTGAATCTCACAAGACTCTCTGGACGTGGCTTCAATATGACCAAGTGACTCTCACACCTAGAACTAAAGAACTAACAACAAAGAATACACAACTTTGTTAAAAACAGAAATCGATTTCTTATTACTTTCAATGATCAAGGGTGATTTACAATGAGCTATGAGCTGAGCTTATATAGGCTCGTCTCTGGAATGACAATAAAGGTCTAAAGACTCAAAAGGAAACAAAATACACGAAAATTAAGCAAAAGAATCAGAAGAGTGGCTCCTTGAAGATATTTAGCCGTTAAGCTTGATTTGAGCCTCTCCATAAGGAAACTCGGTTGATCCTTGTATCTGGACAGCTTCTGGATATGTCCATGGTCTTCAAGTCTCCATGATTTACTCCTTTGTAGCAATAAAAGAGAATATGGTCGTTGGTCTTGTGGAAGGATCTGAAGAATATCTCCTAAGGCATGTAGTGTGAATGCAGCCTCATATGGAAAGTGGGTGTGCATGAGGATCCGCCTGATCCTCTGGGTGTAGGTGCATCTGAGGGAGTCTGTGATGTCCTCTGGATGGTTAAGATTATCTCCTGGCCTCCATAGATACGTTTGGTCTGAACCAAATTGAAGAAATAAAGGACTTTCCTTACTTGGCATCGGTTTGGACAATTTTTGTAAACCATGTCGATCTCCTAATTGAATTTTGTTCTAGCCTTGATTCTTCTGCATGCTGGTCCATCTTAAATATTGTGGAATGTCTTCTGAAGGCCTTAGATCGTGTGGAAGGTTTCTTGGCTGCCTGATCTCGGTTTGGCAAGGATTGGACCAATTAACTTCACAATCTTTCCATAGTTGGCTTCTAATAACCGGTTTTGGTAAACTGGTTGTATCTCCAATTCCCCACGTCCATTTCTCTTGATTCTTGGTTCTCTGGAAAGATAATAAATCCATCTCCAATTCTACAATTAGATTTTGTTCAAGCCGGTCCTTGTTTTGGCTGGAATTCACTCCTAAAATCCGGTACTCGCAAACGGATGGACTGGGGAATCTCCAACTTGTAAAATTCATAACTTCTTGCTCCGTCAATATTTTCGATTGATTCCAAGCCTCACTGATAGATATATGAGTTGGACTTCTTTTAAAATTGGTTTGATCCAAAATTTCGTTCTGTATCGTGAGATATGCCTCTTGTACTGAACCTCTGTCGCAGCAGTCTCCTAAGTGGCCGGTTGGGAATGTTTGGTTCACCTCTGGTGGAACCATGGATTTGAGGGCCGTATAATTTCCTCCCTCTTGAAAAGGTTTCGACCTTGAAACTGTATAACCTGCACCAACAGAGAGAAAGTTAGGTTTCATCCTCTCTTGGGACCTTAGAGTCTTACCTTGGTAGCATATCGGTTTAGTGATGCATGGTGCATCTGGTGGTTCCTCTTTGGACAGATAGGATATTATCACTCCCCTGTCCCGGACTGGTGTGATCTGGTCCTTTGGTAAATCTCTTCTGGAAGTTTCAGCTTTGGTTCCTGTCATAAACTCAACATCTTTGTCAAGAGACAAGTGTGTTATCGAAGTCATGTAATAATCAGCATGTAAACCAGTTTTATAAACTTCATTTTCAGTAGATGATAAAACCTCTTGATTCCTCTCTAGCTGTGATCTAAGACAGTAAGTAGAATCTGCGTACTTATCTAAACAACCTAGTCTTTCTTCAGATTCATCAGGTCTTAATAATTCTGTGTGCACATTATCAATATTCAAACAAGGAATAGCTGCACTTACCTGATTTGGGCGATTAAGTGGTGTGTCCTCTGGCACGGCCTGTCTGTTTGGTGACTGGTCTGGTGGTTTATCTAACCTCTCAACCACGTTTCTTTGGTCTTAATTGAGACCTGCATCAACTTCATCTGACCAAGACAAGTGCATTATACCAGGAGTAGGAGATTTGCATAATGAATGAGCTACAACTTCACTAGATGGATCTGATTTAAGTTCTAGTGAATGAGAAGCAACTACTAGCCTAGTTGGACAAGTTATAGCAAAATGGCCATTATCATGACATCTATAGCAAATTGATTCTACTGGTTTTGATTGCTTAGAGGACTTACTTGGTTTTACCTTATCATGGAATTAGGCAATGGCGTTGCACTTGGCTTTTGAGCTCTGGCTGGTGGAGTTGGTACTACTTGCACGCCTTTGTGTCCTTCTGGTGGTCTTGTCTCGGTTTTACCCAGGGTTAGGACATGAGATTCTTGAGTAGACTTTGGGACGAGTTTCTCCTTGGGTGTATCCTTTCGGTTTGGCCTTGTCGCCAATATTAGCCTCCTTGGCTCAGGATTTGTAAAAACCCGACATTCACTCCAGAACTCATCTACAACCTTTTCCACATATTCTTCATGCAATATCTGCTTCATTTCATCCCAAGTAGCTTCTAGTTCATCATGGTTAAACCACCATTCTACTTCAACTTTTCACAGATAAAAGGCAAATCCGGTGAGAGTATCTTCAGTAATGGTTGTCTTCTCCACTTCAGGGACTTGATTAGTAGCAAACCAATGTTCCATGTCATGTTCCCAACAAAGGTATGCTTCTGTACCTTGATAGTGACCTCCAAAGTTTATGCATTCAGGCTGATCAACATATCTTCCAGCCTCACTTAAGGCCTCTTCCTCTTCATCAAAGTCTTGTTGATATTCTGAATTTTCTCCATACACTTTCTCTGAGCTTTCCACATTGATTTGGGAACCAATTTCGTCCTGGTTCTCATCTTCCTGATCAGAGTAAGGTATCTCACACCAGGGTACTTCTTTGGCATGATACTCTTCTCCATCTTCTTCTTCATCAGATTGAGAGAAAATTTCTCTACCATCATCATTTTCATATGCCTCACTGGTTTGAGAAAAATCTTCTCTATGCCTACTTGGTTCTTCCATACTGATTTCAGAATCAGTTTCCTCTGGACATGAGTCTCCTTGGTCATCTTCTGGATCATCACGTTCTGCTTCTCCTCCAGGGTATTCATCATCTTCATATAGACTGATCTTTGGTTCAGTCTCTCCTTCATGCTACTCTTGATGGCTGGTAACTTCATGTGAATCATCAGGTGGTTTGGGGTCTAGGTATTCTTCACCAGGGTCGTCCCCATACTCTGAAATAGAGTAGTCATCATCAGAACAAGACTCATCACAGCCATCCTCTTCAGTGGACCATCCTTGGTCGGTTTCATCGAAATTGGACTCATGGCTTGAATCATAAGATTCTTCTTCTTCTTAATAATCTTCCATGGTTTATCCTCTGTTTATTCTTAGTTTTCACCTTGCAAAACCAGAAAACAAAGGTATCAACTCGTGGCTTAACAAAAAGATGGAAAGAAGAATAAGCAAAAGATGGAAAGAAGAATAAGTAAAAAATGGAAAGATATAATGCAAGGATGCTAATTTTTTTTGTAGTTTTAAATTTATGGAATGAGATGAACCGAAAAAGGAAACTAAGGCTAGACACTTAATGCAAACAAGGATGATTTTTTTTGAGCTTTCTAAATGAATCAAACAAGTAAACTAACTATCTTTTTCGTGCCTATCTCTGGTTTGAACACCAAGAACAAGCAGAAACAAAAATGAACAGAAAATGCAAATGATGCAATTTTTATCGGTTTTTATGATTTTTAAAAATAAAACAAATGCAAAAGGGATGAAGGTTGGATTGATATCACCAGATTCAGGAAACTTTTGAGCTCTGATACCAAATGTTGCAGCCAAGAATGGGGGTCATCCAGATTGGTTTCTGAGGTTCTAAACGGATCGACCCGGGATGTGTTCTAATGGTCGATATGACCGATATCCAACCTGATAACCTGAAACAGATGAAAAATGAATGAGATACGAATGATGCTGATTAATAAACAGAAAATAATAAAGTGATAAGATGAGAAGTATGGTCGGATTGGTGGATGCAATGGAGCAAAGCTTGCTGGATGTATATCACTCTCAAACTAAGCCGATGGATGGGATGGATCGATGGATAGGGATTGACTCTCTCAATCAATGGACGAACAGACTGACTTGAATCTCACAAGACTCTCTGGACGTGGCTTCAATATGACCAAGTGACTCTCACACCTAGAACTAAAGAACTAACAACAAAGAATACACAACTTTGTTAAAAACAGAAATCGATTTCTTATTACTTTCAATGATCAAGGGTGATTTACAATGAGCTATGAGCTGAGCTTATATAGGCTCGTCTCTGGAATGAAAATAAATGTCTAAAGACTCAAAAGGAAACAAAATACACGAAAATTAAGCAAAAGAATCAGAAGAGTGGCTCCTTGAAGATATTTAGCCGTTAAGCTTGATTTGAGCCTCTCCATAAGGAAACTCGGTTGATCCTTGTATCTGGACAGCTTCTGGATATGTCCATGGTCTTCAAGTCTCCATGATTTACTCCTTTGTAGCAATAAAAGAGAATATGGTCGTTGGTCTTGTGGAAGGATCTGAAGAATATCTCCTAAGGCATGTAGTGTGAATGCAGCCTCATATGGAAAGTGGGTGTGCATGAGGATCCGCCTGATCCTCTGGGTGTAGGTGCATCTGAGGGAGTCTGTGATGTCCTCTGGATGGTTAAGATTATCTCCTGGCCTCCATAGATACGTTTGGTCTGAACCAAATTGAAGAAATAAAGGACTTTCCTTACTTGGCATCGGTTTGGCCAATTTTTGTAAACCATGTCGATCTCCTAATTGAATTTGGTTCTGGCCTTGATTCTTCTGCATGCTGGTCCATCTTAAATCTTGTGGAATTTCTTCTGAAGGCCTTAGATCGTGTGGAAGGTTTCTTGGCTGCCTGATCTCGGTTTGGCAAAGATTGGACCAATTAACTTCACAATCTTTCCATAGTTGGCTTCTAATAACCGGTTTTGGTAAACTGGTTGTATCTCCAATTCCCCACGTCCATTTCTCTTGATTCTTGGTTCTCTGGAAAGATAATAAATCCATCTCCAATTCTACAATTAGATTTTGTTCAAGCCGGTCCTTGTTTTGGCTGGAATTCACTCCTAAAATCCGGTACTCGCAAACGGATGGACTGGGGAACCTCCAACTTGTAAAATTCATAACGTCTTGCTCCGTCAATATTTTCGGTTGATTCCAAGCCTCACTGATAGGTCTATGAGTTGTACTTCTTTTAAAATTTGTTTCATCCAAAATTTCGTTCTGGATCGTGAGATATGCCTCTTGTACTGAACCTCTGTCGCAGCAGTCTCCTAAGTGGCCGGTTTGGAAGGTTTGGTTCACCTCTGGTGGAACCATGGATTTGAGGGCCGTATCATTCACCCCCCCCCCCCCCCCCCCGGTGGTCGTATCTCCATTCAATGAGGGAGGCTGTCAGGTAATGTTACCATCTTCCATTGGGGTATCTAGAGATTGCATTGGTCGAACTTGGGTTTGAAACTGACGTTGCTTATTTTATGTTTTGCTAAGAGCTTCATTCTCTTCTCGGAGAACTTGATTCTCATATTTGAGCTATGAGAGCTTCTCTACGCCTTCCTCCAGCATCTTGGAATGTTCGTTGAGCGTAATCATCAGGAACTGAACTTCTAAGAGAAGCTCAAGGTTGTCAGTAGCAGGATCCCGAGCGTAGCTCAGTGACTTGACTTTGCAAAACATTGATTTGAGCCTGCAACTTGATTTTGGTCAAGGTGGCCGAAGGCTACTTGTCTTGTTCACTTTTTGTCATCATCATGTAGCTTAGATTAATCCCCCCCCCTCTTCCTTCTAGTGTCAAACTGTTTGGGTATTTTTAGGTGAGATCTTTGTAGGTACTACAGAACAGTAAGCAACCAATAGATAAGCAAGAGTCCAGACTAAATGAGGAGTTTTATTGATTGTTTGAGAAGGAACTAAACGTTTGGTTTATAAATCTTAGTTCTTGCCGCCTATCTCTATTTTCTTCCTCTCTAGTAGTCGATCCCTTGTTCTTGGGTTTAAGCCCGCCATTTATAGCTTAGTTGTACTCGGTTATTAGGTCAGAGTCTTTCAAATTTGGAAATATGGAAGAATCCTCTTTAGTAGAAATCTTCCATTTTTACCCGGAGGCAGGAAGGGAGCCGGTTTTGAACCAAGATTTTTCCGGGCAGGAATCTGAAGGCCGACGTCCTGGTCGGATGCTAGAGTAATCTCTTTTGGGATTATTTTTCCTAAGAATTTGGATGGTCAAAGTGCTCACTTTCCTTGCTTTCGGTACTATTGGGCATGCACCTGAAAGAAAAAAGGAAAAAATTTAAGTAACAAAGAAAAATAAGATATATACTAAACATTTTCACCTAATCAAATGTGGAATCAAACACTCCCAGTGCCAAATTTGATATGCTCAAATTACCCTAAGAGAACTAGCTCAAATTACCCTAAGAGAACTCTCTCGAATAAGAGGTCAATTGTACTACTTGGGGATTGAATCCATAGGAGTGTGGATCATACAATAGACTAACAGTTATTGGTAAACCTTGATCAGAAATAGAAAGCAGTAAATCAAATAGAACAAGATATCGGTTTCAAAGCAGATAGGAAAAACGCCAGATCCAGATATCTTAAACAGGAAATCAAAACTCAGATCAATAGTTGCTAACGGTTTATTAAGTTCAGTCCTAGAACTCGAATTCAATTATCAGATGTCCAACTCTCGCTGCGACAAACTGTCTAAGCCTTGATCCTCGAAGGCCAACTCTTGTTGCCGACTAATTTCTCTAGACATGCATTAAGGTTCAATTCAATATGTTCACTACGTTATTCAAGCCAACTCTCGCTGTGGCTTAAAACCTAGCTTAATAGGATTCAGATAAGGATATCAGTCACACTCTCATTTTGTTCCAATTATCCTATTATTAAGTTCTTAGTTAATTAATCTAAGAACAAGCAGTAAGTTCTTAGGCACATACGACAGTTGGTGTAGGAAGTTAGAGAACCTATCAAACCTATTCGATAAACCTTTTCTGGAAGTAGTATCGACCGACACTCATAAGTGGTTGTCGATCGACACTCTCTTAGGTTCTACGTACGAGAGTAGAAGTCTTAGGTCTAGACATTAGATAATATTTACACACGAAAGTTGGACGATTATAACCTAAGTTTGAGTTAGAGGACTGCATCTTAATATATCCATGATAACATGTTTATTTTGCATACTTATTACACCATAAATTTCATCTAAGTCTAGCTTCATCTCATCTTGATAACTTACAATACTTAATCGTTTTGTTAACTGCATTCTACCATTTCCATTTAGGTCTTTTAAAGCCAACAAATCTATTGTGTATTCCTCTTGTCGATGTGGATTCGATCCCTAAGTACTACAACTAAACCTCTTATTTTAGAGACCAAATTTTCTTATAGGGTAATTTGAGTGATATCAAATTTTCCACCGTAGTTGGAACTCTTTCTTATTACCGTTAGATTTAGTTTAGAATATAGTGTATATTTTTTCTTTCTACTGAATTCTTTCTTTGTTACTGCTGAAAAAAATATATTTGAGGAAGAATATGGATTATGGACGACGAGCATTGATCGACGAGGAAGCAGAAGAATCGATCAGTAAAACCCTAGCAGTGATGATCGACAACAGTTTCTAGGCACCGATGACACCACTCCGCCGTAAGTAGGTATGTCTACACTTACCACTTTAGATGATAATAAAGAATTAGTGCTAAAAGATCCAGAAGGTCAAACTTGCAATACATAAAAATGACTCATTGATGAACAAGAGGCTGCAATCCTTGATAAAATAATGTAACTTTGAATAGTTAGAATGAACATAAAATATCAATGAAAGATTTCTTAAGACCTGATTGGACCTATTCCAATAGGTCCGCGTTCCAGCTACCAGAAAACAAAGCAGGAGGTTCTGAGCTTAATCTCGACTTCCTCATTCTGGTACACCAAATCCCCTTTCATGGCTTTCTTACTGAACACCCATATGATCACATCAAAAAATTAAAATACATGGTGTGTGAAGATTACAACCGCTGCCACCTATTTTCATTCTCTCTTGAAGGAGACGCTAGAAGGTGGATGGAACAGTTATAACCCGGATCCTTGACTTGATGAAGGGACAGTAGGAGCCCCTTCATTAATAACTTCTTCAATCAGACCCGATATTGGGAGGTGAGAAACAAGATATCGACATTTTCCCAAGGAATCAGTGAACCCCTCAAAAATGATTGGGGAAGGTTCATGGATTACCAGCTTGAATGCCCACACTATTTAGATGAAGAGCCAGAAGATAGAGGACAAGAGAAGAATACAATAATAGACAAAGGATCTCGGAATCTTGCTTTACAAGGTATTCCGTACAGCCTTGTCATACAAGGCACTTAGAGAGACCTAACTAGACTTGAGGATCAAGGAAACCAAGGGAACTCGTCGGCCTAGACCAGAAGACAAGAAGGAGACCATTGGATCTTCATTTGACCGAGTTTGAATGCTAAACTGGGCAAGGTCACATGTTATGTTTAAGAGAGAGTTGTTCCTGATGGGTTGCTTTCTCCCCTCGACCAGAACCCGTTAGTTTAATGTTTTCTTATAGTTTATTCTTTATGTCTTTGTCTCTGGCTCCTATATATGTATGTGCTAGCAATAGTAATATAACCAAGGAGCATAAATTCCTCTTTTCTTGTTTACTCTCCTCTCTCTCTCTCTCTCTCTCTCTCTCTCTCTCTCTCTCTCTCTCTCTCTCTCTCTCTCTCTCTCTCTCTCTCTCTCTCTCTCTCTTTCTCTCTCTCTCTCTCTATCAGAGCAATAAAGCTCCTAAACCTCTACACTACTTCTGCAACATACTCTTCTTCTTCAGTTTTTCATTTCCCAGCAAAACCTTAACTATTATCCAGTGGGTAATAGCAAGGGTCCTCTGTTTCTGTCGAGTTCTCTTCTTTCTTCTGGTTTCTTATTGTTTCTCTGGGTATATCATTCAGATCCCTTGAGTATACAAATTGTTCTTAAGAGTTTCCCATTCCCAGTTCGCCATTCTTCTTTAGTTTTTTTTAGAAACACTCTATTATCCAATGGTCCATAGCATCCAAGATGGAGAAAACCTTGTGGTTCCAATAACTCTAAAAGGGTTAAACTATCTTATGTGGGAAAGAACTGTGAAGACTGTACTTGGTGGTCAAGGCTTGTGGAGTAATGTTACAGAAAGTCAAGCTCCAAAGGTAGTGACACACAGAGTATATGGTGGGGAGATTGTGACTGCTGATGAAGCCAAATGGAATCAAGAATTCCTAATGGTGCTGCCAGTCATTCAAAATCCCTTGAGCTGAGTATCCTAGAGGCTTAATCCTATTGTGAGACCTCTAAGGATCTTTGGGATACTTTGCCGAAGGTGTATGGAAATGTCACCAACCGAAACCATGTCTTTGAAGTAAAGCGAGCCATAACTCTCTAAAGCAAGATGACATGGACTTTAACCAGTTCTTTGGGAAGTTCAGATCAATGTGGGATAAGTTTGAGATGCTCAGACCAAGCACAACTGATCCAGTGGTCTTGAATGAGAGGCGTGGGCAAGAAAAAGTCTTTGGACTCCTCTTGACCCTTAACCCATGCTACAATTATTTGATTAAGCACATACTCAGAGCTTTGAAGTTACCTTCTCTTGATGAAGTGTGTGCTAAAATCCAGAGGGAACAAGGGTCAGTGGGTCTGTTTGAAGGCAAAGGAGAGCTCAAAATGGCTCACAAGGTGGAAGTGGCAGTAGCTAACAAATGGTACTACAAGCAGGATGATAAGAATGTGTGGGTGTGTGTTCATTGCAAGAAAAGGGCCATATGAAATACAACTTCTAGATCATTCATCCTCACCTCAAACCGGCCAAGTTCAAAGAGCCAAGAATTCAGTACATGGATGCAAGAGCACACTTCTTAACTGACACACCAGAACCATCTACTCCATCTATGTGTTCAACCATGCGCTCTCATTTGGCCTCAAATGTAGCTGGTGAAGCCAAAGCCATAGTAGAAAGTGCTATTTCTACCTTGAGAACAACTCAAGATGAGACATCAAGAGGTCAGACGTTGATACATTCATCAAAGCTCTCAAGGAGAACTCTGGTATTGTCCTTGGAACCTCTTTAAATGCTTTACACACTTTTGGTCAGACTGCTAAACCACTAGTGATAGATTAAGGGGCCTCTCACTATATGATTAGTCATGCTAGTCTAATTAGTAACATATAACTTGCCTTAAGGAATGTGATGATTGCTAATGATGAGAAAGTATCCATTAAGGGCATATAGAATCTGAAATTGTTTAACAAAGACTCGAAGGCATTTAACATGCCCACATTCACTTCAAAATTATTATATTTTAAGAAGGTCACCACTGATATGAATTGTCTTGCTGTCTTTGGTCCTAATGATGTTCACTTTCAGGATATTGAGACAAGTAGTGTGCTTGGCAAAGGTGTGAACACGGAGGGCTTGTATCTGCTTGAAGACACCAAATGCTTATCTGATTTATTTTATGCTTTTAGTTCTTCTTCTGCCTTACCTAAAGATGCAATTTGTCATGCTAGATTAGACCGCCCACTCTCACGTGCACTGAGTTTGATGTTTCCTAGTATCACGTTTAAGAATGATAATTGTGAATCTTGTATTCTTGGCACACATTGTAAATTTGTTTTCCCTAAATCAATGACCACACATGAAAGGTGCTTTGATCTCATTCACTCTAATGTTTGGACCGCACTCTATTTATCAAGAAAAAATCATAAGTATTTTGTGACATTTATAGATGAGAAATTAAAATAAAGTTGGTTAACCTTGCTTCAATCAAAGGATAGGGTGCTAGAAGCATTTATAAACTTTAAAAAGTACATAACTAACCATTTAAATGTTAAGATCAAAACTCTTAGATCAGAAAATGGATGGGAGTACACAAGCAATGCTTTCAAAGCAAACCTCAACAAACATGGGATCATACACCAGACAAGTTGCCCTTAGACTCCACAACAAAATGCGGTAGCTGAGAGGAAAAATCAACATCTAATGGATGTGGCTAGAAGCATGATGTTTCACACAAATGTTCCCAAAAGGTTTTAGGGAGATGATGTGATCACCGCTTGCAACTTAATCAACAGAATCCTTACTAAGATCCTCCAAGATGTCTCTCCTTATGAGGTACTGAACAAAACTTATCCATCTATTGAACATTTGCGTGTGATTTTGTGTGTGTGTTTTGTCTTAATACCAGGTGAACAAAGAAACAAGCTAGAAGCTAAAAGTGTCAAGGGTATCTTCATTAGTTACTCACCAAATCAGAAAGGCTACAAATGGTATGTTCCAGATACAACGAAAGTTATTATCTCTAGAGATGTGAAGTTCTTGGAATCAAAAGGATTCTATGATGAAAAGAGTTGGGATGGCTTGAAGTACTTGTTTCAAGCACCCTCGGATAGAGCAAATATTCTGAGAATACTTATGAAGAGACTTGGATCATTCTCTCAAACACAAAGGAGGCGCCTAGAGCAGCTTCTCCTTCAGCTGAGACTGAACCAGAGGTTAATGAAGTCAGTCATCTTGATCCTGAAGAGGGAAATTGATGTGGGGTTTTATTTCACTTTCATATTAACCCTATTTCCCACTTTTACTCTCTCAAATAAGAGGTTCAGTGTAGTACTTAGGGATCGAATCTACAAAGACTCTAGGATTTCACAATAGACTTAATTCTTTCGAATTAAAGCTAGATGAATGATAATGATAAAATCGATTTCAAGATTGATTAGGTTTATGAAGATCAAATTAAGGGATTAGACTTAGGAGAAATTCTTAGATATGATTAGGTAATGCGGACTAATAGATTTCTAGGGTTTTCATTAAGTAATGTTCCCGAAGTCAAACCTTAGGGTTTAGGAGATCGCTCTCGCGTATCTCAGCTGGGTGTCGATCAATGTACATAAGGTGGTATCGATCGACGCTCATTTCAAACAATATTAGTTTTGTGGTTTGATGGGTTCTCTAACCTGTCAATTCAACTCTCGTTTGTTACTGGTTATTTAGATTGTATTAGATAGGTTCAAGGTCATAACCAAGCTCTCACTTGCGCTATGAAAATCTAACTTCTAAGATAGAGGTGATCAAATTCAACTTACCATTAAGAGCAACTTAAACAAAGTACCAAGAAGATTACCCTAACAATTCTATAAAATCAACAAGACATTACTACCATTGAATAAACCTAAATCTAACAATGAATTACTTAGACATAACAATAAAGAACATGATTAAAGTCTTAATAAATTGCATAGAATAAACTGAGTAAAAAGATAAGGAGTTCAAGATCTTCTCTGTAATGATTATCAGATCTCTCTCTCCAATGGATTTAAGAAGGTGTTCCAACTCTCAACTCTAAAACTTGTGTGTAACTTAGAACACAATTCTCTCTTAGGTCTTCTAGGCTTTTATTAAAACTAAGATAGAAAACCCTAATAAATAGTCTGAATTTCGGCCTGGGATTTATCTTGCAAATGATGGAACTTCTATGTAAATCTTGTAATTGCTCAAGCCTTCATTAATCTCGCAGTCGACTTGGCTGTCGATCGACACACAATGTGTAACGTCGATCGATGGTTCACGCATAAACTGGACCTGACTTTGAATTTCTGGCCGAGCATCCTACGTTCTCCAAAATGTCCCAAAATTCCAATTGCTTTCAATGAGTACCTAGACCTGTAGATACTCTAAAACAGTACCAAATGCATATAAAAGACTCTAAAACACTCTACATATCATTGGAAAAATAGCTAAAACCCATGACATATCAACTTCCCCAGAATTAACCTTTTGCTTGTCCTCAAGCAAACAAAGCATGTGAAAGAGGTTTTGAAAAGCGGAAACTTACATAATGTCTAAGTATAATTGTCACCCTACTTTGTTGCAACCACATCCTATCAAGTCAATCATAGAGAAACTTTATATACCGTATCCTAGTATGGCAACAAAATTCATTCTACCAACAACTTAGCAAATACTAGTCTAACTCACCCTCTACTGATTTCATTTCTTTGCATAAAGAAAAGTGCATGCTTTACCCTGGGAATATCGCTCAAATGACACATTGACTCTTACCGTTGCAACTATCTAGGTAACCAGGCACAAAGTCTTCTATGATCCATTTCCTCTCTCCCTTCTCTGAATCTTGTTGGATCTCAAACTTAATGGACAATGATGCTGATATAATCCATCTTGCCATCTTATTTTTTATTTTCTTTTCTCTCTCCTTTTTTGAACAAAGTTGTAGGCGAATAGTGGGGTTATCGGTAATGTACATATCCCTCTCTTCCAATAATGTGTGATCGTTCCTCCGAATTAGAATAATGGGGTCATAGGTAATGTACCTACCCCTCTGCATCTCGGGAAGTCATCTCAATATTTTAAGCTCTTAGGTAGATGCTGAAGAGAGAGAAAGAGAGAAGGGAACCAGATGTGCAATGACGTGTACCTACAGATTTGCAGAAGGAATCTGATCCAGTGTATACCAAGCCCCAAAGCAAGCAAATAATGTCAGGATTAGTGTTGGAAATCAGCTTTAATCCCTTCAAACTTTCTAAGCAAGTGTGACATAGTGGTAGGATGATCTAGTTTTGTATCTCTAGTAATCTCTCCAAACAACCACCTAAGAATGGTGCTTATAGCATGGTTAGTCAATAATAAGTCATGATCATAGTCCCTTTCTTGACTTAATAAAAACGTTTTTGTAAAAAAATATTATATATTGATAGAGTAAACAAAACTAAAAAAATAGCATTACCTAACATCCCCCAGACTTAAATTACATTGTCCCGAGTGTAATTCGTCCCGGATTGATTAGGAAAAATCAAATCATAAGTAAACAGTGTTAGAGAAAGTTGAGTATACCAAAATCAAAAAGGAGTACCGCTTGATGGTGATAGGTGAGGGTCGACCGATGGTAAACCATCCAAGCCGTCGATTGATGGTGAAGTAATGGTTTCGATCGATGGTGGACTCGAACTGCCTGCTACACTACTCTGTTAGTTTGCCGTTGATAGACAGCAATAAAGCGTCGTCTATCGATGCTAGGCCAACAGACCGAAATCGTGTGTGTGCCTACTCTACAATCTGATCATCTCTCTTTGGGTTAGCTCTTTTAGACAGTCAAACACACATCAAAACATCCAAATATCATAATGTAATAAGTCTATATCCAAAGACAACAAAATAAAACAAGTATGTGCATAAGTCTGAAAATGAAATAAGAGATGAAGGAGCAACAAAGAAGACTACTCCTCGTCCGAGGTGTCAATGTCTGGCTGATGAGGCTGTGGTGCAGCTTCTGGTGGCGATCTCGCTTTGGTCCTGGGACAGCTGAAACACTGGCACCTAGACATCGTCTCCACTCTAGCCATATGGCACGAAATGCGTCCACTACGACTCTTTGGAAGTCACGATGGTCGTGAATGGAGATCTCTGGGATCTGAGGGAAAGATGGGAGAGTTGGAGGTGGCTGTGCTGGCTTGTCTGCCGCAGTTGCTGCTACCTGATGAGCTGGCCTGAGGCCTCCTCTGCGGCGTACGCTGAGAGGTGCTGTGTGTAGGTGCTTCTAATCTGGTCGGAATGCAAGGCTCTCTGGATCATCAGCAAATTCTGTCACCTCATGCGCTGGAAGCTCTATCATCCTAGGCCCTTCGTGATCCACAAAAGACCAGTATCGTCCCTCCTTCAGCCACTGAGTCCTCGTCAAGTGCCCTTCGTCCATATACCTTATCGCCTTGTGGCTCCCTCAAAGCTGATGCCAAGAAAACTGAATATAGGAATCAAAAGGCTCCCAATCGTCTTCTGCTTTGAGCCAGAACCCTTTAAGGGTTTGTCCTTCAGGGTTTCCAAGTGCTCAGCGAAGATATCTCCCAAGTTCACCCGCTGATCACTCACTGGTGGTGGGAAGACCTCATCATCAAGCCCAACCAGATCCCTGACTGAGTAGTAAAGCAGTGTCAGCTTCTAAACCCTAACCTTGTTGGGCCCCATCTTGCACAACAGAGTGTTGGCAAGGACCTTCAGGAAGTAGCATATGGTGGGGGTGACAGACGTCCGTCTGAGTAGCAGAGACTGAGTCGAAGTGGCCTGTCGCGATGAGTCCCCAAAAGATAGTATGACCAGGGAAGGGAGCGACGGTGCAGGCAAGAGTACCATAGTCAAAACCATAGATCTCATAGAGCTGCGGAATGGTGATCCGGTATCTGATGCCTCTGATGAGAAAGGTCAAAGTAGCCTCATTCACCATCTTCACTCTAGGTCTCTTGAAGAGCACCTGAGCCGTGGTGATACACTGTCGGACCAGGTCGGGGTATAGAGGATATGGCTTAGTAGCCATGGTACCCAGTCCCATCTCCTGCACCATCTGCTTGAAGTCTATCTTGAGCTCTAGCTTCTTCAAGGTGCGTCTGTCTACGAAATTGGAGGGCTCAATAGAAATGATCTGCCAAGCGTTATAGTAGAGGCTGTCGTAGTCGTCCCACTCCTCGCGCGCTGGTGATTATCGGAGTCATCCAAGACAATGAGCTGGTCGGGTCGACAATGGCGGTGTGTCGGGTTTGGGCATTGCGTTGTGAGCACAGCAACGGCCGCGGTGAGGTCTGCGATTTGTTGTTGGAGATCGTTGATGGATTTTTGAGTAGCTGGGATATCGTCATTGAATTTTTGTTGAGAACCAGTCTTTCGAACCATCATAGAGGCTAGCTGGATTCGGAGCGTAGCAAAGCTCTGATACCAACCTGGCGCAGCGTACAACATGGGTGAACAGACAATCGAGAACTTTGAGGGTTCGTAAAGACCTGTTCTTGGATCGATTAAGAGTTTCTTTCGATAGCTTCTTGACACCAACTTTTTGTTAGATGAATTGAATTTTATCTTTCAAGGTAATAAGCAATAGCTTTGTTTTATAAATCAAAAGTGTCTACAAAAGTGCTAAGACAATTCCTTATATATGACTCTTTAAACCGTCATTAAAATCTAATTCCTAGCAGGAAAAAGGAAATTTTGAAACACGTAAGAAAAAAACAGAAATATAACTAAAACACATAAAAAAGAAGGAAACATCCCTAATTGGAAACACTACAGGAAATGTGGGTAGTATTAGCGGACGAAAAACGCTATGCGTCTAAAATCATAGCGCTCCCTTCCACGCTCTGACAGCGCCTGTTATAATAGGTCCAACACTTTTAATAGCGGTATACGGTTATGTTATAGTTAACGATACAACAATAGTGTTATTTGTTATGTAATTGTTGATATTTATAATAACACTGTATAATTGTTATTAAAAGCTATTAATTTTATTTTTCCTGGTAGGATATATAGCAAATGTTTCATGTTATTAATTATCCGTAAATTTATTAATAGTAATTACAATTTTGTTTTATAATTTTAATTTGAAATGTAATTCAAATATTTGTAATAATAAAAATTAAATTATTAAAAATTCCAATAAAAATTTTAATTATTCCAAAACCCATAAACATTAACTTGTTCATACAAACCACAACACAACTTGTTCATATAATCCAATATCAATCTACCACTAATAAACCTTCACAATCATCCCTAACATAAGAACTATCATCATCAGAAGAATCATCACCCAAATCATCGACTTCTTGGATAGGCAAAGGTGCACCAACTAAATCCTCTATGTTTCCAACTCATGATAACCTCTAGGTGGTGCTCTCATAACAACATACCAATTTGAATTATCATCTTCCTTAGAGTAGAAAACCTGTTTCGCTTGAGAAGGTAGAATGAATGGATCTTTCAAATAGACTGCTTGGTTCATGTGAAGGTTAACAAGAGTGAAGCCATCTTCTTCCTTCTCACCATTCCCTGTGTTGGCCCAGTTGCATCTAAACAGCGGCCCTTTGAACATGTGGTAGTCCATAAGCAAAATCTCCTTTATGACTCCATAATATGTAATCATATCAGCGACTTGTCTTGTATCTCGATCACTTGATCTACACATGCTAAATGCTTCATAAGTTACTCCACTGTTTTGTGTCTTCCGCTTGACCGCATCTGTATGAAACCGTTGCCCATTAATGATGAAACCTTTATGTGCTAAAGCATCTTTTCTTGGTCCAAATGCCAACCACCTTATCTCCTTAGAATGACTATTTGGTGAGTCTGAATGAACCTGCCGCAGAAAATCATAATATGATCAACCAACAAGCTAACCTGTCATCAAAATACAAGCTAACCAGTCATTACAATAATAATCAAGAAAAGAAGATAGAGTTCGAAACCTTTTTTTAAGCCATTCTGGAAAGTGCTTAGTGTGATTTTTCCAAAACAAAGTTTCATTTCTAGCATATCGAGCATCATTAGCTTGTAACTCTTCCAAATGCATACTGGTTTGACATTAAATAAAAATATATGAAAATGAAATTATAATTTCAAGTAGATGAAACTTAAAGAATAACTTACTCAATAAAAGGATCCAAAGATGCCATGTTCATTAGGACATAACGATGTGCAATGTCTCTATCTTTATCTGAAAGGGTAAACTCGGTACCCTTCTGCAGAGGTCGGCCTTCAACCACCATTCTGTCAGCCTCCATATCCTCATTACGATTAACTGTTTCCTGAACTGGTACTGAATCTTTAAGGAACTCTAAACAAAATGCAACGCATTCTCCAGCTAAATACCCCTCAGCCATACATGCTTCTGGCCTTGCATGATTCTTAACAAAAGCCTTTAGTGTTTTCATGTACCTATAACTCATTCAAGAAATATGAATATTAGTCAAACATCATTGCAGAAAATACATATATTGAAGCAAATGAGAACATCAAACCTTTCAAAGGGATACATCCATCAGAAGTGTACTGGTCCTCCCAAACGTGCCTCTTTTGATAAATGTATTGGAAGGTGGAACATGATATCAAAAAGGGATGGAGGGAAGAAGCGCTCCAGTTGACACATTGTTTCCACAAACTCTGTCTCCATTGATATAAGCTTCTTCGGTTCAATTATGCGCTGACACAACCAGTTGAGGTAACTGCATAATCTATTTATGGCTATCCTAGGACCCTTATGTAACAACACCCTCTTAATGCAGCTGGTAACAAGTTCTGTACTAGAACATGATGATCATGCGACTTCAAATTACCAATATTTGGAGGGTTAACTGACACACTATTCGCATTATTACCACAATAACCATCAGGACCTCTAAACTTAGATAACCTTTGGCATTAAATGGTCTTTTCTATCTTAGATAACCAGTAGGCAGCTGGAGGTAAGTATGTTTTCTTTCCCCTCACCTCTGTGTGCAAGTTTTTTCTGATTCCAATATCTTCTAAGTCTTTTCTTGCTTTCAACCCATCTTTTAACTTAGCACTTTGCATCAAGAGAGACAATATAGCATCCGACACATTCTTCTCTACGTGCATAACATCAATATTGTGACGAACATGCAACTCCTAACACATTAAAGAAGAAACTGTTAGGCAAATTCATATACAACAATCTTATAATTAAGGTAGACTATACTTTACCTTCCAGTAAGGTAGTTCGAAGAATATTGATCTCTTCTTCCACCGCCATAGATCATTTGATACTTAACACTCTTCTTCTTGAACCATCTCATCATCTTCCAACTCTGGTCTTCTCCTTTTTTTCTCCTTCTCTAGAGGTCTTCCAAAATCATTCCTAAAAGCTTGTAGTGTCTCATATATCTCAGCGCCAGTTTGTATCTTGTTCGCATTCCCTTCCTCTACTGTGTTGTCGAACCAAGCTTTTTTATATCTGTAACGATGGCCAGGCGGTATTCTCTTCCTATTTCCCATGTAGACAAACTTGCGGCTGAACTTAAGCCACCTAGAAGGTGTATCCTTTCCACATACATTGCATGCTTGTTTGCCCTTCACTTTACATCCAGACAAGGTTCCTAAGGCTGGATAGTCACTGATACTCCAAAGCAGCATGGCTCTAAGATTGAAGTTCTCCTTCGCAAATGAGTCATACACTTCAATACCCTCAGCCCACAAATCTCTCAAATCGTCTATCAGTGTTGCTAGGTAAACATCAATGTTATTACCAGGAGCTGTTGGACCAGGGATCAACAAAGTCAGCATTATATTTTCAGCCTTCATACACATAGTTGGAGGCGTGTTATAGCTCACTAACAACACTGGCCATGTGTTGTGATTGGTGTTTTGCATGGAGAAAGGGTTCATCCCATCTGTAGAGATCCCAAGTCGAATATTCCTTGGATCAGCAGCATAGTCTGGCCATTTAGCATTCACTTGTGCCCAAGAGATAGAATCAAACGGGGTGTCGCATTGTACCATCTTCAGTGGCATTGGTATAGTGGCCAACGCAGATGCTTCAGCCATCCTTGTTGGATCTAAACATCCTCCTAAACCTGTCCCTTGATTAGAAAATATCTAAGGACCTTTGCCGGAATCCCCACCTTTATCTCATTACTCTGCTTATCCTTTTCCTTCCCATCTTGA